>VDFB02058242.1:550399807-550500372 GCA_007258455.2 Sequoia sempervirens
CCTCCTATCCATATTCCGCTTCCCCTATCCAAAAAGACAAAAAAAAAGAAAAGAAAAAAAAAACAAAAGTAAAGAGAAATCCCTTCGTCCAACGGTGAAAACCTGGCAAACAGGTGCCTTGGATAAGTACCATGATGAAAACCTAGCAAATAGGTGTCATGTGTAGGTTGATCTTCTATGTCACTTACACTTGGGGCACAATGTCTTATCTATCTAACCTATCATTCATGTCATATCATTTCCATCCTATCTACCATCTTTAGCCATCATACATACCTCTTATATTAAGTCCATTCATCCACCCTTCTTCTTTTGATCTTGATGAAGATATAGGGGAAAATTGTCGCAACATGCTTTGGGTATCTCTTGACATACCTCATCCTTCCAAACAAGCCTATCATTATCCTATTGTCATAAGCGTTGTCATGAAAAATCCTAAATCTTGTACCTAGAAGGGGGCATGTTATTCCTATGTAACATAGTCTTTGGAAATCACATCCTTTCTCTCCTATGATGCATACATCCATTCCATTCACTATGACCTATCCTTTCCATCCATCCATATAATCATGAGTCCTTTTCCCATCAGCCACCCTTTCATCCATCAATCCCATCTATCTCCCTTGCACCTAGACTTGGTTTTCCTTGTCATTGGTATCTAGCACAAAGGCTACTAAAAAAAATTTCAAAATCCAAAACATCAAAACATTTAAAATCCAAAAACATCAAAACATTTCAAAAATACAAAAAATTCAAAACATTTCAAAAATACAAAAAAATTCAAAATTTCAAAATACAAAAAATTCACAACATTTCAAAAGTCCAAAAAAATTCAAAACATTTCAAAATACAAAAAATCAAAAATTTCATAAAGTCAAAAAAATCAAAACATTTCAAAAAAAAAATAAATCAAAATATCCCCAAAAATACAAAAAAAATCAAATATCCAACAAAAATCCAAGCAATAAAATCATTTCAATCACATCAATTCTTCTATCCAATCATTCAACTATTCCACCAAATCAATCATCTTCATCAAAACCATTGCAACCAATCCACTCAATCACAATCATTCCAATCAAATCAATTCTTCAATTCAATCAATCGATTATCTAATCAAATCACTTCAACCTAAATCATTCCAATCACATCAATTCTTCTATTCAATTCATCACATCCTATCATCCAATCAATCATCATATCATTACAAACAGTTTCTTCAAATCAATCAAATCATCTTCAATCATTCCGAGCAATAATACAAATGCAAGTCAATCCTTAATCCATACCAATCAAGTCAATCAATCTTGTCAAATTATCCAATCACATCCTTTGGTCTTGATCCTAATCTTGTCGTAAACCAAATCAACCAATCAACCAATCAATTATCATCCTCCTTGTGTTGCTCTAGGGATATATCGCTTCCCAACAATGACAACACTGTCATCATCATCAATCAATCAATCAATCAATGGTTCGAGCTTGACAGGGCAATTCCTTGTTATTTTTGTATCATTTGTGCATGCATGCTTGCTTGCTTGTGTGTGTTATCATTTTATCTTGCATTTGTATCAAATCCATATCGTCCGACTAATATTCATATCTTGTGTGTGTTGGAATATCTTTTTGCATTATCCTTTGCATCTAAGGTCATATCATACCTTTTGTGCATTAGGACTTTAATGCTCTAAGTCTCCTTCCTCATATGTCTAGACAAGGTTGTATTATGTTGGGGCATGAGACACATTGTCACCTTGGTCCCTATATCTTGGTGCATAACGTCTAGTGCTAAATTCAAACATCATGGTTGCTCCACCATACACCTATCATTGAAAGCACTAACGTATCAACTCATCTCTTGAACATCAAAAGAGTCATCAAACATCATGTCATCTTCAAGATAAAATGTCATCACAACATTGGATCCACTTGTTCATTAGACACCCCTATCATGCATTTAGGTAGGTCCATGTCATCATATATTTAATTAAATAAATTTTATTTATTTAATTAAATTCATAATCATTTCCATCCATTTCTCTAATGCTAATTAAATAATTTATATTATTTAATTAATTAAATCATTTTTATCCCTTTCTCTAATGTTAATTAATTAATATTATTTAATTAATTAAATCATTTTCATCCATTCCTCTATGTTAATTAAATAATTTATATTATTTAATTAATTAAATCATTTCCATCCATTCCTCTAATGTTAATTAAATAATTTATATTATTTAATTAATTAAATCATTTCCATCCATTCCTCTAATGTTAATTAAATAATTTATATTATTTAATTAATGAAATCATAAATCCAACATTAATTAAATAAATCAAATATTTATTTAATTAATAAAATCTTAAAAATATCTTCTTTTCTTTCCAAATTTGAACTCATGTATCTAATTAATTTATTTAATTAGATAATTCATCAATTATTCTTCTCATCTTTTTCAGGATTTATTTCCTTTGAAAGAGAATCAAAATCTTTCTATTTTTTTTTCACATCTTATCTTATCTTGTTTTAATTCCTTTAAAACAATAAATCAAAATCTTTCTATCTTTCGAAAATCTTATCTCATCTCGTTGTATTTCCTCTTTTGACAAAAATCAAATCATTATCAATCTTATCAAATCTTATCTCTGTCCACATCAAAAATCTATAAATCAAACCTTTCACAGGCCATTTGGATCGAATCTTCAGACATCCTTATGCTGTCAAAATCATTCTTCCATCTAATCTTCTTCTAGCATCTTCACTCTGTCAAAATCAATCTTCAATCGCCATCTATCATCTTCATCAGGTTGTTATGCTGCAGAATTGAGCAACCAACATTCCTCCTCTACAATCAACCTTTGAAATCTTGCATCCTTGTGCAGGTGGAGAAGAGCCATGGAGATCAATCAACACTAGTTTGAAAATCAGTTTGCATGTTCTTTGTTTATTATTTTTATTTTCATTCTAGTTTGTACTTCATGGTGCTTGATAGGATTTAATTTTTTTATTGTCTTCAATGCATTTAAACTCTTTGGATTATCTACCTATCTACAAATTAATTAAACCAAATATAAAGCTTCTAACAACATTAATAAAAATTAATTAAATAATCACTAAAAACCATTATAAGCATTAATTAACATTAATTTCCCACATAACATACCTTGCAAAATAAATAAATGACAAGGCAAACGGTGACAAGAAAACATGACCAACACAAGGACTGATGAAAAATTGTAACTAGGGTTATGGTTTGACAAGGAAACCCTGCTACTATCTCCCAATCAACTATTTTGTTAGGCATTGGACATGCTCAAACTTGTAAATCCAGGTGGAGTTGATGTCCTGTACTTGCAATCCTTCAATAAAACATATTTTGTACATGTATATAAATCATGAATCAAACACACCGTGAAGAGAAAATCATGGAATCACATGGCACTTGCAAGTGAGTGATGCAATCTCATTGCCTTCACTAATATAGTGTCAAATCAATACTGACGAAACTAAAACATCAATTAACTACAGATGAGAATATATCATTATCAACTCAAATAATCAACTATGCTAACCAAAAAGCATGTTATAATCAATAATCATCCATAAAGTGTACCATCACATCACAATATAAAAACCATCATCGCTCCAATGTCAACAATCAAATAACAACATAGTATCATGGTCTATCAAAGTAAAAACACTGTTTGAAAATATAAGAAAATTGAAGGGGTACTACATCCTCCCCACTAGGATTAGGCTTACTCCTGGAAGCCTACGAACAAATAGGGATAGAGCTCCCTCATCTTAGATGTATCCTCCCAAGTAGCCGAAGTATCATCTCTATGATCTCACTAGACCCTAACCTACTCAATATCTTGACCTCTAAGGGATAGTCTCTTGTTCTGCATGACAACCATGAGCTCCAAAGCTAGCTGCCCATCCTCTACCTATAAGGAATTCTAATCAAGGATGTGATATATATCAGGGTGATAAGGCCTGAGTACTGAAACATGAAATATGTCATGTATGCGCAAGGGACTAGGCATCAAAGCAAGATGGTATGCTATTGGCCCAATCTTCTCAGGAATATTGAATGGCCCAACAAAGCGAGGCGCGAGCTTAGAGCCATTTCCATATCAGATTGGACTCTTTCGCAAATGCACTCACAAATAGACTCGATCACCTACTGCAAACTAGCGATCCACCCGATACGCATCTACATACTTTTTCTTCCTATCCTGTGCAACAACAAAATGTTCCCTAATAAAGATCTCTTGCTTCTCCATATCCTTAAGCATCTTTAGACCCAGTAGAAATCTGTCCTATAACCAATCCCAACTCAAAGGATTTTGACACGATCATCCATATAATTCTTGGAAAGGAGGCATACCAATCAAAATTTAATAACTGTTATTATAAACAAACTCCACTAAATGGAGATAGTCCTCCCATCATGTCTATTGATCCATCACATACATGCGTAATATATCCTTAAGGATTTGGTTGACCCTCTCAATATATCCATCTATCTCAGGGTGATACACTAAACTAAAGTTCAAATGCATCCCCAATGCATGCTACAACGATGTCCAAAGAGCTGAGGTAAGCACAAGATCCTTGCCATAAATTATCTAATGAGGAATACCATGCAACCTAACTATATCTCCCATGAAAAATCTAGCAAAGGATAAAGCATTATAGGATGAATGAATAGGTGAGAAGTGTGCTACCTTCATCAACATATCCACCATCACTATAATGGCATCATGTCCTCACAAAGAATTGGGTAACCCAACAATCAAATCCAACGAGATTATATCCCATTTCCATTCTGACACCAAATGCAGCTGTAGAAGTCCTGCCGAATGTTGGTGTTTATCTTTCACTCATTAACACTCCAAACACCTTGACACAAATTTAGTGATATCTCGCTTCATACCTGCCTAGAAGTATAGCTATCACAAATCGACATACATTTTCTTCACTCCTGGATGAGCTGAATAGGGTGCCTAATGTTCCTTTATCATAACCAAGGTACAAAGATCTCTAGAAGATGGAACATAAATGTGTCCCATGTGTCTCAACAAAACATTTGACTCTAGAGAATAACTTAAGAATCTTCCCTTAAGAATTTTTCCTACCTCTATCTCTGATCTCACCTCCTGGTACCAACTGTCTGTAGGAAGTGTAGAAAGAATCTGACTTCTCAAATCCACACCAAGAGTCAACTCTGACAACTTGTGTCTCTGTCTACTGAGAGCAGCAAAAAATACATTCTCCTTCCCCTAGATGAACTTCACCTCGAATTCATACTCACAAAGGAATTCCATAAATCGCCTTTGCCTGAAATTTAGATTAGGCTGCATGAAGATGTACTGTAAGCTCTGATGGTCACTATGCAACTCAAATTTGTGTCCCAATAGGAAATGCCTCCATCTCATCAAATAATGTACTACCATTGCCAACTCAAGGTCGTGCATGGGCTAATTCAACTCATGATCCTTGAGTTTACATGACTCATACACAATAACATGACCATCCTGCATCAAAACTTCTCCCAATCCCTCCAAAGATATGTCTGTATAGACAACAAAATCTCCAATAGGATCAGGTATCGCAAGAATCAGTGCATTGGTCAACCTCTCCTTCAAAGTCTAAAATGTTGCCTCACACTACTCTAACCAGATGAATCTCTTCCCTTTTCTTTGAAGAGAAGTGATAGGATGTCCTATCCTAGAGAAACCTTGAACAAAGCATCTATAATAACCTACTAATCCCATGGAACTACATATCTCTACCACATTAGTGGGCATAGAACAATCAATGATCACTTGGATCTTCACAAGATCTACTACAATACCGTCTCCTAATATCACATGTCCAAGGTACTCAACCTGAGTCTTAAGGAACTCACATTTGGATAGGTTAGCATACAACTGATTATCTCTCAAACAATGTGAATCCTGCCTCAAATGCTCCTCATGCTCCTCTACTGTCCTAGAATAGATCAATATATCATCAAGGAATACTAATACAAATCTATCCAGATAAGTTCAAAATACTTTGTTCATCAAGCTCATGAACACAAATGGTGCATTTGTCAACCCAAATGGTACCACTGTAAACTCATAGTGACTGTAGCATGTGCGAAACGCCATCTTATGAATGTGGGAATAAAAAATACGTAGTTGATGATACCCTGACTTAAGATAAATTTTTGAAAAGACCGTAGCAACCTTGATCTAATCAAACAAATCATCAATCCTAGGTAAGGGATATCGATTCTTGATTGTCACTTTATTTAGCTAGTGGTAGTCTATGCACAGACGGAGAGAATCATCCTTCTTCACAAAAAATACTGGTGCTCCCCAAGGTGAAACACTAGGACAGATGAAACCCTTTGCTAGCAACTCCTCTAGCTACAAGCAGAGCTCCTTAAGCTCCTGTGTAGTCATATGGTATGGAGCTTGTGAAATAGGCTCAAAACTAGGTATAAGATCAATATTCTTAAAATCAATGTAAGGTTGAGGTGGCATCCCTGGAATCCCATTAAGAAATACATCTGCATACTCCTGAAGTATGGGGTGGCTATCAAGAGAAACCTTCTCCTCACTATCACCCAACTCCAAGTCATCTACTGTCACTGCAAAAAACTGACATCCCTAACATACACATCTCATCAAATGCATAGCTGAGATCATCCTCAACAATATGGGTCTCTCAACTCCCACTATCTCAACCTCTCTACCAAATACATCATTGCATCAAATCGACTTATGTTGACAGCCAATAATATCCTTGTGATCCTTAAATCAATCCATCCCTAAGACAATGTCATACAACCCCAACGATATAATACAGAGGTCTATTGTAGTGTAAAAGGATCCAATCTCCAATCTACAATCAAGTACTAGGGAATGTTCTACAACTTTAGCACTGGAGGCCAATTCGACCTACCACTTAATGTCTTGCTTTACTGCCCTCAGTCTACAATGCGCCATGATAGATGATGAAATAAAAGAATCTAATGCTCCTAAATCAAATAAAATGGTAACCCTCTTACCCTGTAGCATACTAGAAGTCTACCACTGTGCCCTGGTGATTAGCTTGGCGATTGTCAACCGCAACAAATAATTGATGACCTCTACTTGCATCTCCAAAAGTTGGCTTTAACGCTACTGGCCTTTGAGTATAACTTGATGTGCCCTTATTGGGACACTGTCACACTATGTGGCCCTGTTGGCCACAAGCAAAACATTTTTTACCCCTGTTGAATCCTCTACCTCCAGGAGGCGCACTCGACTATTGAACGCTACCCCTATTATAGGTAGACTATGTACTCTATGCCGACTACTCAAAGTTGGGGCATTTTTTTTCCTCCAATTCTTATCACCCCCTAACTGATACCTGTCTCCTTGTCTCGACTAGAAATTATTTTGTTTCCCTTGTGAATTTTGATGCTAACCACTCTATGTAGGCACCTGCTATGTCCTAGGTGGTCCAGCTCCCTGAGCATGACCAGTATGTGAACTAGGTCCTATAGTTGAAGCACTGCCTATCTGCACTCCAATATTGCCACCCAACACCATCACCAAATTCTCCTACACCAGTCTAGCCTTCTCCATTGTTGTCTCCATGGTCTTAGGTTCGAAAAACCAAACACCACCACTGTTCTAGGCACTTAAGCCTATGTGTCTCAACAAACCATTTGACTCTAGAGAATAACTTAAGAATCTTCCCTCAAGAATTTTTCCTGCCTCTATCTCTGATCTCACCTCCGGATACCAACTGTCTGTAGGAAGTGTAGAAAGAATCTGACTCCTCAAATCCACACCAAGAGTCAACTCTAACAACTTGTGTCTTCGTCTACTGAGAGCATCGAAAAATACATTCTCCTTCCCCTAGATGAACTTCATCTTGAAGTCATACTCACAAAGGAATTCCATAAATCGCCTTTGCCTAAAATTTAGATTAGGCTGCATGAAGATGTACTGTAAGCTCCGATGGTCACTATGCAACTCAAATTTGTGTCCCAATAGGAAATGCCTCCATCTCATCAAATAATGTACTACCGTTGCCAACTCAAGGTCGTGCATGGGCTAATTCAACTCATGATCCTTGAGTTTACATGACTCATACACAATAACACGACCATCCTACATCAAAACTTCTCCCAATCCCTCCAAAGATATGTCTATTTAGACAACGAAATCTCCAATAGGATCAGGTATCGTAAGAATAAGTGCATTGGTCAACCTCTCCTTCAGAGTCTAAAATGTTGCCTCACACTACTCTAACCAGATGAATCTCTTCCCTTTTCTTTGAAGAGAAGTGATAGGATGTCCTATCCTAGAGAAACCTTGAACAAAGCATCTATAATAACCTACTAATCCCATGAAACTATGTATCTCTACCACATTAGTGGGCATAGAACAATCAATGATTGCTTGGATCTTCACAAGATCTACTACAATACCCTCTCCTAATATCACGTGTCCAAGGTACTCAACCTCAGTCTTAAGGAACTCACATTTGGATAGGTTAGCATACAACTGATTATCTCTCAAACAATGTGAATCCTGCCTCAAATGCTCCTCATGCTCCTCTACTGTCCTAGAATAGATCAATATATCATCAAGGAATACTAATACAAATCTATCTAGATAAGTTCAAAATACTTTTTTCATCAAGCTCATGAACACAGATGGTGCATTTGTCAACCCAAATGGTACCACTGTAAACTCATAGTGACTGTAGCATGTGCGAAACACCATCTTATGAATGTGGGAATAAAAAATATGTAGTTGATGATGTTAATGATAGTGCAGCTTCAGTCGTTTCTTCCAGCTCAGCCCTATTGAGGAAACATAAATTAAATGTTTTCCAGTTGGCTATTTAATTATATTCGTTGTTTTGTATTAACTTCATTTTATATGGCTGACATGAGAAGATACAAATTCATCTTGATAGTCAATCTTTTATTAGAAGACATTTAATATTTGTATATTAATTGAGGCTGACTTCCATATATGAAGAGACATGATTTCACTTCTGGCCGACATCATTTATGAATTTTAATTGTGTTTATTCTAGCCGACCTCATGATATGAAGAGATGCGACCTCTCTAAGTGGTATATATTCAAGATCATCCATCCTTTGCAAATCCATCTTGAGCGAGTTCGTTTTCTCTCCTTCATTCAAGTGAGAATTTTCTCCAAGAGCAGATTGCAAATTTCTGTATGTGCAGATCAAGGGAGGGCAGATTATTATCTGTTGTGCATCTAGTGTAGGTGCTGAATATTGGCCTTGTGATTGGCCTCATTGCAAAGAGAATTGTTGCCATTATTTATATATAAAAGAGAGATCTTTGTTGCTAGGTTTTTCTCCCTCAAGAGGAGGGTTTTCCCAGGGTATCTGTTGTGTTATGGTGTCTGATTTTGAATTATTTTCTGTGCATTACATCTGATCATGAAATTTAACATGGTATCAGAGTGGGTTTAAGACAAGACCTTATCAGATTTGTGTAAGCATAGAAATTCTCATTCTGTATAGGAGACAAAAATAAAATCGGAGCCGTAAGGAATGATCATTGTCGACATCATAGCGGCCACCATTTTAGTATATAATTTCAAAGGTGGTCGAAGGTTGTATGGTGTCGGCTATAGGCTGCGGATGATGTGTTCATGAAGTCTGATTGTGGTGAAATAATTTTTGATGGTTGCAAAAAGAAAATGCGTGCGCCATACTCACTTTGTAACGCTAGTTCTCAATCAATATGCATTTGTTGGCATTCATTAAGAAATGAGACATTGAAGATAATACCCAACTAGACATTATTCTTCTAGTGTGGATTAATTTGTTTTTACTTTGCCTTAGCCGATGGTATGAGATGGAGTAGAGGAATTGATGAATCTTGCACTTGAGTCGAATATAATTCTATGGAAAATGCTTGTAGTCTATTTTCTTAGATAGCAGCCTATGGTTTAATTCATATATACTAAGGCATGGACTTTCAATTTTTTTTATTGCTATGAACGTGTGCATGTAGTGTGCGGATTCTATGTGAATTCATGCTAGTTCAATGTATTTGTGGATCAATGGCTATGAGAGCATTCAGTGATGTCATTGTTGTTTATGGAGGTTGTTGCACTATGCTTATGCTTATTCTCTGATATAGCTGTGACTGAAAATTGCAGTTGCTTTCATTTTTGGGTGTATGCTGAGGGAAATAAGAAATCAAAGTTGTGCTAGGAAAATATTGTATACCAAACGGAATCAATCCTTACTTCAGAAGTTATGAATTTGCATATGGTTGTATCATACTAGAGAATCATTGACAGATTTGAAGTGGTTTGATAACAATTTACAATAGAAGTATTTTCAGCAGTACATCATCAGGCGAAGATGATGATGGTTAGGAAGAGAAAAATGGCTGCAACCAAATCAATTAAGAGATAAGTATTTGTTTTTTCTGTTTATATTTTTTTACTCAGTTTGTTGAGTTGTGTAGATTTGATAATGTTTAACCATGTGTGTAGTAAAGATTATGTTTCTCTTGAATTGTGATCCAGTAGATGAGATCATTTGGTGTCACCTTCATTCATTGTGTGTTGCTAGTAAGTGTGTTGTATCTGTTTCATAATCTGGTGGATTGCAGTTGGAAATAGAGTGCATCATAAATTTGAACGGTCAAAGACCATGTTCAAATTTAACCCTACAAAAAGGGCCTATGTTCAAGCCGTGAAAGTAGTGGACTAATTTGAGGGCAAGAGCAATGTTCCATACTTCAAGAGATAAGTATTTTTGAAATCACCCTTCTAGGCTGAATTTCTGTTATATCATTTATTTGGATCATGTGTGATTAGTATAAAGAGATTGTAATTTCTCTTGAGTTGTGATCTCTAGCATAAAGATCCCTTGAAGATTTCAAATTATCTACTGTGAGTTGATTCATGCTAATCATGTAGATCCTTGAGTAAAAAAGGAAGAGAACTGCATTTTCGTTGTGATAGGTTGATCACATCGATGCATGCTCTGTGATAGAACCTTGAACTCTTGGAGGGAGTTGGTTCTACATGCTAACCGCATAATGCATTCAAGAAATCTGTAGTTGTGCAGATTGTTTTTTGTTGTGCTAAGTTTGGCACTCTCGAGAGGAGTAAAAGATGAAAGAAAGAGTTATATCAAAAATATATAAACATAAGTTTCCTTATCCCTTTAGTTTGATCTTTTGATACATTTTCTCTTTTAGGTTGATTTATTTATTCATGTTCTAACATTGTGCATAAATTCTTATGTGTTCATGCTATAACCTGAGATAGTAAACCTTGTATGATTCTAGTCTTGATATTTCTTTAGATAGTCATAAACTGTTAGTAATCTCTCTCTAAATGCTTTGTGAACAGGTAGAAGTAGGAAAGTGATGAGAGATTGCTTAGCGATGAAAAGATTGAGGCATCTTATGAGGAAGTTATGCCAACCAAAGAAATGATCAAGCAAGAAGTCACAACTTGCAGCCATGGGACTGAGTTGGTGGCTAGAGGGAGTTCACTTCCAAAAGTCTTCTTTGCAATCTCTGAAGCAGGGATCAAGAGGGAGTTTTGTAACTCACTGAGAAGAAGTGAAGATTACTGTATTGCAAAGCTAGGTGCTAAATCCTTAGAAGATCCTTTCAGCTGCTGAGATCAGAATTGCTCAAGACTGTCATCTAGATTTGTCATTGGTAGCTCTGAAAACCTATTCAGAATAATGAGATCTGAGGTCAAGGAGGACTATTCTGAACTCTCTTCAGTACCAAAGGTGTGCACTGGAAAAAATTTATCTAAGTCAAAGTGTTGCAGGCAATCTTGGACAAAGAGGTCAGAAGGTTGATGCAAATGCCTGAAGATTTAGAGGGAGCCTGCTGAGCCTGAAGAAGATGGTAATCTTGTTGCAGCTAAACATATCCTGAGATACTTGCATGGCACAGTTGGATATGGGTTGAAGTATACTTCAGATGCAGACATGGAGTTACTTGGTTTCACTGATTCTGATTGGGTAGGTTGTAAGAGCACCTCTGGTTGTTGCTTCAGTTTGGGTTCTACTATGATTTCTTGGTGTAGCAAGAAGCAGTCTTCTATAAGCATTGAGTACAGCAGAGGCTGAGTACATTGCAGCTTGTATGGCAACTCGGGAAGTAGTGTGGCTTCATAAGCTCCTGGCAGGATTGTTTGGACAATTAATGGGGTCTACTATTATTCATTGCGAGTTGTGTGAAGCCTTATGTCAATCCTGTGTTTCATGACAGCTCCAAGCATGTTGAGATCAAGTACCACTATATCAGAGATATGGTACTATGAAAGGCTGTACAGTTGAGGTACATCAACATTGATGAGCAGATGGTAGATATTCTCACCAAGCCTCTCGCTAGGATAAAGCTGTGTACTTTCGAGATAAGCTTGGTATGATGGAGAATCCAACCTTAACTGAGAAAGAGTCTTAGCATCAGTGACCCTATTTAATGAGTTCTTCTCTATGAGAGAAGTTCGAGGTGAAAGCCCTTGTTAATGCATCTTCTTTTGAGATGGAAGAATTTGAGGTGCAAGCCCTTGTTTCCACCCTCTGAGCTGAGTCATGGTGGATGTCATGTGTGCAACTCCATGACATATGTTGTACTTGTGTTTCACCCTCTGAGAGAGTCATGGTGAAAGTCACATTGAGGTGACAACATCACGCAAGTGATGAACACTTGTACTTACCATTGCATTTTCTTTTGTGACAGAAGAATTTGAGGTGAAAGCCCTTGTTTCCACCCTCTGAGCTGAGTCATGGTGGATGTCATGTGTGTGACTCCATGACAACATCATGTGTGTGACTCCATGACAACATCATGTGAAAGAGTCCATGATGATTTTTTTGTGTACTTGTGTTTCACCCTCTGGGAGAGCCATGGTGAAAGTCACGTTGAGGTGACAACATCACGCAAGTGATGAACACTTGTACATACCATACATGGGTGTAGCCATGATGGTTGATATCACAATGAGGTGATATGCTTTCACGATGAGGTGATAATCTTCTTTCCATACATGGGTGTAGCCATGGTGGTCAATATCACAATGAGGTGATATGTTATTTCACACATGGATGTAGTCATGATGTTCATCATCACGTTGAGGTGATATCCTTCTCTTTATATCTGATTGCAGGCAATGATGGCTGATGGACTTCATATTGAGATGATTTGTATTGTGCAACTGGAAGTTCTCTCCCTAGCTGAGAGGGAGTGTTAATGATAGTGCGGCTTCAGTCGTTCCTTCCAGCTCAGCCCTATTGAGGAAACATAAATTAAATGTTAGCCAGTAGGCTATTTAATTATATTCATTGTTTTTTATTAACTTCATTTTATATGGCCGACATGAGAAGATACAAATTCATCTTGATAGTCAATCTTTTATTAGAAGACATTTAATATTTGTATATTAATTGAGGCCGACTTTCATATATGAAGAGACACGATTTCACTTCTAGCCGACATCATTTATGAATCGTAATTGTGTTTATTCTGGCCGACCTCATGATATGAAGAGGTGTGACCTCTCTAAGTGGTATATATTCAAGATCATCCATCCTTTCCAAATCCATCAAGCGAGTTTGTTTTCTCTCCTTCATTCAAGTGTGAATTTTCTCCAAGAGCAGATTGTGAATTTCTGTAAGTGCAGATCAAGGGAGGGCAGATTATTATCTGTTGTACATCTAGTGTAGGTGCTGAATATTGGCCTTATGATTGGCCTCATTGTAAAGAGAATTGTTGCCATTATTTATATATAAAAGTGAGATCTTTGTTGCTGGGTTTTTCTCCCTCAAGAGGAGGGTTTTCCCAGGGTATCTACTGTGTTATGTTGTCTGATTTTGAATTATTTTATGTGCATTACATCTGATCATGAAATTGAACAGATGATACCCTGACTTAAGATCAATTTTTGAAAAGACTGTAGCAACCTTGATCTAATCAAACAATTCATCAATCCTAGGTAAGGGATATCGATTCTTGATTGTCACTTTATTTAGCTGGTGGTAGTCTATGCATAGACGGAGAGAATCATCTTTCTTCTTCACAAAAAATACCAATGCTCCCCAAGGCGAAACACTAGGACAGATGAAACCCTTCGCTAGCAACTCCTCTAGCTACAAGCAAAGCTCCTTAAGTTCCTGTGTAGTCATACGATATGGAGCTTGTGAAATAGGTTCAAAACTAGGTATAAGATCAATATTCTTAAAATCAATGTAACGTTGAGGTGGCATCCCTGGAATCCCATTGAGAAATACATCTGCATACTCCTGAAGTATGGGGTGGCTATCAAGAAAACCTTCTCCTCACTATCACCCAACTCCAAGTCATCTACTGTCATTGCAAACAACTGACATGCCTAACGTACACATCTCCTCAAATGCATAGCTGAGATCATCCTCAACTATATGGGTCTCTCAGCTCCCACTATCTCAACCTCTCTACCAAATACATCATTGCATCAAATCGACTTACGTTGACAGCCAATAATAGCCTTGTGAGCCTTAAATCAATCCATCCCTAAGACAATGTCATACAACCCCAACGATATAATAGGGAGGTCTATTGTAGTGTGAAAGGATCCAATCTCCAATCTACAATCAAGTACTAGGGAATGTTCTACAACTTTAGCACTGGAGGCCAATTCGACCTGCCACTTAATGTCTTGCTTTACTGCCCTCAGTCTACAATGTGCCATGATAGATGATGAAATAAAAGAATCTAATGCTCCTAAATCAAATAAAATGGTAACCCTCTTACCTTGTAGCATACTAGAAGTCTACCATTGTGCCTTGGTGATTAGCTTGGTGATTTTCAACCACAACAAATAATTGATGACCTCTACCCGCATCTCCAAAAGTTGGTTTTAACGCTACTGGCCTTTGAGTATAACTTGATGTGCCCTTATTGGGACACTGTCACACTATGTGGCCCTGTTGGCCACAAGCAAAAAATTTTGTACCCCTGCTGAATCCTCTACCTCCAGGAGGTGCACTCGACTATTGAATGCTACCCCTATTATAGGTAGACTATGTACTCTATGCTGACTACTCAAAGTTGGGGCATTGTTTTTTCCTCCAATTCCTATCACCCCCTAATTGATACCTATCTCCTTGTCTCGACTAGAAATTATTTTGTTTCCCTTGTGAATTTTGATGCTGACCACTCTATGTAGGCACCTACTATGTCCTAGGTGGTCCAGCTCCCTGAGCCTGGCTAGTACGTGAACTAGGTCCTATAGTTGAAGCACTGCCTATCTGCACTCCAATATGGCCACCCAATGCCATCGCCAAATTCTCCTACACTAGTCTAGCCTTCTCCACTATTGTCTCCATGGTCTTAGGTTTGAAAAACCAAACACCACCACTATTCTAGGCACTTAAGCCCCTAATGAAGTTTTGAACAAGCATGCCCTCATCATCACCAATGCCAACAAACTACTTAAGCTCATAAAATTGACCCTCATACTGTTACACTAACATGGCCATCTATCACAGAGTATGAAACTCATCTCCATGACACTATCACCAATGGTTAGAAAGGAATTTGGCTACAAACCTCTCTATGAACATATCCCAAGACAAAATTAATGTCAATATGGAGTTTTGACTCCTCCAATATCCACCAAGTAGATGCAAAATCTTGCAAGTGCATGATTACACACCTGGCCTTAGTGTTGCTACCATATGGGTGCATAGAAAAACACTAGTTCAAGTCTATCAACCATGTCTCAGCCTCTAAACTGCTACCAGAACCTTCCAAAGTGGGCGGATGAGCTCTAAGTAGGTCTCTCATGTGAGCGGCTATGACTACCTTTGGTTGTGCTGGTACCTCTCTCTCACCAATATTAATCTGATCTTTGTCCTACCTTGGCCCAACGTGAACAAGAGTCTCCTCTAACAATCAATGGAAATGAGTGCCCTCGATCCTTGGTGGATCCTAATTCTAATCACTGCCTCCCAGAGCATTTTTGGAAGCCTGTTGTTCCTCACGATCTAATTCATGAGGAACATGGTGAGGTGAATCTTGTTGACTACCTCTGTGACTACCTCCTTAGCCATGACCACAACCTCTACCGTGACCTTGCCTAGGTGGCATGATCCTACATAGACACACCAAGGTATAAGATAAGGTACGCAAAATTAAATCCTACGCAACTAACAACTTAATGGGTTCAACATTATCCCAGAGCACCCAGTGTTTAAACTTGGGCTCTAATACCATGTGCAACACCCCACCACATAATCCTAGAGGACGACGCAAACACAACAAAAGTGTAACAATTTTTTTTTGAAAGTGTAATTAATAACAAGAGAACTACACTTAACACATACATCCTCTAAGGTACGTGGTAATGCTTACATTTGAATCCCATAACATACAAAAGTAAATTAATCCAAAGCATATAAATAATACTCATGAAATAAATAACATACATCCAAAGCATTAAACTCATCTCATTAGATACAAAGTACAATAAAGAATCATTCATAGATTGCATTCATTCCATAAAGTAGTTATAAGACTCATTTCCAAAATGAGGAAGATCATATAATAATGTTACAATAACAATGATACAAGAATCCTCCTCGAATAGAAATGAGGAGTAGTACATATACATAGGAATCCAACTGATACAAAAGAACATAAGAGATGAAACATATCAACTAGAACATGCGAGCTCTCCAATCTAGAAGATCTTGCCATAATGAACATAAAGTGGAAATCCAATGATGTAAGGTGCACATTCCACCCAACCAAGTGGTACCCAAAGGGCCACCCCCCATGCTAGGAGATAGTAAAATGGCTTCCTAGGAAAAACCAACAACTTCTAGACACAGGCAACACACAATACTATACCATAGAAGAACAATACATACATAAAGGTTACATTGCTTCCAAAGTAAAATAATCAAGTACATCAACTAAATAATTAAATTGTTGTCATAGGAGGAGTGTCATCACAAAGCTGCATGGGTTACCCTAGCATATCTTCCTAGGCTTCGACCCCCATCTTGGGTTACCCTGGTAGCCTCTCATGACCCTCGGCCTCACATGCAAACTGATGTAGAATCAATTATCTTTTAAAGGGACAAGATAATGATCTTGCCATTCCAAGCCTTCCCATTTCATCCCAAGTCTAAAAAATCACTTGATCCCATGAGTGAGGCACAATTAAAAAGTTATATGATTTAAGCCACCCTTTCTCCTAATACAATTATTTAATTTCCACCGAATTAACTAACTCTCACATGAGTTTCCCTGACACCATTTTGTGCACCGGCCCCAATTGAGAGCCAGTCCCCTACTAACAACACAAGGATCTAATCCAAAACCCAAGGGTAAACAAAGTGCACACAATGGATATTAAATCCCAATCCAAAATATAAGAGGCATCACTTCCTATTCGTAATAACCGGGTGTTTAATTGAAACTCAACCAAGTGCACTACCCAAGGGAAAAAAAGGGTTGAACCTTAAAACACAACAACCCCCTCATAAAATAACATCATCTAGAAGACTTACATACACAACTAACCAATTTCCCCAACTTATGAGAACAAAAGAAATCATAATTTAATAGGAAATTCAGGCAAGAAATAAAACTCCCATTAGGATTTCCTAAATCCAATTTCTATTTTAAGAAAATACAATAGCACATTGCCCAAATAAACTGGCTTATTACAATTTCATTCACAGACAATACGAAAATTAAATCCATTTGTCTATTTCAATTTCCCAATTACATATAAATAAAAATCAATTTCCCTTTTAAATCATTTCATTTAAATCATCAAATTTGTGCTTTTGCATGCACCTATTATAGAAATACATTTTAAATATACATATATATATAATTATATATGTATATATATACAATTATATATATTTAAATATATATATATATAGATATATACAAACATATATATACGAAAGTTTTATAGACTATTGGCAGTATCGGTTTTATACACAACTGACTATCCTCTCTTAAGGAGGATGTGTTTCCTGTGGGGAAGCACTTCCTCCACAAATCTGTGGAGGGTGTTGCCTCAGAGCAGTCACACCCCCTATGGGGAGGCTATCTGTGGCTTTCCCTCCCACAAATCTTCAACATACTTTCCATAAAATAAAACTTGTGATTATCTTTGATTTGCCATACGGATTTTTAAATCCATTTTTTTTCTCAGAATAATTTCTATGGGGATTGAATAACATATAAAAATATACATATATATATATATATATATTCATCAACATCAATTCCAGTTAGGAAATTTATTTTCACAAAAAGTTTTCTATAGGAAGTATTTACAAAATCTTCTAGAGGTTTTCAATTTCTCATCCAAATAAAACTAATTGGGAAAACAAAACAAAACAATAATCTTCTACAGGAAGATCTTTTCCCATACAAACAAGATTTTCCACAAATTTTGATAGGAAGATTTTAAATCCATTCCTATAGAGATTTTCCAAATCTTCTATTATTTTCCTCTTGAAATTTCTTTTTTTAAAAAACAATTCCTACAAAGGTTTTAAAGCTTTTATGACAATTTTCCAATTCCAAACAAGTCAAAGCTTAAAACAATTTCCATAGAAGCTCTAAGCTTTCACAACAATTTTCCAAACACAACAATCTTTCAAATTTACAAAATATATTAAAGCTTCTACACAAATAACATATTCTTCTTGTACATGAAATCTTTCCAATTTGCATATAAATAAAAATAATTTAAAGAACCTATTTCCGAATTCTTGAGGAAATGATGTTTGAAGTAGAGCTTCACCTTCAAATTCCAATTTACCAAAGCTTCTTCCAAATTATCCACTTTTCCAGAAAGATGAAAACAAAACCAAAGCCAAAATTTCCCAAGAACTTCTTTTTTAATTTTTCAACAACCTCCCAAAAATATCTTCTTTTCCTCTTACAGTTAATGCAATTAATCTCTCTGAGAATTAATTCCCAACAATAGTGTTTAATTTTTCTAACACATGTCACAAATAAAATATATTTTCAACCAAATCACAGATATTTCCACTAAGATAATTACGAGATATTTATGCATTTAATAATTCAAAATTCACATATTAATTTCTAATTAAATTTAATCTAATTAATTTAATCACTTTATAAAGTAAATTTAATCACAAAGATTAAATCACTTTACAAAATAAATTTAATTTAATTAATTAAACCAAATATAAATCTTCTAACAACATTAATCAAAATTAATTAAATAATCACTAAAAACCATTATAAACATTAATTAACATTAATTTCCCACATAACATACCTTGCAAAATAAATAAACGACAAGGTAAACAAGGACAAGAAAACATGACCAACACAAGGACTAATGACACATTGTAACTAGGGTTGTGGTTTGACAAGGAAAACTTGTTACTATCTCCCAATCAACTATTTCATTGGGCATTGGACATGCTCAAACTTGTGAATCTAGGTGGAGTCAATGTCTTATACCTGCAATCTTGCAATAAAACATGTCATACATGTATATAAATCATGAATCAAACACACCATGAAGAGAAAATCACAGAATCGTAGGGCACTTGCAAGCGAGTGATGCAATCGCGTTCCCTTCACCAATATAATGTCACATCAATACTGATGAAACTAAAACATTAATTAACTACATATGAGCATATATCAATTTCAACTCAAATATTCAACTATGCTAACCAAAATGCATGTCATAATCAATAATCATCCATAAAGTGTACCATCACATCACAATATAAAAACCATCATCGCTCCAATATCAGTGATCAAATAACAACATAGTATCATGGTCTATCAAAGTAAAAGAAATGTCTGAAAATATAAGCAAATAAGAGGGGTACTACAATGGTTCACAAAGTTGCTTAAGGAATTTCTTCATCTCATAGTTGATTATCTTAGTGAGTTGTTTAATGGTGATTTCAAGTTGGAGATTTTTCATCCATTCTTGGTTTATTCATGTTTAAGGCTTGTTCACTTCATCATTGCTTTATTGGTGTCAAAGAGGATTTCCATTTCGAAGATTTCCATTTCTCAACCTTTATTGATTTCACTCTTCATGTCTCAACTTTTTTACTGAATAACCTAAAGTTCTAAGCATCATTAAAATCCTAAGACCTTTCTATACCCTAAAGACCTAGGGTTTTCATAATGATCAATTCTTGCACTTTATGTTAAAATTTAAGGTTGACTTTCTATAGCAAGTTAAAGTCACTTAAGTGACTAAAGGGATTAATTTACATGCTTTACCAACCTCTTCTTTATGAAAAAATTATCGAACAAGTTAAGGCTCTTATGGAATTTGCTCAATCAAAAAATCAAGGGTTCTAGTTTGAAGTTAGTTCAGGCGACAATGATAAATCAAGGGTTCTTTTTTAAATATCTTAACATCTATTTCTCAAGGGTGCTATTTTGAAGGGAGTCAAAACGTCACTCATGGATTTTTGCAAAGTTTTCCATTTCTGAATGTGAAGAGGTATGAAATTTTTTATTGGTGCCAAAATCTAATTAGAGTGAAGTTTCCTTTTGAAGTGGATGTGTCCTTGGAATGAGGAGATTGATGAAAAAAGGTAGTTTTTTGTGGAAAAAGATAGTATTTTTATTTTGAAATCTTTATGCACTCAATGAAAATGTTGAATATACAGTGAATTCAATCAACATATCTTTATGTAAATCTATAGAAAATCAAGCATGAAATAAAGATTTATAGGGTTTGTGAGGGTTTGTGATCTACATTTTTTTATATAAATATGTTCTTTAGAAAATAAAGCATGAAACAATTTAAGGATGAAAGAGAATACTGTGAAAGGTTGTAAACCTCCTGGATTTTCTTTGTAATGAAGACTGAGATTTTTCTATGTTTGATAAAACTGGGTATAGTAGATGACATTTGTAAAATAATTATGCTTAAATCCTCATGAAGCAATGCAATATCAAAGGTGTCAAGAATCTTCATAAGACATAGTTTCAGGTGTTTTGGTTTATGATCTAGCTTTTTTTTGAACAAAATGGAAATTGACTCTTTTTGAAAATAAAGGTGGTGGTTGAAAAATTTAAAAAGAATTGTGATTGAGTCTTTTGAATTTGGGAGTTCAAAGATTATGAATATAGCATACCTTGTTCAAGAATAGGGAATTCAAAATTGTATATGTATATGTGTTGAGTCTTGAAGATTTTTTTTCTTTTGTGACAAGTTTGGAGAGATAACGTGTATTATATAAGAGCTATAGAATACATCTATAGCCTTTGTATTTCAATGAAAATCATTGATCCTCTTGTATTCAAGTTGAAAAGTGTGATATTTAGCCAGTGAGGCAAACTATGTTGTCAGTGAGACACACAAACTATAAATTGAAAGTTTTGGCTAGTGAAGTCTAGCAAATCC
Organism: Sequoia sempervirens; assembly: GCA_007258455.2. NCBI lineage: Eukaryota > Viridiplantae > Streptophyta > Pinopsida > Cupressales > Cupressaceae > Sequoia > Sequoia sempervirens. The sequence goes on from VDFB02058242.1 coordinate 550,421,262, forward strand.
TTGATTAAAGAGTGGCTTTTTCACCCTGTCTAGGGTTTTTCCACTCATAAAAATTGGTGTCCTATTTTTTTATAATGTGAGTTATTGGTTGCATATCATACAGTGATTTGCGCATCTCTGATTGTTTGTGAAATATAGTATCCAAGCTTTTTGTGTGAATAAGGAGATTAAGTAATTGGATATGATTTTTATCTGACCACTGATTCACCACCCCCTCTTAATGTTCCTTTACTCCAACAAGTGGTATTAGAGCCGCAGGTCCCTTTGCAAAAGTTTAAACAACTTGGGAGATTATGGTTGAGGAGTACTCATTATGACCAATCAAGAAGGTTGTTATGCATCTAAATCACCATTGTTTGATGGTTTGGGGTTTTCCTTTTAGAATTTTAGAATGGAAAATTATTTGTCTTCTCAAGGCTATGATGTTTGAGCAGCAGTTGAAATTGAGTATACTGCTACTACACCACCTTCTACTCCAAATGAGGAAAGAGCATATGAATGTAATGCTAAAGAAAAAATTCTACTTTTTGTGGATTAACAAATGATATTCTTGCTAAGGTAATGGACTATAAATCAGAAAAATCTATGTGGGATAGGTTAACCAATATCTATCAGGGTGATGATAAGGTTAAGGAAGGAAAGCTCTGAAACGTTAGAGCTAAATTTTAAGGATTAAGGATGAATGAAGATGAGAAGATTGTTGATTACCTTTTAAGGGTTCAAGAGATAGTGAATTATATTAGGGGTCTTGGTGAGAATTGGGAGGATAAAATTGTTGTTAAAAAGGTGTTAAGGCACTTACAACCAAGTATGATTCAAAGATATATGTTGTAGAAGAAAGAGACATAAATAAAATCACTTTAAATTAACTCCATGGAACTTTTACAACTTATGAAATGAGAATATATAATGAAGACTCCACAAGAAAAGAGGTTGCATTTAAATCGGTCAAGAAGGACAAAGAAGCAAATTTAGATTTAGAGGATTTGAATGATAAGAGTCTACCTTTGTGAGCAAACAAAAAAAGGGATCAGGGAAGTAGAAGAGAAAGCTTCCATTCAAATGTTTTAGCTGTGGTAAAATTGGAAATTATGCTACTCAATATCCTTATAAAGATCCTAAAAGTGGTGAGGAGAATAATAGAAGATAAGGAAAGAAGTACTTTAACCCTAAAAGAAAAAAAAATCAAAAAATGAACAAGAGCTTGTCTATCAAAGATGTTGATGTAACAGATAGTGGTTCTGAAGATTCCCCTAAAGAAGAAGAAGAAACATTATTTATGACTATTGAAAGTATAATTCAAAATGAAAAGAGTGAGGATTAGTCTAAAAATGAAGAAGGAGAGATTGATTTTGAGGGAGATTTGAGATGTGCACTTGGTGAAATTAAAAAAGTAAAAGAGGAGGTAGTAGAACAAAGAAATGAAACTCAAAAGGACACTAAAAATTTGATCAACAAGGTCAATAAATAAAAAAAATTGATTTTTGATCTAAAAATTTAACTTGAGGAGAATAAGAGAATTACGGAGGTCACCAAAATGGAGCTAGTTATCAAGGAAAAAGAGTGTAGTACTTTAGAGTCATAATTTATGGATTTGAAGAAAATATTGGATATGTGTGGTAGTAGTGATAAGCTGGTAGATCTCTTGGGCAAGGAAAAAGGTCATAAGAAAAAGGTTGGTCTAGGGTTTGCAGAAGGTGAGTGCTCACATTTCAATAATCTTCAACAAGTTGATAGTGATGCTAATGTCACAAAAAAAAGTATTATGAGGCCACTTGTTAGAAAAAGGAATACTTCATTTAGGTACAATCTATATTTCTCTAGTTATTGCTTCAATTGTAACTAATATGGGCATAAAGCTAGTGAGTGTAAGTTTGTGGCTAAAAGGAGGTCAGTTTTTTCTAATAGAAATCCTTTTAAGTTTTTAAATAAGTTAAGATTCTTTAACTATGGAAACTTTGGGAACATAGCTAAGTTTTGTAGACCTAGCTTAAAAGTGCAACAAAAGAGAGTTGCTACACATTTTAATGCTGATAAGGTGAAATTAGTTTCGAGACCAAAGGCGACTATCAAAAAGATTGAAGCTATGATTGTTCAAAGAACCTTACATGCCAAGAAAAAGGATCTTGGAGTTGTAGACAGTGGATGCTCTCATCACATGACAAGTGATAAGATAAAATTCATCAAATTTGAAGACTATGATGGTGGAGCAGTCAAGTTTGGAGATGACTTTTACATTCAAATCAGAGGTAAAGGTACTATATCTTTAGATGATGATACACCATTGCATGGTGTATACTATGTAGAAGGTTTAAAAAATAATCTTTTGAGTGTTAGTAATATTTGTGATAATGGATTTGAAGTTATTTTTAGTGCTCAAGGTTGTTTTATAAAGAAAAAAATAGGAAAAAAAGTTGCAATTGGGTTAAGAACAAAAGGAAATATCTATAATCTTCAAGAAGGTGTAAACAGGGATAAATATGGACACATTTGCTTCATGGGTCAAGTTGAAGAATGTTGGCTATGACACAAGAGGTTTGGGCATGTAAATTTTACAATCTTGTCAAGGTTAGTAAAAATCAGAATGTATGCAATTTATTACTCAGCCAAGTAGTAGTACTTGCAAGGAATGCCAATTAGGTAAGCAAACAAGAATTAGTTTTGAATCCAAAGAATATTCTTCTACCAAACCTTTGCAACTTGTCCATTCTGATTTATGTGGACCAACAAGAACAAAATCATTAAATGGTGAAAGATATTGTATGATCTTTATTGATGACTACACTAGAATGACCTGGGTGACATTTTTGAAGCATAATCTGAAGCATTCAATAGATTCAAGGTTTTTAAAAAGATCGTTGAAAGAGAATCAAATTTGAAAATAAAATGTTTAAGATCAGATAAGGGAAGAACAATAACAAATATTCATGGCATTAAGAGGCAATATTCAACTCCTAGGACACCTCAGCAAAATGGATTTGTTGAGAGAAATAATAAGATAGTCAAAGAGATGGCAAGAACAATGCTTCCAGATGTAAGTATGCCTAATATATATTGGAAAGAAGCAGTAAATGAAGTATATATTCTAAATAGGATGTAGTTAAGAGTAAACACTAAATATACTCCATTTGAGCTATGGCATGGTAAGTCAACAAATGTTGGTTATTTTAGAATCTTTGGTAGTAAGTGTTTTATCAAGAGAGATGATGATGATTTGGGAAGTTTTGAGTCTAGGTGTGATGAAGGTATTTTCTTAGGCTAATCTACACATAGTAAAGCCTATAAGTGTTTCAATAAAAAATCAAAAAGATAGTGGAAAGTGTTAATGATAAAGTTGATGAAAGGTTGCAACCTTATGAACAATCTTGTGAGCAACAAATAGAAGATGATTTGGAAGAAGTTCAAGTTCCAAAAGAAGTGGTGGAGGATCTAGTGGAAGAAGATGCTATTGAAAATCCTATGGAGTCTATAGCTAAAAATCCTTCAAAATCCCCTTGAAAAGATCTATAAAGAGATCATTCTCATGAGTAGAATATTAGGAACAAAAGTGTTAGTGTGCAAATAAGAAGGATGCTTGCTAAAAAAAGTGATCAATTGCATTTTTTATTAATTTTAGAAATTGAACGAAAGACTTGTGTAGTTGCCAACAAATATGAATGTTGGGTTAAAGCTATGGAGGAGGAATGAAACTAGATTGAGAGGAACAAGACATGGGAGCTTGTTCCTAGACCCAAGGACAAGAATATTTTTTTTATGTGGTAGGGGTGTCCTCGCGACTCAACCCAGTGGCCCAAAATCCCATACCTTGGGTACCTAGGGTGAGCTAGGGCAAGACTATCCCCTTGCGGGTGGACACCATAGCTCGCATATAGGCCCACTAGTCAACCACAAGAGCAGGGGGTTGAACATGAGACCTATGAGGAGAAAACTGATGGCCCAAGCCAACTCTGCTACCCAGGCGGGCTATCCAAGACCAAGAATATTATTAGAGAAAAATGGATTTTTAGAAACAAACTTGATGAAAATCGTAATGTAATCAGGAATAAAGCTAGATTAGTTTTCAAAGGATACTTTCAAGTTGAGGGTATTGATTTTGATGAAAAATTTGAACCAATAGCTAGACTTGAGGCCATAAGAATGTTTCTAGCTTTTTGAGCTTACAAGAATTCCAAGGTTTTTCAAATGGATGTTAAATCAACATTTCTCAATGGTGATCTTGAGGAGGAGGTTTACATGGAGCAACCTGATGGTTTTGGGTGTGAAGGAAAGCAAGATCATGTCTATAAGCTAAAAAAGGCATTGTATGGATTGAAACAAGCTCTTAGAGCATGATACTCTAGGTTGGACAAGCATTTTTAAGGGAAAGGATTCATAAAAGGAGGTGTTAACAACAACTTGTACTTCATGAAAAAAGGTGAAGATACTCTTATTGCTGTTGTGTATGTAGATGACATTATATTTGGTAGCAATGATGACAACATTTGTAATGCTTTTCCTAACATCATGACATATGAATTTGAGATGTCTATGCTTGGAGAGTTGTCCTTCTTTCTTGGGTTGTAGGTCTCACAACTTGAGAAGGGTATTTTTATCTCACAAATGAAGTATGCAAAAGAAATGATCAAAATATTTCAAATGGATGAAAGTAGACCAGTTGGGACTCCTATGGTAACTAGATGCAAGCTAGGTAAAGATGATGACTCACCTGATGTAGATCAGAATTTATTCAGATCTATGATAGGTAGTCATTTGTATTTGATAGCTTCAAGGCTAGATATCATGCAAGTTGTATGCTTAGTTGCAAGATTTTAGTCTTCTCTCGAGTAATATCGCCTTAATGCAATCAAGAGTATCTTTATATATCTCAATGGTACTATTGATTATGGTTTATGGTACCCTAGACATGATGATATTACTTTAGTTGCCTATACTGATGTTGATTGGGCAGGGTGTCTTGATGATAGAAAGAGTACTAGTGGAGGAGCCTTCTTCTTGGGTGGAAGATTAGTGTCCTAGCATAGCAAGAAACAAGATTCAGTGTCTCTGTCAACTACTGAAGTAGAATATATTGCAGCTACCTCATGTTGTTTTCAAGTTTTGTGGATGGTTCATAAACTCAAGGATATCAAGGTAGAAGTATCTTAGTTTGTTCATATCTTATGTGAAAATACTTGTGCAATCAATAATTCCAAGAATCCTATTATGCATGCAAGAACAAAACATATTGCTATCATATATCATTTCTTGAGGGAAAAAGTCTTGGATAATGAAGTTGTTTTCGATTACATAACTTCTAGTGATCAAGTTCTTGATATCCTTAAAAAACCATTTCCAAAGGAGGCCTTTGAATAATTAAGGGACAGGCTTGGTTTCCTTTGCTTTGCCTCTCATCAATAAAGACACTCTTCTTATGCATGGTTTCATGGGGAGGTTATATATATACATTGTAATCCATCTTATGAGTGTCTTAATGGATGATGTTTATACATATTATGGGTGCAGTATGCTTGTTCAGTAGTGTTCTTGCATAATTCTCATTGTGTTCAGTGATACTTCATGGTGTGTCATGTTTCATTCAAGGTGCTTGATATCTGCTCCAAGATTAGTGCATTCTTGGTGGTGAATTCTTGTTTTTCGGTGCCTCAAGTGAAAGTATGTCACTATTTGATGCTCTTTAATTGTATTTCAGTCATATACACTTGCTCATGTTATGGGTGCTTGGTACATGTTTAATGACAAGGTGTGGTTATACCATTGGAAGAGTTTTGCATGATATTTTATGTTTGCTTCAAGGGATTGCATCATAATGACCAGTGTTTGCAGTCACTGTGCTATGAAAGGGTTATAGTCAGCTTGATTTGTCAATGCTTCAAGAGTTTTGATTTTTCAATGCTTCAAGTGTTTGTAGTCATATTGCAATGAAAGGGTTACAGTCAGCTTGTACAAGGGACAGTCACCTATCTTGGTTTGACAATGTATTCAAGCCTTTTAATACTGACAGTGATCAGTTTAACTATGATTAGCTTTGTAGTCTATTGATTGATTTTTTTTTAAAAAAATTTAAGCTTTCTTTTGATAGTGATTTCTTTGAGATAGTTGATTATATGTGACAATGGTCATGATTCTATGGACTGAAAGTACATTATCTAATGATAGTCTAATATTCCATAGTGCTAGACTGCTAGTGAAGTGCATTTTGAATGCATTGTTCCTTGAGTTTCTCCTATCTATCATGTCATTTTGCTTACTTGATGATAGTGTAAGAAAGTACTTGTGATGACAGTATATCATTCTTGTTAAACATTCTTTGAAAATTCTTATGAAGATAGTACACAATGAGATGGAGGAGAAACAATACACAATATAATTTGATGGAAAAATTAGTTGTCCAAGATGTACTCCAAGATCATGACTTGGTGGCATTGTATTTTTGATGATATTATATGAAGTCAATGAGCAATGTTGCAACGAACAGTAACAATGGAACTTTGTTTAGACATTTTACTTTTGACAATACTTTATTTGACCTTCATTGTATCTTTAGGGGGATCACACATCTTGATTCCTGCATAATGCTTGATGTGCTAGAGGAGAAGAAGCTTAATTGAAGTCATGGATGGTTGCATCATTGTTGAGACAGTGTTCTTACAAAGCATAGTGGAATGCCACAATTAGTTGGACTGCACAGTAGAATGTGAAGGATGCACAGTGGAATAATGAAGTTGGTGATAGTTTTAGATGGATAGAGTGTTGTAAAAACAAGAGTAGACAACTGAGAGGGGGGGTGAATCAATCGTCCCAAACTTCAAAACTTATTCAACTTATTAACTTTATTCTCAAATTTGATTATTAACCATGTAAACAAAAATTAACAACAAATCAAAAGCACACATAACACTAAGATTTTTTATGTGGAAACCCTGTTAGGGGAAAAACCATGATGGAGGTTAGTCCACAAAATTGTACCCTATTAAAAGTATAATGAAAATGAAATATGGGGAACGCACTTGCATTCAGGTGCACTGCCTAGAGCTCACTACTCAATTACAAAGGAAGACACATGGTCTTACAAAGAGATTCAGATTAAATCCATTTGTAGGGATTCAAACTGATAAAATAAAATCTACTAATGCCTAATCATAATTTCGGTTAAGCGCATGAACAACTCTTCACTCTTCATCACTTTTCTTCACACTATGCTCTACATTCGAATGATTAGGACATTATTCACATGCTCACACACTTCAATTCTAACAAACAACTACTCTTATATATCTGCAACAAGAAATTTCACCGCTACAAGTTGGCCACAAAATAATAAAATGAATATAACTGTCAACCCAAATCATTCATAATAATCAATGTGTATCAACCAAAGTTTTCCATAACTTAGTGAGGACCTAAATCAACATCTTCAACATGAAAAAACTTCAATTAAATTCTCCTTGAAGATCCACAACACGCTTCAACACCATGTCGGCCAAGAACATGAAAAATATGAACACGCAAGAGAAAAATCATCAACCATGAGCACAATGATCAATGAAGACGTGCAAAAAAGATAAAGCACAATCTAGAATAATCCACAAACATTAAGAACCAACAAAGAAGTATCCACAACAACTGAACTAACTGAAATAGCCTCATCTTTAATTAGGAACACTAACTAAAGAAACATAAAAACTATCTAAATGAGAATCTTCATAATTCGATCAAATCTTCATGTGGATCTCTGAAAATTTGCATGGATAAACTAGATACACTCAGCAAGAAACCCTTTAGTCCAAAACCTTAGATCACCAATGTACAGAACATGTCGCCATACCGAACATCACTTCACAATTGACAATCTACAACTCTTTTCTTTACAATTTTCTTAATATCCTTGGCATATACAACTTCAAATACATTAATTATAATAGTGTTGACATCAATGACAACCACATATCAGTAGAACAACCACAACATCCATCATAGAGTATACAAGAAAATTGCTACATGACAGTGCTTTGCAATGATACAAGTGGAAATGGGTAGTGATATGCATTTTTTTGTGTTTTTCTATGTCAACTTTAGGGGGAGATATGCATTTCTTTGTCATTCTTGTCAAAAGGGGGAGAAGATGGAAGTGTAGCATCTAAGTGAAAGTGCAATGATAGTTTGACATCAATGCCAAAGGGGGAGTTTGTTGGCAATGGCATTGATTTTTCATCGATGTCAAAGTCATTTAGTCAAAGTTTTGATGTTCATGGTTCACAAAGTTGCTTAAGTAATTTTTTCATCTCATAGTTGATTATATCAGTGAGTTTCTTCATGGTGATGTCAAGTTGAAGCTTGTTCATCAATTATTGGTTCATTAATGTTTTAGGCTTATTCACTTCATCAATACTTTATTGGTGTCAAAGAGGATTTCCATTTAGAGGATTATCATTTCTCAACCTTTTTACTGAATAACCTAAATTTCTAAGCATCATTAAAATCCTAAGACCCTTCTATACCCTAAAGACCTAGGGTTTTCATAATGATCAATTCTTGCACTTTATGTTATAATTTAAGGTTGACTTTCTATAGCAGGTTAATGTCATTTAAGTGACTATCTTAAGGGATTAATTTACATGCTTTACCGACCTCTTCTTTATGATAAACCTGTCAAGCAAGTTAACCTGGCTCTTATGGAATTTTCTCAATCAAAAAATCAAAGGTTCTAGTTTGAATTTAAATCAAGGCTTATTTTTAAAATCTCTTAACAACTATTTCTCGAGGGTGCTATTTTGAAAGGATTCAAAATGTCAATCATAGATTTTTGCAAATTTTTCCATTTCTGAATGAAAAGAGGTATGAGATTTTTGATTGGCGTCAAAATCTAATGAGTGAAATTTCCTTTTGAAGTGGGTGTGTCTTTGGAATTAGGGGATTGATGGAAAAGGCAATTTTTTGTGAAAAAAAATAGTATTTTTATTTTGAAATATTTATGCACTCAATAAAAATGTTGAATATATAGTTAATTCAATTAGCATATCTTTATATAAATCTATAGAAAATCAAGCATGAAATAAAGTATTACAGGATTTGTGATATGCATATCTTTATATAAATCTGTTCTTTAGAAAATCAAGAATGAAACAAGTTAAGGATGAAAGAGAAGACTGTGAAAGGTTGTGAACCTCTTGGATTTTCTTTGTAATCAAGACTAATATTTTTCTATGTTTGATAAAACTTGGTATAGTATATGACATTTGTAAAAAAATGATGCTTAAATCCTCACGAAGCAATGCAATATCAAAGGTGTTAGGAATCTTCATAAGACATTGTTTCAAGAATTATGGTTTATGATCTAGCTTTTATTTGAACATAATGGAAATTGATTCTTTTTGAAAAGAAAGGTGGTGGTTGTAGAATTGAAAAACAATTGTGATTAAGTCTTTTGAATTTTGGAGTTTATAGATTATGAATACAACATACCTTGTTCAAGAATAGGGAATTCAAAATTGTATATGTATATATGTTGAGTCTTGAATATTTGTTTTTCTTTTGTGACAAGTTTGGAGAGATAAGGTGTATTATATAAGAGCTATAAAATACATCTATAGCATTTGTATTTCAATGAAAAGTATTGATCAACTTGTATTCAAGTTGAAAAGCATGATATTCAACTAGTGAGGAAAACTATGTTGTTAGTGAGACACACATAGAACATCACAATGTAAAGCATTTTACTCTTTTTGTTCACTATCTTAACCCAAGTTGAAAAAAATAGATGCAAGGATTTTTTATTCTCATCTACACCATATAAGCTACAAATAAAATTAATTTTAAATTCTTTGGTGAGTATTTTTCACTATATATATTTGGAAATAAATTCCATAAGAAAATGTAAGGATGATATAGTACATAGAACATCACAATGTAAAACATTTTTCTTTTGTTCACTATCTTAACCCCAGTTGAGAAAAATAGATGCAAGAATTTTTCATTCTCATCTACATCATTTAAGGATGATATGGCTATGTTCCTATATTTACAATCACAAAGAAAATAATATTCCACCATGATTTGAGGGAGTTGGAACTAGTTAAGTATGTACATTCTAAAGCATCAAACGTGTAAAATGTATAAGCTATTGTAGATAGGTAAAATATACTGATTGATCTCGTGCACTTGATCTTGATTTACTAAACACCAATTCATCCTGAATCATCTCCTTTACTAACCATTTAATCGAATAATCTTTATTTGATTAAATTTATCATATTTCATCTTTTAATTAAATAAATCAATTTTATCTGATTAAATCATTATCTTCTATTAATTAAATAAATCACTTTGTTTAATTAATCCTAATGTCCCTGTTTCAATTAAATAATTCATTTTATTTAATTAATTTCTAAAGTCATCTCCTTTAAATTAAATAAATTAATCTTTATTTAATTTAAATATAACACCATCCCCTTTTATTAAATAAATCAAACTTTATTTAATTAAGTCAAATATTCATTATTCCTCTCATTTTGATTTATTTAAATCCTAAAATCTAAGTCAAAGAGTCAAATAAGGTAATTATCATCTAAGTTAATCAAATCATGACTAATCCTAACTCTAATCCCTCAAATCCTCTAGATTTTGCAACTTGTGCAAGTAAATCAATTTAATTGATTTATAAATTCATCCATTTTCATTCAAAAGGGCATCAAGTTGGAATATTCCTCAAATTTGAAAATTCCCTCCCAAGAGGACTTGTCCATCCAACAAGGCATTAGAGGCCTCTTACATGTCCTTTTTTTTTATCCAAGTTGCATTAACTCTCCTTTCTTCTCCCTACAACATGTCACTTCTCCAATTTCAAATATCCACCTAATAGCATTGATGTGCACATTCATCAAAATGCGTTCCACCTCTATCCACTCACATGTTGACAAGTGGAATGCTGCTATTGGTTGATCTTTTGTCCCACATTCCTCCCTTTTACTCAATCTTCCATCATTCTCTTCTATAAATAGAAGGCTCTTTTACTAATTTTGGATCCACAACTTTATGCAACATCATTATCTTCGTGCTCTAAGCAATTTCATTCATTTTCATCCAAGTTTCATAGTTTTCATCAATTTCATAGCTAGGTTATGGAAAATTTTATAAAGGAGGACCATTGATCATCTTCAAGATTGCAAGGAATTGGGAAAGGGCTATTTTCCACATCAAAATAGCACCAATTCCCCCATGGGATTGAGAGTTTGAGCATTTGGATAGGAATTAGATTTTTTTATTTGTGTTCTTCATGTTATTTCTTTTTCTTCATGTTTCAAATGAATCTTATGGGGAATGATGGTTTTGATTTGCATAATGGACTAATATTGTGTTTTTTGTTCGTGTTTGTTGGGTTCTAGATCCACCATTCACATTTTGGCGCTAGAAGGAAGGCGAATCTGAAGAAATTAACACATTTTTTGACCAAAATTTTGCTATTTTTTGAATTTTTATGTGTCTATAGGAAAGTGTGACACTTGCAGGGTCAAATAGCGCCACTATCAATCTAGTGGCACTATTTAGCAATGTTGTTAAACTCCAAACCATGATGCTTAATTCATTTCCACTTAGGCCAGGTCAACCAAACTCTAAACTATGCCACTTGGTGAAATTGTGACGCAATCGTGGTCTCTATTTCTCCATAGAGCACTGCTAGTTTCACTAGAGCACCATTGACCTACTCCAAACTATTCCACATTTGCATATTGTGCCACTGGGATGGGGTAAAAGGAATATTTTAAGTTATTTTTAACATATGCTTTTTTAGTTTTGATCACCTTTGACTTCTACCTGGTTTTTGGCTTTGTTTTTGTAGTTTTTAACTAGTTTTTGTAGGTTGGAGTGATCAAAAGGGGGAGGAAATGAAAGGAATACTTCTTATGGAATATTCATTATATTGTATCAAGTGTTTTAAAACACTTTGGGGAGAAATTATAATCCCATTTCTAAGTACTTTGTCCTCTTCAAGCTTTTTAAGACTCAAAATAATTTTCATTTGGGCTTAAAAAGAACAATCAAAGGGATTAAAAAGAACTTTAGGAAATTACTAGAGTTTGTTTTGGATTCTAAAATTGAACAAGCAAATTTCACACTTCATCTTGTTGCTTAAAAAGAATCCATTCATGCTTTGAAGGTTAAAATGAACATGTGTACTTTGTGCTTTGTAATATTTTCTACAAAGTAATATCATTTAAAAGGCATATGCACTTCTCTTGCACTTCACGATGATCTTGAGAATCAAAATTATTTTGGTGATATTAAGTTGTATAAGAGATTTCCTCCACACTTCAATTTGGATTCTTAAAAATGAATAAATCTTGCTAGTGTGAGTGGAGTATATCACATGTGTTCTCTCTTTGTTCACGTAAACAAAGATCGATCAAACTACATCTGTTCTTGCTCTCTTTTTTTTACCCTTAGAGGGGCCTACCTAAGATATACATCTGAAAGGAGAACTCGAAAGCAACTCCAACCAATTTTTCACTCAGGCTAGTATATAAAATGATAAGACTAAAATGTCAAGTCCAATGCTATGTAGGCCTTAGTTGTACAGTGTCTTTCAGAATGGGGTACTACCTTAAAAAGTATAAGAGCCCTTAGTAGGATTGATCAAAGCCTTTAGTGGCTTGCTAGACGCTTGCAAGGTGCCATGTCCCTGATCACCCTAACTAAGAACCAATTTGTGTAAAAGCCAAAATACTTTCTATTTGTTGGTGCAAGAGGTCAGACCTCTGAAGCCACCCCACATTTTTGTGGTTATTGGTAGAGATGAGAAGTATGCCATGGGAGTTTCATGGGTACTAAAGCTTGGTTGACCCATAGAAGTGAGTGTTGTGGAGGGGAACCAATGTGGTCAAGCTTTTAATTATCCACCAAGAATAAGCACAGCTGGATTTATCCAAGTGGGGATTCAACAAATATTGTCTCTTGACTATCCATAGGGTTGTGCATCTTCTTGGAATCAAAATACTTTGCTTGGATTTAAAACATTGGAAAACAAACATTTAACCATGATCATCAAATTTCAAACCCTTTAGAAGAAGCAAATACCTTTGACAAAATCCAAGTGCTATTGCTTTCCCTAAGGATTCTATCCTTAGAGGCTTCTAAGAATTTGAATTTATATCTCAATTTTCTCTCTCTAAAGTTAACATTAGGTAACTATTTCCTTAGTTTCCTTGATTTACACATAATGGACTTTGTGGGATGAGAAGAAATTGGGATATTAGACATTTTGTTTGAAATCCTAATCAAGAAAGTGTTTGTGGTAAAAATAACTCATTAAGAAAAGATAAGAAACAATTGGACCCCACACATGTGCTCTTTCAAATGATTTCCCGAAAGATCAAAATCCAAAAACCAAAGTCCAAAGGTCTTAGTCAAAAAAATCACAAGAAATGTTTGTCTATGCTTTACGAATTTAGAGAAAGATTAACCTTCAAATTTTATAAACGTGCATCAATGAGCAATCCCGATTTGTATTCATTTTACTAGTGTCAAAATCCAAGACTCTTTCAAAGGTTTGAGTACATCTCACATAGGAAGTATTAGCATTTTCTTCAACACCTAGGTCTAGTAAGAAAAGTCTCTCTAAGTATCTTAGGATCAAAATCAAAACAACTTCATCCATCCTCAAAAAATAAAAATCAAGATGCATCTCAAAAACAACTCTTGGAAATCTTAAAAAAATCCTTCATGCTAGACTTTGGGAAAATCCTTTGAAACAAATCAAAATAATCTTTGTTTGACTAGGTGTGTGCAGATGAATCCTTCTTTACACACTTAGTTAAATTATCATCTTGTGGACAAGTTTACTCTAGGAAAACATCCAACCTCTTAGAGTTTATGAGTTCATTATCCAAACCAAATCTAATCAAAATCAAATCAAGATCAAAATCCAAAATCAAATCCAATATCAATCCAAAAGTTCTAAAGTCTAGTGTATCCTTCAAGATCTCTTAAGAGTTCAAACATTCATCAATCACCCATATTTCATCATCTCATCACCATCCTTTTGATCCTTAATATCTTAGACTTTCTTTTTTGTACCTAAAGTTTAGATCAATCCATGGAGTTAGAGGTTCACCTCCCATATTCCTAAAAATTGATCCTCATTTTATGGTCCAAACTAGATCTCAACACAAGAACATGGAAACGAACAAAGAAACATCTACTTCAAGTGATTTGAGTCAAACTGCACTCGAAGTGAATCTTATTAGAACTAGAAATCCCCAACTCAATCTTCCTCCACTTCCACAAGATCATCAAGAAGAAGGTGGCTATGTGGAGGACATCACCAAGAATGTTCTAGGGATGAATCAAGATGAGATTATTGAAATGGTCCAAAATTCTGAGACACAAAATTGTTAATGCCATGATGAAACTTAATCCCTCACAATACATGCTAGAATTGGCCAAAGAAAGGGTTAAAATCCCTTCTAATTTTGATGTAAGCACTATTATGGAGAATCCTCTTGGGATTATTTTGTCAGTTTCATTCACACCTCCATTCGAAATCATCACTCAAACCATCCCACAAATCACATCATCCACTACTCCAACTCAACCAATTATCAACAAGGGGAGCTCATTACTTCATGCTCTTCAAACACATCCCCTTATTAATAACCAATATTTAGATGCAAACACCATCTTGGGTCAATCCATCCCATCGAATACACTACACCCATATGTTCCACTTACCTTTCATGACCCCAATGATCCATCCTCTTTTCATGCAACACCAGCATATCCTATTAACACACAAACCTCTCTCCCCATGACTTCATAAGGAGAAGGTGGGCTATTTGGACCAGGGGGCATCTTTGATCCCTCATCATCGTCATTTCCTTAAGGGAACACACCACCCATTTTTCCACCACTTCCACCTCTACCATTAACATCCACACCACTCCTCAAGTTATGGAAACCCCCTTTACCAACCATCAATCAACATAATCAAAACAACCCCCCAATCATAAATCAAGCCATCACACCAAATCCTCCAAATATTCCATCGATATCACAACAACAAGTGGCAACCATCCAAGAAACATAAGCAATCACTGCACTATCCATAAATGTGGTCTCTCAAGGACCAAGCATATTATTAATCACACCATCCACTACACAAATCCCTATCATGAATTCAACATCACCTCTCATCACAACAATAAACACCATTTTGAATCCTCCACCACCACCACCAAGACCAAATGTGGTGAATCCATATAGTATCACTTTGCAAGCAGTGCAACAGGCCTATCAAAAGGCACTTCAATAGTTCCAAGCACAAAAAAATTGCATTATGCACAACAAGCCGCACAACATGTGCAATAAGCACAACAAGCTTCCCAAGCTCAACCCTTATTAAAAAAACAAAAAACTGCCCAAGCTGCCTAAGCTGCACAAGTAGTTCAAGCTTCATAAGTCACACAAGCTGCATAGGCTGCCTAGGCTACACAAGTTGTCCAACAAGTGCAAGCTCAAGCTCAAGCGCAATACCAAGCTAAGCAAGTGCAAGTGCAGGAACAATACAAAGCTACTGCATTGTAGGAATATTAGCAAGCCCTACAATAGTACCAAGTGCAACAAGAAGTAACCCGATTGCTAGCCCAACAACAAGCATTATTGGCACAACAACAAGACCAACAACAAGCATTGTTGGCACAATAGCAGCAAGACCAACAACAAGTGTTGTTGGAACAACAAAAAATACAAGCATATCAGCAAGCCTTGATCGCACAATAGAGCTTGCAAAAAACTGCCACCAACATACCCCAACACTCCACCCATCACTCAAACACTTCAAACACCTCAAAACATGTTCACTCCACCCCCCAATCCACAAAACAACATGATAGAACAAATCAAATTGCTTTCACAACAGGTGTTAGATCTCCAATTGGGGAAAAAAACAAAAGCACCAAGCAATTTGTGCCCCTATCCATTCGATAGGAGCCTTGTAATGGTATTGTTCCCAAAGGGGTTTGAAATCCCTAAATTTGACAAATATGTGTGATGGGAAACCCTAAAGATCACATCAAGGAATTCCAAGTACATTGCATGGAGGTTGCATATGATGATATATATATAATGCAACTATTCCCTCAAAGTTTGGTTGGCCCCACCATGGAGTGGGTCTCTCGCCTTCCTCCTTGAATCAAAAAGTTCCAAGAGATTATAGACGCATTCATAAAAAACTACGCATTCAATATAGGTATGGATGTGAGTCTAGAGGAACTATCTGCTCTTAAACAAGCTAAGGGGGAATCATTCACTTCCTTCTTGCAATGATAGCGATCTAAGGCCAAGAGGAGAAAATGGACCATGCCAAAAGAACAAAAAGTTTCCATTATCATTGCTAATCTTGAGAAAACCTTGGCATTCCATCTTAAAATACAATGTATCACCACATACGACCATTTGATCCCCAAGGTACTCAACATCGAAAGAGCCCTTATCACACAAGGGGTATACCCATGTATCAATAACATCAAGACAACTACCCATCCACCAGTTACAATGAGAAACCTCACACATGGGAAAAGAAAAAAATGTCACTAATGATGGTGTGGTTGATGCCAAGGTCATAATCAATGCTCCAAAACAAAACACCCAAACATACCAACAATCGCAAGGCAACAATCGAAACAACACGCAAGCTAACGTGGTATCACAATAACCACCCAATAATCAAGTCAACAATCTGAAAAATCAAGGGGGACCACCCCCACCGAACAAACAATATCCCCCCAAGTGAAAATACACTGCCCTTGGGGAATCAATTGAATCCATCATGAAGAAGTTGGTAAACAAGAACCTCATCAAAATTCCCATTTATGAGAACTATCAGGAACCCCAAGTGAAACCACCATGGTACAATAAAAATTACCTTTTCAATTTTCACAAAATCAAGGGGCACACAATAGCCAGCTACATGAGGTTGAAAAATCAGATCCAAGACCTCATCGATGACAAGATCATAAATGTTTAGCAACCAGTCAGAAATTAGGACTTAAAAATATACATGAATCTGATGTCGGATCATAAAAATGGAAATAACCATGGGAAGACAAAGTATGGAAATGTAAACCATGTGTACAATCATGTTGTCATATCCCTAGATGAAATGGTGGCTATTATTAATGTCAAAGGAGCCAAAGCTAATTATGGAGTCACCACACATGGAGGCAAAGTTACCAATGCAGGACCATCACAACCACTTAGGGAATCCACCTCAAATCTAAAATCCATTCCCAATGGCTACAATTTCCTAGACCAACTAAAAAGAACCCCCGCTCAGATCTCCATCACGGAGTTGCTGAAGATCTCGCTCACACATAGAAAAATCCTAGAGGAAGCATTGGCTTCATCCATCGTCTCTGTGAACTTGATGCTAACCAGTTCCAAGCTATGGTCGGACACATCACCACTCCAAATCTCCTAACATTTTCTAATTAGGACTTTCCCACCCAACCATCTCATAATTTCACACTCCACCTTGAACTCTTGGTTCATAGAAATAAAGTTAAAAGGTTCTTGGTGGATGGGGCTGTGGGTCTAAATATTTGTTTGCTCAAACTAATAAAGAATCTAGGATTCTCAGAAGATGTCATTGAAAAGGGTAAGGGTATCACAATTAGAGCATATAATGATCAAGAAAGAGTGTCTCAAGGCACTATTCAACTCCCTATTCAAGTAGGGCCAACCATGATGGAAACCACAAGCCAATTCCTTGACCTTGATTTTCCTTATAACATCCTCCTGGGGTGTCCATGGATCCATGGAATGCAAGCTATCGCTTCCACTTTCCATTAGTGCATCAAATTCCCATAGCAAAATCAAGAGGTCACGGTCCATGGTGATCCCGAACCCTTTTACTACTGCAAGAACTTGGAAGAAAAATACTATAAAATCCCTCAAGTCCCAAAGAACGATGAAGGCCCTACAACTCCATATGTAGACCCAGCTATATTAGCCTCCACTTCTAAGACAAAGACACCCACCATTCCTGATATCTCTAAAATAAAAGTCATTATCCATGAAAATGGGTGTGGGTATTACAAAATGAAGAAAAGTGCTTTCATCATAGGAGAGCTACCTCAATCTCCTAGGTCTCACGGGAAACCCCAACCAGCTGAAACATCATCCCAAAACTTCAAAGTGGACCCCTCTAGATTCAGATGTTGGGGGGATCTAAGTCAGGAAATAGTAGATGAAAAAGACATATACAGTATCCTATACTAAGATGAAAGGCTCGTGCCTGATCTTCCAATGGATGAGAGCAAAAAAGGGCTACAAATGATGCTCAACATGGGTTACAACAAGAATAAGAAACTTGGACAGAATGACAATGGCCTATTAGAACCCCTTGTTGTTGAGAAGTGTATAATAAATCTTGGCCTTAGATGTACCCCTCTAAAAGTAACCATACTTGGAAAGGTAGCCCTGGTTAAGAAGGTCAAAACTCCTCCTCATCTATTAGCATCCACTCTTCAGTTACCAGTATCCACAGGTTGAGTCATAGATAATTTTACCTTTGACATAACCAATGTGTGTAGTGATGAAGATCCCATAACTGACTTACCTATGCTCTTTGAGGATTCCTCCCTGCTCATGATTAGTACCATGTCTTTTGAGACAAACAAACAAACCCATGAAATAAACCTAGTGTATCCCCAACTCATCGATTATAACCAAAGAGGACCACCAATTTTGGACAAATTTGAAAACAATGAGGCACTCTCAGAATTCATGGGATTGAGGGATACCATACCATGTAAAGATCACAAAGTTGGGTTTGACATCATACTAGACACACATTCCTATTATGGGGAAACGATTGAATCCTTCAGTTGCAAAAGTAAAAATCTGAGAATAATCTCTAGGCCTTTGAGTGAAAACCACAATGTGGAACTCTCTGACCTAAAAATAGTAAAAATAAAGGATGCATCTAATGGTGAAAACCTCTCTAAGGAATCTTAGGATGAGGGATTCAATCTTCCTCTTAGTGCAATTCATCAGGAGAAGTAAGCAGTCCTAGCAGAGAAGTGTAATCCAGTCAACCTAGGAATAGAAGAACTACCACACAACATTCTATGTTGAATTGCTTCTAATAGAAGAACAAGAACTCCTAGCAGAATTCCTAAAAGAAAGAAAGAAAAACATTGCATGGACCTATGTTGACATTCCTAGGCTTGATCTAGAAGTTGTGGTTCACCACGTAGTTGTATATCTCGAAGCAAAGCTAGTAAGACAAAAGCTAAGAAAAATGCATCCCTAGGTAGCATTGTTGGTTAAGATAGAACTATAGAAGCTCCTAGATGTAGGGTTAATATGACCAATTGATTATCCAAAGAGGGTCTCAAATCTTGTACCTATTTCAAAGGCCATTGGGGGCATCCGCATCTGCATGGACTTTAGAGCTTTGAACAAAGCATGTCCTAAGGATGTTTTCCCTCTACCAAACATTGACATGATTGTGGATATGATGACATGACATGAGATTCTGCTGTTAATGGATGGATTCTTAGGTTACAACTAGATCATGATAGCTAAGGATGACCAACATAAAACAACTTTCAATTATCCATGGGGGACATATTGCTAGAATATGATGCCATTTGGGTTAAAGAACACAAGAGCAAGCTATCAAAGGGCCATGATACTAATCTTTCATTATATGATTCATAAAAATGTAGAAGATTATGTGGATGGCATATTGGCTAAATCAAAGAAATGACAAGATCACATATCAGCTCTAAGCTCCATCTTTGATAGGCTAGAAAAGTAAAAAGTCTGACTAAATCCAAAAAAGTGTGTCTTCGGGGTACAATCAGGAAAGCTCCTAGGGTACATTATATCCATGAGAGGAATTGAGGTAGATCCTAAGAAATTCAAAGAAATCCTCAAAATGGAGGCACCGAAAAAATTGAAACAGTTAAGACACCTACAAGGAAGACTCCAATCCATTCGATGATTCATAGTGCAACTAGCAGACAAGGCTATCCCATATTCTCATCTACTCCATAAGGGGGTAGCATACAAATGGGATGAGAAATATGATTAGGAATTCAACAAAATCAAGGGTACTTACTACCACCATTTCTCATGCCACCAATTCTAGGCAAACCCTTGATCTTATATATATCAACAACAATAGCAACCCTTGGCGTTCTCTTAACACAACATGATGAAAATGGGAAAGAGATATTTATTATATTAATAGAAATATGGTGGGACATGAGTTGAACTATACATCTATTTAGAAATCTTGCTTAGTAGTTGTGTTAGCAGCACAAAAAAATTAGAAATTACATGCTAGCACATCAGATAAAACTCATCATAAAGATAGACCCCCTCAAGTATCGCTTTCTAGAGCAACACTTATGGCGGAACAACTAAATGGGTCATGATTACGGAGAGAATGATATTGAGTATGTAGAATGCAAGGCCATTAAAGGACAAGCAATTGCAGATCATTGGTAGGAGCACCCTATACTCGAGAGAACCCACTTGTATCAAAATTCCCGATGAATCAATCTTCAAGCGTAAGTGTAATAGATCAAAAAATGTACTTTGATGGATCCTACACACAACAATCGAGAACAAGAATATTCTTCATCACTCCACAAGGGGATTACATACCTAAATCATACAAGTTGTCATTTCCATGCACAAATAACATTGCAAAATATGAGACTCTTATCATAGGGCTAAGAATTGTAGTACGGCAATCATGGCTGCTCAAAGTCTATGGAGATTCACAACTCATAATCAACCAAGTAAATGATGAGTACCAAACAAAGGATGACAAGTTGACTCCACACAAGCGGTGGAAAGCCTCAAAGATTTCTTCATTGATATCACATTTGAACAACTACCAAGAGCAAATAACAAAGTAGTGGATGTGGATGTTATGGAAACAATGGACAAATCAATTTGTATGTGAAATCATTGGAGATCTAGGTATCATGTCAGAGATGGAGTCCTCAGCGATAGGTCATCTTTTTTTGTCATCCTAGGAGATCATGTGGTAGGAGCATAGGCATTGAATGAACCCTTTTACAATGCCTAAACAATGAGCTTTGACCAATTTGACCAAGGTATAGGGGTAATGCGAGGATCATCCACGAGAAAAATAGGCCCTTAAGTGGCAAAAATTTAGAAAAATCAGAGTTAGGCAACTTGACGTAAAATTTGAATAAGTTATCTATATTATTTCAAAATATGTAAGAATAGAATTTTTAGAAAATTGAATGTAGTTTCTAAACTACTAGGTTTATTTTTTAAACAAAATCTATTTGGTGAAAATTTGAAATTTCAATCATAGTACTCAAATTTCGGGAAAAAATAAAGTAGGTGTGTTTGACCACCCTAACCACAATAAAATGATAATATTTTTGTATAAGATTTTAGATATAAGTAGAGGGACTCATGTCAGATGTGATGCATATTTTTTGTAATTTATTTCCAAGTAAATAATTAATTATTATTTTTTTATTACAACTTTTAAAAAATATAAAAACTTGTACATCTAACCACCTAACTTGGTCAAAACTTCACAAAATTCATTTTTTATTTTTTAATCCTATAGTATACGAAGCATAGAATGTGATGCATGTTTCAGATTCAAAAAATGTGATACCGTTTGAAAGCTATAGATGTTTTTCAATCAGCCTATCAATCATGACTTTAGTAGTAATTCAAATAGAAAATGAATAATAATTATTTATTAAATTCAAAGTAAAGTATAATTTATATTGGTGGAAATCTAAGAATCTCCTTTAAAAACCCTTTTCATTTCATTAATTTTGGTTAAAAAAAATTGTTAGCCATATACCCTTCAAATACCCATCATATTACCACGTTTTGGCCCATCATGATCCTACACATACCCTACACAATGACATTTTTGGTTCACATTCAAGTGGTATGACCTTGGCTAATAAATTGCAAAGGACTGTGTACTATTGGCCAACAATGGAAAGGGAAGCTCATGACTATGTCTGAAGGTGTTTGCAGTGTCAGTAGCATGGGGATCTCATCCATGCACTAGCTCAAGAGCTCCACCCGATCACTGCCACATAGTACTTCATGAAGTGGGTGGAAGCCATTCCCATGACCTATATCATAGGAAAGAAGATATCAAAGCTCATCTTGAACTACCTAATTTGTCACTACAGTGTCCCTCGAGCCATTATCTCAGATAATGAGACACCTTTCAAAAACCAAGATGTTCGAGACCTATGCCAAAAGTTCAATATCCAACATTGCTTTTCAACTCCATACTACCCCCAAGGAAATGGCCAAGCTGACGCTACCAATAAAACCATCTTAAAAATCCTCAAGAAGACAATTGATGATGCTGGTCGTGATTGGATCCTACAGTTGAATCCCACCCTATGGGCCTACCAAACAAGTATTTGTACACCAACAGGTGCCACCCTTTTTCCCCTGGTCTATAGATTAGAAGCCATTCTCCCTATTGAGATTAAGCTCCCATCCCTGAGAATAGCATTGCAGAATCTCATTACAGGTGAATAATATTGGTTATCATGATTGAATGAGCTGAAAATACTGGATGAGTGGTGCATGGATTCCTTAAACCATTTACAAGTCTACCAGAATCGTCTCAAGAAGAGTTATAACAAGAAAATCAAGAGTCAGACCTTCCAAGTTGGAGAGCTCATGTTGAAAGATAGCGATAAGTCAGGGGCATATCAGCTATCAATGCTCAAAGGGGGACCTCTATAGGAACCTATGAATAGTTCCCATTTTAAAAGGTTTTAAGCCTAAACTTGCAAAGTGTAAAAACAAGAAAATCAAAAAATATAAAAAAATATAAAAAATTTCAAAAAAATTAGAAAAATGATTGAAAACAGTAAAGAGAAAAATCATCCTCTAGTGAAAACCACTTCAGTGGCACTTTGGGAAAGTACCTAGGTGAAAACTTGGAAAATAGGTGCCTTGTGTAAATAAGCACTTTCCATCCACCAGGATCTCTATGGCTTGTTCTGCATCATTCATCCATCACATTCCATATCTCCCTTTATCACCCATCCGCATCCACATCATAGCTTGGTCCTGTGTTCATATCATGATCCCTGCTAGTACTACTCAGCCCATTCTCAAGTTCAGTTTGTCCTACCTATATTAGAGTAGTCTATTGCATCACGCTGGGGGCATGGTCTCATTGGATCAGATTCATGTATATTATTGAAGTCTTCCTTAAATCAAAAAATCCAAAAATAGGTCAAAAATTCAGTTAAAAAGTAAAAAAAAATAGAGTCATCTTGTCAAACTATGGGTCTCTAAGCTCTAAATGTAGGCAAAGTTGATCTTTGATCATCCCCTAAGACACTTAGGTCAGTCCTTTAGGAGTCCGTCATAATAAACTGGCAATCCATTTGTTCGTATCTCATCAATAATCGAGTCTATGTCAGTCAAACTATGTGGTCTTTGCATGTACAACATAGGCAAGGCTCATCGTTGATGAGCCCCTGAGGCCCCTAGGATAGGTCTTTAGGTTAGTCTCTTGGTCAAAATCTCAAAAAGCAAAAACATTTGGAAAATTAGAAAATCAAAACATTTGCAAAATATCTTAAAAATACCAAAAACACCTCAAACATTTCAAAAACATCAAAACATCGAAATATTTGAAAAAATCCATCCATCCCATCTTTCTTTCACCCGCAATAAAAATTCACTCATAATAAATCAATCATCATCCTCAACTTTTGGTGAAATAGTAAAAAAAAAGTCTAGTAGGTCAAAAGGTGAAAACTCAAACATCAAGGTCTCAAGTCTAGGTCAATAGGTAAACAATTTGGTCAACTCTTGGTACTAATAGCTCATCATCTAGTCTATCCCAAATCATCCGATAACATCATGTCCTAGGATGCATCCTTCCTACAATGGAAATCAACATCAGGCATCATCGTAGTTTAGTCTTGGCTAATGGTATGAAGAACATTAGCTTGTGTGTTTGCTTGATCTTTTTCTTTTGACTTATCTTATTGTGCTCATTCCAATGACCTCTCGATGATGTCCAAAAAAAGGGATTTAGAGAGAAAGGAATGGGGCAACAATCATTATCTTTTTATCTGTTGTGCTTGTTGGGTGTTATTGTAATATAACCTTGGTCATGCCTACTTTGTTTTGTCTGTAGGGAGGGTACTTTAGGTGTCTTTTTTACCACATAGGAAGGCTTTCCCTTTTATGTTTTGGTCTGGGATTCTTGAAATATATGAACTACATTTGGAATAAGATTTTGCATGTCAGGTGTGAATGGAATACTCCTATCTGAGTGTTGAGTCAAAGTCCATCACACTAGGTGCAATGCCATCCTAGTTCTTTATACCTTGATGCATCGTACCTATGTGTATTATCAAACATAAGGTAAGTATCCCTTTTAAAGTCCCAATTCCTGATAATCAAATCATCAGCATCATTATCATCATCGCTAATAAAGTCTCGTAGATTAGGGACTTGTTGGATCCTCTTGTCTTCATCTCATTTCTTCTTTCTTCTCTCTGCACTAACATGGTACCATAACAGTTAATCAAAAACATCACTAATGCATTAATCCTGCATCCACAAACTTTTAGCATGCTGCATATCATCCACATCACATCATCATATAGGAATCACTGATTATCTCACATGCATTGCATTTTCATCATTGCATAATATAGATTGGTTATTCTAAGAATCTCATAAACCATACATTTTCATCCATTGCATAATCATAAAAGCATAATCATAATCATCATCATAGGCATCATCATATGAATCATCATACCATCACCAAAGCATCATTACATCATCCATGAAAGTACCACCATATCATCCATATATGCATCGTCGTATTATCCATTTGCAAAATCATATAGGCATCATCACATCATTATATAAACATCACATCATCCATAAATGCATCATCATATCATAAATATTGAAAAAGATACTGAAAAAGAAAAGGAATATGTCATAACATCTCATAACCATAACATATAACATCATTCATTAGGTGCATAATATATATCTATTATTCTAAGCATATCAAAGTTATATCATAACATTTTCATCCATATAATCCATACATCATCATAAAAAGTGCATAGAAAAGATACTGAAAAAGAAATGCATCCATCCATCCATAAACATTTGCATAATCATCCATCAAATAATATAGAATCATACATCACATTGCATCAGATAAAATAGAGTCACATCGTATATAGAAAAGTAAATACATCCATCCATCATGCATAAATAAAATAGGATGCACATCATAATCGAATCGATCATATCATATATATCAATAATGTAATTGTCATGGTACAAAATTAGGATCAAATGTGTATGAATAAATCAAAGTATACAAATTCCCATGGGGCTATCAAAAATAGAGCCCGTGGATTGCAAAAAGAATACTGTCCTTGATCAAAAATGTGAGCTAGCCCTGGTGGCTGCTCCCCTTACTTAGTTGTCTCTCAGGATGATCCTTCTTGTACCTTGTCTATTGTGAGAAATCTACCACTTGAGCTACTAGAGGCACTACCTGTCAATAGTGAAATCGATAATACTCAACCTACCGCACTACATCATGGTACATCCATTTCAAGACTATCTTGCCCTGTGATGTCATAGTCATACTCTCTAGCTGCTGCCATCTGCCCATCTCTTGTGCTAACTGTAGCTTAGTCACCTGTCTATGCTGCCTCTCCTAGTCACACTCTACTATAAGGGCCTAGACCTGCTGTTAGGCCTGGTCTCTCTCAACTATCAATGTCTACAACTATGCCTGAAGCTATTGTATAAGAACATCCCTTTGATCAGGTTGAGGTGGTGGTGGTGGTGGTGGTAGTGGCTAATCTCTCTATGGGGATTGTTCATCCCTCATAGGTGGTTGTTGATCCCTCGAGGCATCCCTCTACTCATGCCCATCCCTTTTGATCTAGCTAGTGGGGAGGTGGTCCACCTCCTCCTCTATCTCCATCTTCATCTCCTCATCCTCCTTATCCTTTCCCCCACCCTATTTTCTGGCATCAAGGTCTCCGCTACAGTAGAACTATCCCTGGCACTATCAATCAGACTAGAGGATGAAACCAGTCAATGTAGGCCTATGTAGTCCCAGGGTCTACCTCCCCCTAATCATATGCCCATGGTCTCACTACTAGTTGTCTAAATGAGTCAACTATATCCTCTGGTGGGATTGTATGACACCATGTTGTCTACCTGGTGGTCTGGGAAAATATGGCCACATACTAGTCCTCTGGCCTATCTTGAACATCACCAAACTGTCTCACTACCCAATCAATTAGGTAACACTCAATCATCATGTGCTCTCTACCCTGCATCAACCTATCCTTCCTGGTGTAAAAGAGTTGTTGAACATCATCATACCATGCGGGCATCCCTAGCCAAGGCCTCCAAGTAAAAGTGGTCATCTCATCAATGACCCTTTTCCAGTGAGGGATGTCAGCCTGTCCTGTATGTGTGAATGTGAGACCACCCCTGTATTGCCAGAATGATGGGTCATCGGGCTTGATGTCGACCACTGTGACCCATGGGTGAAGCACGACAATGTGCTTCCAGGCTAAGATGTGTAGAAGTGTAACCTCAACACCAAAAGCTCTACTATTGCAATATGCAAACTCATGCAAATCATGGTAAAGTGAGGCTAGCATCACTGGTCCCCATGCAAAATAGCATCTCCTAAAGAGCATCTACTCCCAAGCTAGACCCCATCCTGGACTGAAATATCAGCCCCATCGATCTAGAGCTACAAGTCTTGAAATAATAGCTACGACAATCAGTCAAAATGTTAACACCCGATCTCTATAACACTTAAGCTCAATCTGACCCTCAACAAAGATGATCTCATCTAGCCCCATAATCTCAAGCATGCATCTGTGCTAATGTTCATGTCATATATAACCCTCTCTCCATGGATGGGAAATCGTAGAATTCACCAAACGTCCTCCAGTGTGATGGTTGCCTCACTAGTGGGAAGATGAAAGGATGACATCTCACTATGCCATTGCTTGGCTAGTGTAGTCATCATTCCTAGGTGAGTCCTAATAGTAGGCGTGTACGTGACATACCATAGCCCGATCACTCCAAGGTGCTCCTAAAGTAACTCATGCAATCCAAACAATCTACTGAGTACTGAGGATCGATACTCGTGTGAGTGTATAGGCTCTCTTTCCTCTTGTACCAATAAAGCCACTGCATCAGGTTTCATAAAAAATTGGATCCCATATGAAGTTTTTGACCGAAACAGCAAAGGCGTCACTATTTTCAAATGTGTCATTGTTTGGAAACTCTAAACTACACTACTAGAGGCTCCAAATCAAAAACTCAATTGTGACATCACTCTTTGACTGCACATCTGTTTGACCTAAGAACCCTAATCTCTTAACTAGATTGTAGTGGTGCTATTTCCATATGCGTCACCATTTGGAGTTTGACCCCTAAGTGTTAAACTGTGATGCAACATCACAGATCTTAATAGCGGCACAGTTTGAGGTTGAGCGACATCAATTCTACCCTTTCAGTGGCACTAAATAGTGCCGCTAGACAAGTTTTACTTTTAAAGCCTATTAAATGAGCACAAAATAAAAAACACAAGTTGGGTTAGGGTCACATACCAGTGGTCCTACGCTTGGAAGTTGCTAGTAGACTCGCACTCACTCAGAGATGTGTCAGGGAAGCACTCTTTGCACCATCTTGTATGAAGGTCAGAGCTCAAAATCAAGAAATTATAAAGGGCTGAGTGTGCAAATGAATTGAAAGTGACCCCTCGAGGGCTATTTAAGCAAGAAAATTAGGGTTTTTTTACCCTATTTAGTTGTCAAACTAGGGTTTCATGCCCTGGACCCTATTTTTTCCCAACCAGAGCTTGTTTTTCATCCATTTTTCATGTTTTAGCATGTTTTCAACATCCTGGCGCCTTTCTAGACCCGTCAGGCAGCTTGTCCTCTTTTTTCGCAAGATCATCCAAAAATCCAAATTTTCATCTGATCTCTAGAGGGGGCAGCATACCAGCATAATTCTTTTGTTGGGGAAGTAGTGGGGCATCTAATTTTTTTTTTTTTTTTAATTTTGATCTCAGCAATTTTACTCTTTGAACCAATGCAGCAGGTACATTGCTTCAAAGAGGGGAAAAATGTAGACACATAAAATATACTGATTGATCTCGTGCACCTGATCCTAATTTAATAAACATTAGTTCATCTTGAGTAATCTCCTTTACTAACCATTTAATCGAATAATATTTATTTGTTTAAATTCATCATATTTCATCTTTTAATTAAATAAATCAATTTTATCTGATTAAATCATTATCTTCTATTAATTAAATAATTCACTTTGTTTAATTAATCCTAATGTCCCTCTTTTAATTAAATAATTCATTTTATTTAATTAAGCTCTAAAGTCATCTCCTTTAAATTAAATAAATTAATCTTTATTTGATTTAAATCTAACACCATCCCCTTTGATTAAATAAATCAAACTTTATTTAATTAAGTCAAATATTCATTATTCCTCTCATTTTGATTTATTTAAATCCTAAAATCTAAGTCAAAGTGTCAAATCAACTAATTTTCATCTAAGTTAATCAAATCATGATTAATCCTAACTCTAATCCCTCAAATCTTCTAGATTTTGCAACTTGTGCAAGTAAGTCAATTTAATTGATTTATAAATTCATCCATTTTCATTCAAAAGGGCATCAAGTTGGAATATTCCTCAAATTTGAAAATTCCCTCCCAAAAGGACTTGTCCATCCAACAAGGCGTTAAAGGCCTCTTACATGTCATTTTTCTTGAGCCAAGTGGCATTAACTCTCCTTTCTTCTCCCTCCAACATGTCACTTCTCCGATTTCAAATATCCACCTAATGGCATTTATGTGCACATTCATCAAAATGTGCTCCACCTCTATCCACTCACATGTTGACAAGTGGCATGGTGCTATTGGTTGATATTTTGTCCCACATTCATCCCTTTTGCTCATTCTTTCATCATTCTCTTCTATAAATAGAAGGCTCTTTTACTAATTTTGGATCCACAACTTTATGCAGCATCATTATCCTTATGCTTTGAGCAATTTCATTCATTCTCATCCAAGTTTCATAGTTTTTATCAATTTCATAGCTAGGTTATGGAAAATTTTATCAAGGAGCACCATTGATCATCTTCAAGCTTGCAAGGAATTGGGAAAGGGTTATTTTCCACATCAAAATAACACCAATTCCCCCATGGGATTGAGAGTTTGAGCATTTGGATAGGAACTAGATTGTTTTATTTTTGTTCTTCATGCTATTTCTTATTTTTTGTGTTTCAAATGAATATTATGGGGAATGATGGTTTTGATTTGCATAATGGACTAATATTGTGTTGTTTTTTTGTGTTTGTGCTAGTCTAGATCCACCATTCATAGCTACCATAAAAAAATCTCCTTGTTTTTGAAATATGTGTGATGGAAAAATTTATTCTTTTTTACTTTTTCCTATTTTTTTAATTTTAAAAAATAACTATGTTTTAATGTTTCATAGGTTCATGAGAATTTTATTGGTTACATTCATAATTTTTTATTAAAAAATAGAAACAAAAATCACATCTAGTAAAAATTCAAATTATTTTCTAATGTTTATATCTATAAGTATCAAATATGTTGGAATATTGGAGAATTTGTGTAGCTTGTTTATGATCCTAGTGGCTCAAATTTGGTGGTGCACTCCCAACTTGCGCTAGAATGGGATCTTTTGATTAGTGTATGGTCATCCATTAAATTATAAGTGAGAAAAATTTTGGTAGATATTGTAGTCGACACTATTGTTCTATAGTTATGTTTAAGAGACCTATGTTTTATCTATTTATATTAGGTTTTTAGAATTCTAATGCTCATTTGTGGGGCTTCCCATAATGTGGTTTCAATAAAATTATTAAATATTTACATTTACTTATAAAATGCTACACATTTTATTATCAACAGTCTTGTCTTTCTACTAGCCATAAATTTAATCTTAATAAAAATATCTAGTATAACTAAAAATAATAAATGGATCCAAAAAATAACTAAATTTTAATGCCTTCAAATGAATGATATAAATAATCATGAATAATTCTATTTGAGTAAACTTAAAAGTATCACCTCAATCAAGATTAGAATTTTAGGAGCTCATCTTATAAGGTAAGATTGAAGATTTAGTTTATACATGTTGGTACATAATTAGAAGAAAATATTTTTTATTAATAATGATGAAATGAGGTCCAAAAACATCATTATGTATAGTTTTTTAATATTTTGACAATCAAAACTTTTTTCATATGAGTTATGTTTGTACAATTTCAACACATGTCTACCATGGTAATGTCAACCATATTTGATCAAATTTCACTATCTTTTTTATGCAAGAACCTCTATTCTACCTAAAAAAAATAAAAATTGAGAGCAAAATAACTTGCTGCACTAAACAAAAGCCTAGATAGCAACACTATAATTTGGTTTTAAATTGATAAAAATCCACACAATACCAATTAAAATCTGCAATATAAATTTGACAACCAAATAACAATAAATTGTTATAAAAAATTTCTCCTCTGCTATGCATTAACACCACTTTGTTTCATGCCTCCATGGTATTATTTTGGCCTCACAAGATCCTTGTGCACCTCTCACATACCACTACACTTTGTACTCCACTCAATGGTCTTTATGGTCTTTTCTTAAGATCAATTCTCCCTTGTCCTATCAACCTCTTAGCTCATAGTTGTACACATACTTACACTTTTTGTGGACCCTTCAACTTTCTCTACTACCAATCCTTGGCCAGTTTACTCACCAACACCCTCCACTCATCGCTACACAATCACTTTCCTCTGATCAGCCCACAAAGCAAAATATTTTTTCTCATTTTGCTTGCACCCATTCCATACCCTATTCTCAATAGCAATTCATTCCCAATTCCTTGCATGGAATTTAGGTTCTTTTTATATCCAATCCTACCCTCTCTAACTAGCATCAACCATTCACCCAAAACTCATATTTGGCAAATATTCCTATTTTTACATGGTGCCTCACCTCTCTTAGTTTCATTGGTTCCTTTTAGTGAAGATGAAAAGGAAAAAAATTGTGCAACATTTCGATTAGAATGTGATTGGCCTTCCCAAAGTCTCATGGGCCTTTACACAAATCATATCTCTACCCAATTTCACTTTTATGCACCCCTTCATTTTTTGGATTTTTAATTTGGTTTAACTTCCTAGATTTTGACTTCCAAAACAAATGTATTCCCTTAACTACGACCATTGTTTTTGAAAGGTAAAAGGTAGAAAATTATAAGAAGAGTTTAATTATAACTATGTGTGTGAAATGTGGTAATTGTTAGTAAATCAACACAAACATCAATAAGATGAATTATACCAAAGATTTGAATCAAATAAACTACTCTATTTTGCAGTCAAAAAAATATTTAAGAACGTTTCATTGTCCTCTATTCTCAAGGATTTATTAAACCATTTGGCCCTCATATTTCTATGTGCACTATGATTGTTAAAATGA
This sequence comes from Sequoia sempervirens, assembly GCA_007258455.2. Taxonomy (NCBI): domain Eukaryota; kingdom Viridiplantae; phylum Streptophyta; class Pinopsida; order Cupressales; family Cupressaceae; genus Sequoia; species Sequoia sempervirens. The sequence goes on from VDFB02058242.1 coordinate 550,452,860, forward strand.
CAACTTGAGAAACGAGATAATATTCAACATGCAAGCCAATTAAGTTCCTACATGAAACTATATGATGAAAATGATAATGATTTTATATTATACAATGTAAATGCTATGATATGAAGCTAAGATGATTGTGTATATGCTCAAATGCTAACTATGAATATGCTAATCTAAAATGCAACTATAAAGTAATGCATGGTATAAAATGCAACTATAAAGCAAAGTGTGATTCTAAGATGTAACTATGAAACAAAACATGATATGAAATGCAACTATAAGACTCCAAAATGCTCCAATGCTCAAACGATATTCCTACATGATAACTCTACTCAAATGTGGATTAAAAATACAATGGAAAAGGGTTGTATTTATAGACTTTTCCAAGCATCTTTTGATGTGGCAACGATTGATGGTCTAGATTCAAATAAGGGGGATGAATGGTGGAGATGGAGAGAATCAAGAAGGTGTTCTCTTGACCAAAGAAAACATTCCAAATGGATGGAGGAATCTCTTGACCAAAGAAAACATGCCAAATGGATGGAGGAATCAAGTGTGTGAGAACAAGACCATGTGTTTGAAAGTTTGTTGAAGAAGTGTGTGAGGAATAAGCCATGTGGTTGAAGATAATTCTAATTAAAAATTAGAATTATTTAATTTCATGTGACCTTGGTGAGGTGGCATGAAAAGTTGTAGACATGTGCTTGAATTCCATATTTGGTATTAATGAAACTTAATTAAATAAAACAAGCTTATGGAATTTTTTTTATTTAATTAAATTAGAAGAATATGATTCTAGATTTGGAGAATTAGAAAAGGGTGAATATTTTATCAATAAATTGAGAATTTATTTGTATGTAGTCAAATATTAATTAAATAACTAGTATTTAATTAATTAAATGTCTTGACCGATTTTAGGTGTATAAATTTTTCCCCTCTTTGAAGTAATGTGTTTACACATTGCTTTAAAGAAAATTTGATACCGATGCCGAGAAAAAAAAATTTGATTCCTCATATGCTGATTTTCAGGTATTGACAAATATATGCCCCCTCAAGAGATAAATCGATGAATTTTTATTTTTTTTTATTTTTTGAATTTTTTGAAAATTTTGATGATTTTTCGATGAGTTGATGATTATTTCAAAATTTTGTGATTTAGAAATGATTTATCTCCCAAAAAATGATGTATAAGTCACCAGGTAATGAAATGATTAATTGATGCCTTATGTTGCCTCCTTGTGTTTGATGTTTGATGATCACGTTTAGCCAATTGATTTGATGATGTTGATATGATAGTTGATGATTGAACTCATGATAAGTGAGGATCAATGATAGGATGATGATGATTAACCTCATGATAGGTGAGGGTCAATGATAGGATATTGATGATTGTCCTCATGATAGGTGAGGATCAATGATAGATTGATGATTGACCTCATGATAGGCGAGGATCAATGATAGATTGAAGATTGACCTCATGATAGGTGAGGATCAATGATAGATGCTCACGAGATTTGATCAAAGTCTCACTAGAGTTGATTAGATTGATTGATTGACTGATTTGTGATTTTGTGATGATAGGAGACATTGGCTAGTCTGTAGATCAGAGAGATGTTCCCAAGGACATGGGAGTTGATTTTCCATCTGACGCAACCTGAGACAACTATTATGGCATGATTTGGTTTGTCCTCTCTCATTGATATGCCCTAGATCAGTGTGAACAGGGGATTACTGACAGCTTTAGTGAAGAGATGGCATAGTGAGCATAACACCTTCCATTTTCCCACTGATGAGATCATAGTGAATCTTGAGGATTTCTACCAGATTTTACAGATACTTGTTGTTGGGGAGCTTGTCCTTTATGATTCACGAGAGTAGGGCGAGACTGATGCACTGTGGAGAGTATTTCAGGATGACCATATATGCGGGTATGAGATTTCATGGAAGGACATGGTCGATGCATATGCCACTTTTCCTTCTATTCAAGTTGGTTTCATTAGAGGGTTCTTTTGTCTTGATCATAGGTCAAAGTGACTCTCAGTTGGATGGGGGTGGATCTTGGAGAGCATGATTGTTCATGGTACTTGATATGCATGGGCTTGTTTTCTGCTTGCACACCTTTCCCATGATATGCACTATGTGGTTTATTTTCGAGGAGTGAGTTTATCAGCGGGGGTCACATTGCTCCAGGTCTAGGCCTTGGAGCATATAGTAGTCAATCGGCCAGTGGGAGAGAGGCAATAGCCAACCATGAGGCCATATGTTCACATTTGTGCCGATCGACTTTCTCAGCCTAGGCTGGGCAAGTTGGAGCACTGGAGGAGAGTGTTGGATGATCTAGAGTCATTGGTATGGTGGCTATATGTTGATTGGGAGAAATGGCTAGAGGATGACACCGAGATGCTATATATGTGTCATTATATGTATCTTATTGGTCGTACTTGATTTATCATTGAGAGGTTTATGTTGCTTACATTGTTGAGGCAATACGACAGGGTTCAGGGCATGCCCTAGGGAGTGGCCCATTATGCATGGTGACAACAAGATGCTATAGAGTGGGGATCAATGTTGTCTTATAATGCAGTTGTTCAACACTTTTAGGGATTACAAGATGTCCTTTGGGAGGTGCATCTAGAGATCACCAATGCATGGATATCAAATGGTTATTCTCATTATATGTTTATGCATCCATTCCCATAGATAACGATTCCAAATGATCCAACACCCTTGTTAGTAGAGGAGGAGGCAGGAGGTCATGGGTAGAGGCAATAGAGAGAGGAGGTGGAGGAGGAGCCAGGGAAGGAGGAGGAGCAGGGGGAGGAGGAGGAGGAGAGTAGTGAGGAGGGGGATAGCAGTGATGATGACGATGATGAGAAGAGTGATGGGGGAGGTAGGGGACCAAGGCTAGATTTTGCTGAGACGAGAGCGCCTCACAAGAGGTGACATGTGGAGGTTCGGATACCCTCACCACAATAGCAGACATAGACTGTTACACTTTAGGTATAGGTCGAGACTTTACAGGGTTAGCTAGAGCAAGTGCAGGCTCTACTTATATAGGCATAGGGATAGTTACAGACTTAGATGACCAAGAGGGATGTTGCTAGGTAGCAGGTGCAATAGGTATAGGCCTATCTCACATAGGTACATGGTCGGGGACAGGTGCAAGGATAGGTATAGGGGTAGATCACCATATTCAGTGTTGAGAGGGATGCTCTGAGATAGTGGGTGGAGCAAGTTGAGGCCATCACTGAGAGGCTATAGCAGGTTGTGGTGGCTGCCGGTACCTCAAATTATTTTAGAGAGGTCCATCGTACCACATAGGAGGCCAAATTATATAGAGGTCAATATTATGATGTGGTTCCTCCAGAGTGGTAGGAGAGCTTTGCACAGTCTTGGTCTAGCAGGTCCCAGTCTCACACTATTAGCGTGGGTGTTACACAACCACCTCCTAGAGATAGGAGAGATCTTGGTGGGGGTCCGTCAGGTGGAGGAGGTACTAGTCATGTGATGCTAGCACTGTCTGGGGGGAGCATGACATAGCTCTGGCTATTATTTTTTGATGTACCTTGGACATGATTGTATACACTCTTCATTTAGTTGACACATTGATGATGTACTTCTTTGATTTTAGACATTATGAGACACTACCATTTTTGATACTGATGTATCTCTTCATACCTTTGGATATCCTTGTACACTTTGACATTATGATTTTGAGGTTATATGATATGCAGCGATGATTATGATCTATGTGTCTATATGATTTCATGATGGATGTTTATGATGGATGCATTTAATTTCTATGTTATGATGATGATTATGATGATTATGATGGCTAAATTTAATTTCCATTGTTATGTTGTGTGATGTTCTATATGAAATTAATGATATGACATGCTATGGACACAAATGATGATGCAACTGATGTTTTATAATTCTATGATGATTTATGAATGATGCCTATATGATACCTATGGTGGACTTTATTATTCCAATGATATGAGATGTATTTGATGTTTTTGTACTTTTATGATGCAAATATATGATGCAATGGACGATTGTATGATGGTACCTAGTTCTATGTGTTTATGATGTGTACATGATGATGTTTATGTGTTGATGATTATGTGATGTATGTAATGATTATATGCAATGATGATATGATAATTCATGATTAATGATTCTATGTGTTTTATGGGTTTTTGCAAATGATGTTTTATGCTATGTGAGATGGATTTGATTATGCAAATGATATGTGATGATATGTGATGTTCATATTGTTTATGTATGGATGTAATGATGATGGGATGCAATGATTATGTAGATGATGATTATGTGATGTATGTAATGATGAGTTATGATTATGTGATTCAAATGATTATGCTTAACTAAGTTTGCATGACTTCAAAACCTTTAGGGTCTTAAGCTTAAATGAGTGAATCTATCCAACTTCCAAGAGCCATGGGAAGGTTTCCATCAGTTGATTATTTGTTAAGTTAATCTTCACAAAACTTGACATAATTTTCCAAATTTCTTGGAAATCTGAAGAGACTCACTCATTTAAACTTAGTGGGCCCCTTTCTTAATGCAACTATATGAAATGATTTTGATTATGTAAATGAGATGTGATGCATGTCTTTTTGTGTTTTATGATGCAAATATTATGATGTGATGCATGGATGGAGGAATGATGTGATAATGTTTTTTAATGCATGAAAATGATGATGCAACTAGTGTGCAACTATATGAAAATGATGTTTTTGGTAATGTCAAGTGTACTCAATCCATTAGTGCTTAGAGATAATATTATTGCAAAATTATTGTAACTTGGGAAACCCCATAGATATAGATGCAAACTAACATAGATGCAATCTACTCTAACCATGCAAATCTCATATTCAAAATTTGTCATTCGTAATAGCCGATTTGTCATGCTTTTTATCATCATTGAGTCTTTAAAATGTTGAAAGTGAGTACAAGCATCGATGGCATATTTAAACCATGATGACCTAAGTACTACTTCCATGATGTTTGATAGTGCAAGTTAACACAAGCATCTAAGTATAATTAAACCGATATGACCTATGTATTTCTTGCGTAAATAGACAAGAGTTAACTATTTTCCTATGCAAATTTGGAATGTCATTAGTGATACTTTGCAGAGCACATCTCGTGACAATTTGCACAGTAATAATGATGATCTCACAGACAACAGACAAAGAAAAATCATACTCCTTCCTAGCTCCTCTAGTATGATACATCCTTGAGGTGCTCCAAAGATATGATAACAAAAATCAAAGTACCACAATTGAACCTTTATGTTAGACGTGATAAACTGATTATTCAGAAGGAACACGATCCATTTGAAGTGTGTTCTTGGTTTGATTGATTTGGTTGTTTGATATGGATGGTTGATGTGTTCATGTTTGTATGATTGATGTTCAATGTTGAGTTGCACTATGATCATTTTTTTGGGTTGTGTTGTACTACTGTTGTTTGTCTGTTGGTTCAAGCTCAAATTTTATTGCCCCCAGTGAGTTCAGGATTTTTCCCCCAATCTAGGGTGAGACATGACCATGATGTCACGATATGTACATGAACCTTTCGAATGATAGGTAGATGGATGGTGAAATTGAATAGTGAAATAAAATGGTTGGCATGCTCAAATAGATGGAAAATCTAACCTATCAAAAATAGCGCCTGTTGCCAGGTTTTCACTATTTTTTTTTATTGCACTTCTTAAGATTTTTCGATTTTTTCCTTTTTATGAATTTTTATCTTTTTCTGATTTTTTTGGACTTTTGATCTCTTTCTAATTTTATTTTTTTTATCATTTTTGATTTTATTTTTGTTTATTTTACCAAGATTCTTGTTTGTCAAGTTTTCACCAAGGCAACCATTTGTTTAGGACATTTTCTAATGTTTTTGTATTTTTTTAGGACTCTTTCTGATGCACTGGATGATTCAGGTGTAGAATTTCTTGAGATGTAGGTTGTTGAGGGGTTCATAAAAAAAATCCCCTTAAGTTGTGGACAACTAATATACTCCTAATCTGAAGACTGATATGATGACAAAGGGTCCCAGCCAATTTGGTTCAAATTTCCCCTTCTCTCAATCCTGTTGATTACGGGGATTCTCTTTCAAGACTAAATCACCAACCTAAAATGTTCTATTCTTTACTCTATGATTGTAACTTCTAGATATCCTTTATTGATAGGATTTTAGGTGATCCATGACATACTGAAAATTCTCATCCAATAGGTCCAATTCTTGTAACCTAGACACCCTATAATCCTCATTTGAAATGATCTCCTTTAGTGACACTTAGAGTGATGGTAGTTCAACCTCAATAGGTAGAATGGCCTCTGATCCACAGACTAGAGCGTAGGGTGTAGCTCCTATCGGGTTGTGGATACTCGTTTTGTATGCCCATAAAGAAGGGTTTAGTTGAACATGCCAGTCACATCCAACATTGCTGATAGTTTTCTTTAGTATTTTCAAGATAGTCTTGTTTAAGGCCTCTTCCTAGCCATTTCCTTGAGGATAGTATGGTGTAGAAAACTGATGTTGGATGTGAAACCTCTCACAAAGTTCTTCAACGTCCTAATTTTTGAAAGGTCTTCCATTGTCATTGATGATGGATTGAGGGATGCCATACCTACAGATGATGTAGTTCAGGATGAACGATGAGATTTGTTTTCTTGTGATGGTGGTTAGGGGAACCGCTTCAATCCACTTTGTGAAATTCTTTGTGGTTGTGATAATGAACTTTTGTCCATTTGATGAAGATGGATGAATTTTCCCTATGAGATACAGTCCCCATTGACAAAAGGGCATGTTGATGCAAAAGGTTGAAGTTCTTGTGCTGGTGCATGGATGAGATTTCCATGAATCTAACACTTTTGTCATTTCTTGACGAATTGAAAAGAATACCTCTCCATAGTCAGCCATTAATATCCCAAATGGAGGAGTTTCTTGGCTAAGGTTAAGCCACTCAAACGAGTTCCACAAACACCTTTATGAACTTCCTGTAAATTCGTTTTAGACTTGTCACATTCTAGACATCAGAGGAGAGTTCCTTCAAGACCTCATCAATAAAGGACATCCGCAATAAGGGTATTTTGAGTGGCTTGATGAATGAAGTTTAATTTTTTTTATTTCAGGATAGGTCAAGTGTGAGGGTATTGTCTTTCAAGTAAGTATAAATTTTCCCATATATGGAGGTGTCAACTTCGACTAGATGGTAGATGACTTGGGATTCAAGGTTGTCATATGATGGGTTGAATAAGTTTTCCACCATTAACTCATAATAGGACCTTTTCTCTAGAATCTATAAGAGAGAAGCAATGGTCGCCATGGCATCAATAACTTTGTTGTCGCTTCATGGAATCTATTCAAATCTTATTTCCACAAAGTACTATTTGAAGTCATCAACCATTCTTTTATAGGGCATTATCTTATCATCCTTTGTTTGATAATCATCGTTTACCTAATTAATGACCAGTTGTGAATCCCCATAGACATGTAACTTTGTGATCTTCCACTCGACTACTACTTTGATTCCAATGATTAATGCTTCATATTCGGCTATGTTGTTGGTGCAAGGAAACATCAGTCTATAGGATTTGGGAATGGTATGTCCTTGTGGTGAGATAAATATTCCTGCTCCTAATCCATGTTGTGTATAAGATCCATCAAAGTACAAGACCCATTGTTGTGTTGATACCGTTAGGACATTAGTATCTAGAAATTCAATGTTCATTGGATGATTGTCTTGCAATGGTGCTTCAACTAACTAGTCTATGATTTCTTATGCTTTGATTTCCTTCCTATCTACATATTGGATGTAAAATTCACTTAGCATCATGACCCAGTCTTCTAGTTAGATTAGCTTTGCTAAGAAGGTATTTCAATGGATCTATTTTGGCTATTAACTTGATGGTATGAGTTAGCATGTAACATCATAATTGTTGGGTAGTGAAGACTACTGCCAGACAAGCCTTTTTAATGAAGGTGTTATTTATCTCATAGCCATTTAATTTTTTTTTGATATAATAGATATCCCTTTATTTTCCTATTGAATCCTCCTGCACTAACAAGGCTCCTAATGATATCTCAATTGTTGTTGTGTAATAAAAGTAGCTTTCATTCTGCTAGTGGTATTAAGATGGGTGGAATCATCAGATATTGTTTTAATTGGTTGAAGGCACCTTCGCATTGCTCATCCCATCAGAAAGATACATTTTTATATAGCAAGTGAGTGAAAGGATGGGTCTTGTTTGCCAGTTGTGAGATAAATATTTGAATTGATTGGAATCTCCCTTGCAGAGATCGTAGCTAACTGATGTTCTTGGGTGGCGGCATATCCATGATAGATTTGACCTTTGCAGGATCTACCTCAATGACATTTTTTGAAACTATATATCCCAAGAGTTTGGTTGAAGTCACCCCGAACACACATTTCTTTGGGTTCAGTCGTACATTGAAATTTTCCAGTCTGGTGAAGATTTTATCTAGGATCTCTAGGTGTCCATCTCTAGTGTATTATTTGGCTAACAAATCGTCCATATAGTCTTCTATGAAGGTGTGCATCATATCATGAAATATTGTCATCATAGCACACTAATAAGTTGCTCCTGCATTCTTTAACCTGAATGGCATGATGTTCCAAAAAAATGTCCCCACAAACATGTGAATGCTATCTTATCTTGATCCTCAAGTGCAATTTTGATTTGATTATAACTGGAAAAAAAATCCATGAGTGACAACATGCCATGCCCTACTGTTAGGTCAATGATGATGTCAATGTTGGGTAGGGGAAAGTCATCTTTTGGGAAAGCCTTGTTGAGATCCCTAAAATATGTGCATATCCTAATTCTATTGTCTAGTTTTGAAATAGGCACAATTTTTGATATCCATTCGGCATAGTCAATAGGTTTGATAAATCCATCATCCAATAAATTCTTTAGTTCTACCTTTACCAATATGGCAATATGTGGATGCATTTTCCTTAACTTTTGGTTGACTGGTTTTACCCCTGTTGGTAGTGATAAGTAGTGCATGATGAGTTCTAGATCAATCCCTAGCATATCGGCATATCACCAAGAAAAATTGACTTCTCTTTCTATGAAGAATTTGATGAAGCTCAACTTTTCTTGATCTGTCAAGGATTTTGCTAGATGGAAAGTCTTTACTGTTTCTTCATTTCCTATATCGGTAGACTGAGTGGGTTCAACCAATACTTTAGATCATTCTTGAAATTTTTTGGGGAGTGTGTCAAAGCTTCCATCCTTCAACACCTCAGAGAGGTTTTCTCCATTGGATATGCTCTTTATTTTTACTTTTTCTAGATCTGATACTGCCATTGAATGGTTTTCACCATTAGATCTATTACTTGTATTATTCATTTTCCAGCTAGAAAATTTGACACTCTCCTGGTTGGAAGCTTCGTTATGATGTTCAATGGTGGAATCTATTTCAGGATTGGCGGAACAGAGGAAGTTGGCAATGACCTAATCATTTGAAAAGATAGGGTTATCAGATGGCTTAGTTTGATCCCAATCTATGAGTTTAGGATGTACTAGGGGTAAGGGATCATTGGATTGGATAAAGTTAGATGCAGTAAGGGTCCTGATGGTGATGTCTTTAGATTTTCCAATAGTGAAGTCAATGTATATAAGGTAACTCTCCTCTGAATTATTTGTTTCGCTCTGAGCCTGATCATCTTCACTAGATTCATCAATATGTTGTGTTCCTATTTCTAGTGGTCTATAACCTAAAATTTGACCCTCCTCATGTATGGGTGTATACTTTTGTACCACATCAATTTCCTTATCATGACAAGACTCTTCAGTTAGAGAATCCCACTCGTATTCATTTGAATCAGTTTCATGATCATCACTAGCTTGTAGTTGTCAGATTCTTTCAACAACTTGTTTTCTAGTTTCTCCTCTTGATTCTTCTATATACGCAAATCATGTTTTATCCTTGGCTTGCATTGTGATAGGTTGTATCAATTCTATGATGCCTTCTTTCCTTTTACCAATAGTACCTTTTCCCTTGTATCTCATTTTTTATAGGATTGTCTTTCCTTTGTTGTATTGCTTTATTTGCATGCTTGAGGTGGATGCTTGTGATGACTCTTCATCTTTGTATAACCAATTTAAAACATCTTTGTCATCTAACCCATCCACTAATGTGCTTTCTCTTACAAAGGTGCCATCAAATAGTGTGGTGGGTTGTGATGATTTTTTTCTTGATGTTGATGGTTTTTGATGTGATTTAGGAGAAGAGGAAAGTTGTAATAAACATAAGGATTGCTCAAATGAGTATTCCCCCATGCCTTTGTCTTTCAATTGGATATTGGCCACTTGTTTTGATAAGGACTCAAGATGACTTTCCTGATCTTGTGAAGTAGAATTACCGATACCTTTTTCTTTTGACTGATCCTTTATCTCGGGTTGGTTTGATGAAGAATTTGATGTACTTTCTTTACTTGAGAGAGTGGAATCGCTGATATCCTTATCCTTTGATTGGTACTTTTTCTCAACCCACTTTGATAAGGAATTTAGTTGTTTCCCATCATTTGATGAACCATGAGTTGGAGCTTCCTTGTTATGTGGTACAAAAGAATCTTGGGTAGTCTTGAGGGTGTTACAATATTGGGGGTTGTTTGAGTTAGCTGCAATAGTGATTTCTTGCCCATTGAAAGGAACTTCAAACATTGGTGATATGTGGATGGCACTGCTTGCATGTCATGAATCCAAGGTCTTCCCAAGAGTATGTTGTATACTAACTCTTTCTCTAACATTTGCCATACTATATCTCTGACAACTAGTCCCACTTGAATATGTAGCACTATCAACCCTTGTGAAGATCTCCTCATCATCATATGCTTTTATTGTGATTTCCCTTCTAGGATCAATAGCATTTTCTAAATAGCCTAGTGCACAGACAAGTTTCAAAGTATAGATATTCAAGCCAACTCCTCCATCTATTAGAACACGTTTAAAGTGGTGTTTGTGGATTAAGACCTCAATGTGGAGAGCAACGTTGTGTGATGGGTGATAGATACATCATCATGTTCAAAAAATGATAAGCAGTGTGGTGCAATCAAATGTCCCACCATAGTCTGAAATTGGGAAACCTCTAGATTTTTTGGTACCATGGTGGCGACTAGAGCTTGTTCCAAGATTTCCTTGTGAGGAGATGAAATATTGAAAAGTTCTAGTATGGATATTTGGGAAAGTATTTTCTACAATTTATTAGCTATGTTATATTGGGTTGCAGGGATAGTAGTAGTTGCTTTGTATGTGGAAGGGGTAGCTCCTTTCAATGTTACCTTGGCTTGTCCTCGTGTGATTGCATTGATCGTTGAGTTGTCTTTTTTCTCTCTAATTTTGATAACATTGATTTGATGTGAGGTAATTTTGACATCGTGACAATGATTTTCAATTGCAATGATGTCTTGTTCATGTTCAATGATGTTGTCATTTATTGGATTATCAGTTGCAACAAGATCTGGTTTTCCATGGGTTTGATCATCAACCACCTCGATATGTAGAATAGTGGTGTCATAAACATAGTTTATGTTTTTTCCTTTTGTGTTTTATGACAAGGACTCTCCTTTCTCATAGTTGGGTAGAGGGTTCTTGAATGCCCCATGATCATTGTTTGTTTGGAGTCCTTCTACAAATATCATCTTATTGTCAATCAAGTCTTGTATCAATTGCTTCAATTGCATGCAGTCATTGGTTTTATGTCCTTTGTTGTGATGAAAGTCACATAAATGAGCATCATTCCACCATGGAGGCTTAACTTGTGGTTCCCAATTTCTTTCCTTTGGTAACGTTGTGACTTTAGCTTCGATAAGTTCCTTCAATACTGATTTTGAGGATTTTCTTAAAGGGGTGAACCTTCACTGATACATTTTGATCAATTTTTTGATGACGGGATGCCAGGCCGAAATTTTGACATTTCAAATGTCATCAAAATTCTGATGAAATAACAACAACGTACAGCCGTCGAAATTCCGACGGGCCGTCATCGAAAAATTGATCAAAATGTATCAGTGCTTCTTCAATTTGAGGATGTTCGATATGATGGTGTTTTTGATCCAACATTACCTTGATTGTTGCTTTGGTTGAAATTTTGGTTGCTGTTTTGGTTATTGTGTGGATTGTTTTTTTTATTAGTTTTGGTGGCAGTTGTGGTTAAGTTGAATACAAGTTTTGCATTTTGGGTTTCAATTGCACCATCATTGTTTCCCACATTCTTGTTTCGTTTCCAAAACTTGGGTTTGTCACTGCTATTGTAAGTATTGGAGGAGTTTGATGAGTTGTTTTCATTGTAAATTTTGATGACCCCCCTCTTGACTAAAGCCTCTTCAATTTTAATTCTATTTTCAATCAATTTTTTGAAGGTAGGTGGACGTTGTAATTCCAATCTATAACTCATCTTGTCATTGAGGTTGTCAATAAAGATTTATATCTTTTCTTTTTTAGGTATGGGACAAGAATATCATGCAAATAACATTCATTTTTGCAAGAATACAAGGAAAGACTCACCCTTTTTTGTTTTAAGTTACAAAGATCTTTCATGGTGATGTCATGTTGAATGTTATAAGAATATTGGGTGATGAACTTGTTGACCAAATCTTCAAAGGTGTTAATTGGTGGGGTGAGTTTGGAGAACCATTAAGGACATTGTCCACCTAGGCTTCATGGAAATAGTCTCATTAAGTACGATTCTCATATGCAAATTCAAGACTCATGGCTCTAAATTCCCTCACATGGTCTATTGGGTCGGTTTTTCCATTGTATTTTTCATACTTTGGAAATTCACAATGTTTAGGAAAGGGAATCATGTGGATACTTTGATCAAATGGATATGGACAAATTCCTTGGATCGAATATCATTTTGAGGTTCCCCTTTGCATATAGAGAATTTGTTGTTGAAGGTTCTTCATTTGGTGAGTTAGAGCAACCACTTGTTTGGTTTCTTTTTCAGGTTGTTTTAGAGGTGCTTTCAATTGATTCACATCAAAGTCTTTGGGTAATTTGACACTTTGTTAGCTAGCATATGGAGTTACTTTTCCCCATTTCTTTCAAAAATATTTTCTAAGCATTTATGGAAGTTGGAATCTTGTTCAACATGTTGGATATCTTCCTCAATTATTTCTTCCCTTTCATTGTTGTTGATCTCATGGAAAGGATTCTCTTCAGCCTCAGCCATGGTTTTTTGTGTCTCACTATTTTTAGTTTCGATGTTTTGAGTTTCAATGATTGGAGTTTAAATAGTTGTAGTTTCAATGGTTGGAGTTCCAAGGGTTGGCTCTTCAATGTTTTGATTTTCAATTCCTTTTCTTGAGTTCTTGTTTTTGTAACCTTGTTTGATCAGGCATACAAGTGTTATAGTTTTGACTAAAATTTGATCTAAGTTTGGAAGAGTACCAAGAATTACAACTAAGTCAAATAGAATGACAAATTCTAATGAGACTAAGTTTGATTTGACTATATAGCTTCATTTCATGATGAAAGGATGATAAATTCTAGATGATGAAACTAGGCTCAATAATCAAAGGTGTGAAAAGTTTGATGATTTTGGCACTTTGAGATGTTAGATCTTGGTTTAGGTTGGAGAATTCCACTTGTAGAGGTCAATTTTAACAAGTTTATACTCTGTGGTGCCTAAGGAATGAGTCTAGACTTTGAAGAAGATTCTGAATTTTGGTTCAAACTATGAAATAGGGGACAAGTTTAACTCTCGGGTTTTTGCATTTAATGGATGCACTAAAACAGAGCCCAAATGTGCAAAAGAGTTGATAGATGTGCTAAAAAAGAGGATGGATGTGCCAAAAAATTGCACAAATGCACTAGAATATTATATGGATGTACTAAAATAGAGGGTCAATGTGCTGGAATATGCACTATATGCATTATAACAAAGGGCATATGCATTGGAAAAATGCACAGATGCACTATAAGATTGACTGGATGCACCAGAAAAGAGGATGAATGTGATGGAAAGTTGCACATATGGGCTATAATAGCAGTTGGATGTGCTATAGATTTTCTTAGATGCACTAGAAAATGCAGCAGATGCGCTAAATTGGGAAAATGACGCAGTTTCTTGCAAGTTTGTGTTTGATTTTCTGATTTTCCAAGTTGTTCCAAATGATGTTTTTTTGAATCAAGGTTTTCATTTCCAATGTATGACTTTTTGTTTGAAATTTGTTTAAAAACACATTGGTAAAGACACATCAAGCATGTACAACTTAAGGCTATGTATGCCAATATTTATTGGATTCCCACTTGGATTTTACTCTAGTTGCGCTTACTTATAGTGTATTATTCGATGCTTGACTCCACTGGATCCCCTCCACAACACTCACTTCTATGGGGAAGCCAAGCATCAATACCCATGAATCTCCCATGGGATATTTCTCATCTCTACTAAAAGCCACAAGAATGTGGGATGGCTTCAGAACGACCATTCTTGCACCAACAAATAGAATAAGGATTTTGGCCTTCCTACAACAAAGGGTTCTAGTATAGGCATTTCGTTCATGGGGGATCATCCATGTGGAAAGAGACCATTTCTACCCTTCTTGTCAGAACAATCCTCGTGATACTTGAACTTTCCCCAAGTACCCACATTTATAGCCTGGTTGGAAGTCATTTGGCTTTAGTGTGTTACTGGTTGGGTCGTTCCCTTGGGCAATTACTTTTTCCCACAAGGTAGGCCCTCTAAGGATAAAACAAAAGTGAATGGGTTTGGATTTTTGGTCACCCAGTTAAGGGGAGAGCATATGCCTACCATTCATGAAGCACAAAAGACATGGTGTTTTTTATCCTTTCTAGTTAAGCTAGATGCCTTTCTTAAGAAAAAGAAAGCATTTAAATAACTCCAGCCCCTACATAAATCATCAGTAGTGTGATAAATTTGTCTTTGACTAGTGTATAAAAGTACCTGCAAGCAGAAAACACCAATTAGTTCTCATATTTTTAAAATTTTGTAAATTGAACCAAATGCGCTAAAACAGTCATTCAATGTGCTAAAAGATTATTGCAATGTGCTAAAACAGATATTCTATGCACTAAAAGAATTCATGTATGTGCTACATGAACTATTGAATGCGCTAAAACAAGTGATGAATGCGCTAAAGGAAAGACCAAATACGCTAAAATACTCCCTCTATGCACTAGAACAATTGATGTATGCACCGGAAGATTGATCGTATGCACTAGAATAGACCCTGAATGCGCTGAAAAATTAGTCGGATGCACCGAAACAAAAGTCATATGCATCGAAAGAACTAACAATTGTGCTAAAATGTCACGTCTAGCCTGTTCACAAGAAATTTTCCAAAAAAATGTTAGAAATGGGGTATGGCCCCACAGTGGGTGCCATTTTATGTGTGTGTGAAATGGGGTAATTGTTAGTAAATCAACACAAACATCAATGAGATGAATTATATCAAAGATTTGAATCAAATAAACCACTCTATTTTGTAGTCAAACAAATATTTAAGAACGTTTCATTGTCCTCTATTCTCAAGGATTTATTAAACCATTTGGCCCTTAGATTTCTATATGCACTATGGTTATTAAAATGACAACTTGAGAAACGAGATAATATTCAACATGCAAGACAATTAAGTTCCTACATGAAACTATATGATGAAAATTATAATGGATATTATGATGAATGGATAATGATGTTAGATTATACAATCTAAATGCTATGATATGAAGCTAAGATGATTCTACATATGCTCAAATGCTAACTATGAATATGCTAATCTAAAATGTAACTATAAAGCAATGCATGGTATAAAATGCAACTATAAAGCAAAGTGTGAATCTAAGATGTAACTATGAAACAATACATGATATGAAATGCAACTATAAGACTCCAAAATGCTCCAATGCTCAAATGATATTCTTGCATGATAACTCTACTCAAATGTGGATGCCAAATACAATGGAAAAGGGTTGTATTTATAGGCTTTTCCAAGTATCTTGTGATGTGGCAGTGATCAACGATCCAGATTCAAACAAGGGGGATGAATGGTGGAGATGGAGAGAATCAAGAAGGTATTCCCTTGAACAAAGACAACATGCCAAATGGATGGAGGAGTCAAGTGTGTGAGAACAAGACCATTTGTCTCAAAGTTTGTTGAAGAAGTGTGTGAAGAATAAGCCATGTGTTTAAAGATAATTCTAATTAAAAATTAGAATTATTTAATTTCATGTGACCTTGGTGAGGTGGCATGAAAAGTTGTAGACATGTGCTTGAATTCTAGATTTGGGATTAATGAAACTTAATTAAATAAAACAAGGTTATGGAATTTTTTTTATTTAATTAAATTAGAAGAATATGATTCTAGATTTAGAGAATTAGAAAAGGGTGA
This sequence comes from Sequoia sempervirens, assembly GCA_007258455.2. Classification (NCBI taxonomy): domain Eukaryota; kingdom Viridiplantae; phylum Streptophyta; class Pinopsida; order Cupressales; family Cupressaceae; genus Sequoia; species Sequoia sempervirens. The sequence goes on from VDFB02058242.1 coordinate 550,469,265, forward strand.
ACTATAAAAATAAATTGATAATTTATTTATACGTAGTTGAATATTAATTAAATAACTAGTATTTAATTAATTAAATGTCTTGACCAATTTTAGGTGTATACAATAACCAACCATTGCCACTTAATGAACAGATTGACCCCAACAAGAATTGTGTTACTCCTTCAAATGGATTGCCAAGCCAGTTGCCTTTAATTGTTATCTTCTAGCGCAAGTCTAACATTATTTTCTTCCTAATTTTGCATACATGTCAAACAAGACTATGGAAAATACAACATTTGAAAAAAAATCCACCAAAGAATCCATATCTCATTAAAGCATCAAATTTAAGAGATTTAGGCACTACATGAAAGACAAAAGAACTAAACAAAAACAATTTTTTTTGGAAGAAGAACAAACCAAAATATATTTTTGGTGGTGTTTATCACTTGTTTTCTCATGTTATCCTACACCAAACACGCTAGGTAAGTGAAATGTTCCTTGAGTTGGTAAACTCAGGAACATTGAAAGGTGCATGGGACAGTAATCCCATGTTTTTTTATCCAAAGCTACTCCTTGTCCATAGGAGCCTTCCCCCTTCTACTCCTCTACTCATCCTCAACACTTGAGCCACCTCCACTAGCAATATCTCATTTCTCTAAACAACTTCCTATCACAAGTCCACACCTATGACCAAAACATCCTTTTGAACTGCTATTATTTGTTCCTTTATTGCGCTGCTACAATAAATCAGACTCCAATCTACCCTTTGAATGGCAAAAAATCACTACTCACTTTTTTCCTCTTCCTCTATTTGCTTCTTCCCTACACTACAACAAACAATAGATGTGGATTCTTTCATATACTTCTCCTTCTCCTTTAGAGAGTTCAACATATACTTTTTTCCATCTTTCTAGATGGTATAAACATTATTTCTACCATCTACCATCATAGATGGATTCCGTATCAAACTTCCATGGTCTACCTAACATCACATGACACACAATCATAGGCATCACATCACACAACACCTCATCTCTATAAGAACCAATCTAAAAATTAATTAAACATTTCTCACTTATAATCATTTCATCTCTGCAACTAAGAAACTTTGTATAGACTAGGACACTTACTCCTTTCCAAAGTTAGATTTTCTACCATCTCCTCTAAAACTAAGTTATCCATACTACCGCTATCTATTATAACTTTACAACACTTACCTCCAGCCTTGCACACTATTCAAAATAGACTTTTTCTTTGGGATGGTTCCTCCTTAGCCACCTTTGAATTCACCAACACTCTCCTCATCATGAGAGATTCACCTTCTTCTGAGTCTTCACCTTTCGGGGTTGCATCAACTTCTACCTCCTCTTGTGCCAAGTGGTTTCTTGTTCCACTCTTTGTTGCAAGTATGAAGGAAGTATGATGAAGGTTTTTTCATTGATGTCAGCCATTAATTGGTTCTCAACTAGTTGTTGATGCCATTAATGTCATGGATAATTTCTATTCGTTGTATATGTCAAGGATATTGAGAAAATTGTAAAGGGAAAGTTTGCAGGTATTCAATTGTTGCTATAGGTTTTTCTTTGGGATTTTCTCCTCTGTTCATGTGGTTTAGATATGTTGATCATGGTTGTTGGAAGTTGCTATATCCAATTTTTTGGTTTTTGGATCATTGTACAATGCGAGTTATGATCACCAGTTGTGAACTATGCTTTTTAGTGTATTTGGCTAAGGTTCGGGAGAAATGTAGTTGCTCCATATTTCTTCTTGTTTGAGTCTTATGACTTGTAGTTATGGAGTTAAGCTGATATGATTGTGTTGAAGATAATTTTGTTATCTAGAAGGATTGGATCATGCTAAGGTTGCATGTGCTTAATTGATTTATGTGTTTTACACTGGTTTGGCTAACCTTATGTTTAACACTACTTTTGAAGCTTATGGAAGTGTGTTGAAGCATGTATTTGGGTCACCCTCATTCTAATTCCACCACAGAGTGTTTTGGCAATGACCTAATTTGAATTTGTAAATTCAAATGGTGTATGGTTGACTTTGGATATGTTTCAAAGTTGAAGATGGTATAAATACTAGATGGGATATTGGTGAAAGGTGTGCAAATAAGTACAAAAAGATAGATGTGAATCACTATGTGTGTGTAAAGTGAGTTGTTGTAGATCAGTACAAATTCTAACTATTGATTTTTTGGATGTAGTGAGATGAAGGTGTACTCTATCATTCATGCATGTTTGCAAGTGTTTGAGAAAATTGTTGTCGAAATATCTATTGCATTGAAATTGTTTTTCTCTATGTAAAAAATCTCTTGTATCTTCTTTGTATCTTTGTGGCAGTAAGCCATCTGAGTGGTTAACCCTTTTTAAATAGTGATTCTTGGTCTAGATAGTGAGTCTTATCTTGGCAGTGAGCCTCCTCTAGCAATGAGCCTTTGTAATCAGTTTTTATATTCTCTATATTGTGAGCTAATCCTCACAATGGTTTTTCCCTTATTTGGTTTTCCACATAAATATGGTGTTGTGCACGTGTGATGTTTTTTAATTTCTTCTTTTGCACTTAATGATCAATCATATTAGTAGAATAAAGGATTTGTGATTGATTTAATTTTTGGTGGAAGTTTTAAAGGTTAAAGTTTGTTACCACTGATTCACCCCCTTCTCAATTATCTTGTTCAACAATTGGTATCAAAGCTTTGTTTCTTGGAGAAGAGATTAACTACTTAAGGAAGGTTTGGGATGGCAAGAAATATCATTTTTGAATGTCCTAGGTTTGATGGAACTAATTATGCTATCTAGAAAATACAAATGGAACAATATCTAGAGTATTGTGGATATGATGTTGAAATAGATTATAGGACTACTTACCTCTAGCTAATGGTTTGAGTACAGATGATGAAATCAAGGCACATGAAGCAAACATTAAGGAAAATTTCATTCTAAAGAATAGTTGTTCACATTCTGAGTTGATTAAAGTTCAAAATATGAAGACTACTAAAGAAGTCTGGGATGCTTTAGAAAATATGCACGAAAGAGATGAAAAGGTCAAAGAAGTAAAGTTACATAATTTAGAGGCACAATTCGAGGTCTTGTATATGTCTGAAGATGATAACATTAAATATTATGTACTGAGAGTGGATGATTTGGTAGCTAAAATGTGAGGACTTGATGCTATAGTAGATGAATCTAGGATTGTAAAGAAGATTCTTAGAACTCTTCCTAATGCATACAATGAAAATGAATCTTCTATTGAAGAATATGTAGATTACAAGAATTATACTAAAGATCAATTATTGTGAACTCTAGCATCTTATGAGATGAGAAAACCAAATTTGAGAAATGAATCCAAATCAAAAATTGCTTTCAAGGTTACAAGAGTTGAAGATCCAAATGAGGAGAACCTTGATGAAGTAGAAGGTAACTTTATGAGAATAATGAGGAAAGGCTCTTACAAGTATGAAGGCAAGTTACCCTTTAAATGCTTTAGTTGTGGAGGAATAGGTCACTACTTCAAAATGTCCAAAAAGAGCTAAGAGGAACAAACAAAGATTTGACCAAGAAAACAAAGGCAAAAAGATCAATAGAGCATATTATGTGAATGAGAATGCTAGTATTTATAATGAAGAATCTGATTATGGAGATTTTGATGAAAATGAATGCTTGTTCTTGGTTATAAAAGATGAACCTACTTCTACTAAATCTAAAAGACAGGTGAAGGAATTTCCTCTGAAGAAAGAGAAAGAAGAAGATACTATAATCTATGTCCTACATGATAAACAAGAAAATAATTATTCGGTTTTTGATAGTGTTTTTTCACATCACATGACCAGTGACAAGAGTAATTTTTTTAAACTAGAAAAATATTATGGAGGCTTAGTTATGTTTGGAGATGATACTGGTGCTAAAATTTGTGGGATAGGTTTAGTAAGTTTTGATGGCAAGCATAATATTGATGATGTTTACTATGTTAAGGGTTTAAGGAATAATCTCTTGAGTGTTGGAAAAATGTGTAGTAAAGGATATAATCTTGTATTTGAGGATGAGAGATGTGAAATCGAGAAAGAATTCAAAATAGTGATAGTTGCAGGAAAGAAGTTTGAAGGAAATATATATCAGCTTAAGGGTGTTGATGGACATTTCTTTATGACTTCGATTAATGACAATCAGTTATGGAATTGGAGAATGTGTCATATGAAATTTGATAACTTGGAAAGGATCAGTGCAATGCAAGTTGTAAGAGATTTACGAAGGATTACAAAGCCTGTTAATGCTATCTACATAAATTGTTAGTTTGGATAGCAAGCAAGAAACAACTTCAAATCAAAGGAACAATCCACTAATAGACTATTGTATTTGATTCATACAGATATCTATGGTCCTACAAGAGTGAGAAGTATACAAGGTGAAAGGTAATTTATTCTTTTTATTGATGATTAATCTAGGTATACATGGGTTAGTTTTCTTAGAGAGAAATCTGATGTATTAGATAGATTCAAGAGATTCAAAGCTATGGTAGAGAATGAAGTGAATTTAAGAATAAAGTGCTTGAGGTCTGATAGAGGTGGAGAATTCATCTCCCATGAGTTTAATATTTTTTATGAAGGTCATGGAATACAAATACATTTATCTTCTTCTATAACTCCTCAGGAGAATGGAGTTGATGAAAGAAAGAACAAAACGATTCAAGAAGCTTCTAGATCAATGATTACCAAAGCTAGTTTACTGGAAGTTTACTAGAGAGAAGCTATTCACATTGTTGTCTGTGTTCAATTGAGTTCAAGCAAGATATAATATTACTAAGACCCCCTATGAGCTATGGTATGGAAGAATTCCTACTGTTAAGTAGTTCAAGGTATTTGGAAGCAAATGTTATATCAGACAAGATCAAGAAAATTTAAGAAAGTTTGATGCCAGAAGTGATGAAGGTATTTTAATTGGATATTCTAATTAGAGAAAAGCTTACAAATGTTTCAATAAAATACTAATAAATATTGTAGAAAGCACAAATGTCAAGGTTGATGAAGCAAATAAGAATTCAATTGAAGTTGATGGATATGTATTTAATGAACCTGGTTGTGTAAGATTTGAAGAAGTTGTGGAAGAACAGGAGAAGCAAAATGAAGAGAAAGAAGAAGCTCTAGTGGTGTCCCCTAAGACACCTCAATATATGTAGAAGAATCATTCAAAATATCAAATCATTGGAGAAAAAGGGAAAGGAGTATTAACAAGAAGCAGAGTTGGTGGTGGTGGTGAGATAAATCTGTGTAACTTACTTTCATAGATTGAGCCAAAGACTGTAAGTGAAGCATGTAAATATGAGTATTAGATTAAAGCTATCAAAGAGGAACTCATGAAGATTGAGAAGAATAAAACTTGGGAATTGGTCCCTAGACTGGAAGATAAAAATATAATAGGATCAAAATGGGTATCATAAACAAGTTGAATGAGAATGAAGAAGTAATTAGAAATAAAGAAAGGTTAGTGTGTAATGGTTACTCACAAGTAGAAGGTGTAGATTTTTAGGAGACCTTTCATCTGTTGGCAAGAATGGAAGCTATTAGAATGTTCTTAGTGTTTGATTCTCATAAATTTTTCAAGGTATATCAAATGGATGTTAAGTCTACATTCTTGAATGGTGAGTTAGAAGAAGAGGTCTACATGGAACAATCGAAAGGATTCCAACTGTCAGATAACCATATATGGTTTGCAAATTGAAGAAGGATTTATATGGATTGAAGCAAGCTCATAGAGCTTGGTATGCAAGGCTAGATAGATATATGATTTAGCATGGTTTCAACAAAGGTACGACAGATAGTAATCTTTATTTTAAGATTGAAAATGACAAAATCTTGATAGTGGTTGTATATGTTGATGAGATTATCTTTGGAGGAAATGAAACTATGTGCAAGATGTTTGTTGAAGAAATGAAAAAATAATTTGAGATGTCTATGTTTGGAGAGATAAATTTCTTTGTTGGGCTACAAATTAATCAAATAGAGAAAGGGATCTTTATTTCATAGTCAAAGTGTGTAAGAGAAATGTTGATGAAGTTTGGGATGGATGGTTCCAAATTGGTATTCATTCCTACGGTGACTAGTTGCAAATTGAGTAAAGATGATGATTCACCTAAGGTTGATCAGAGCATGTACAAATCTATGATTGGAGGTTTGTTGTATTTGATTGCTACTAAACTAGATATCATGCATGTAGTTTTCCTTGTGGCTATATTTCAAGAAGACCCTAAAGAAACACATTTTGCCGCTATTAAGAAGATATTTAGATATTTGAATGGCACTCCATATTATGGGTTGTGGTATCCTAGGGATACTGATTTTACACTAGGTGCTTACACAAATGCAGCTTGGGTTGGTTGTGTAGATGACATAAAGAGTACAAGTGGTGATTCATTATTTCTTGGTTGCATATTGGTGGCTTGGTTGAGTAAAAAGAAAGATTTGGTTTCTTTATCTACTGCTAAAGCTAAGTATATTGTCACAATATCTTGATGTACACATTTTTTATGGATGAGATAAACATTGAAAGATATCAGAATAATGCATGATGGTCCTATTTCAATCTTCTGTAATACAAGTGCAATTAACATTTCAAAGAATCTAGTGTTGCACTCAAGGACAAAGCATATATCTATCAGGTATCACTTTTTGAGAGAGAAGGTTGTGGAGAATGAAGTAAAACTTGAGTATGTGAGGATGAAGGATCAAATTGTTGATATATCTACCAAGGCTCTTCCTAAAGATACTTTTGAGTATCTCGGGGATAAGTTAGGGGTTATTATCCCTCCTTTCTTGAACTAGATGCATCAGTCCCATGGATCTATGGATCTATCTTTCTTCTAGCCTAATTTTTCGGTGATTACCTCTTAGGGGGAGTAGGTAGTGTTATGTGTTGTCATTGAAAGAGTAGTTTGTTCTTAATTTGAAAGGGGAAATCAATGAAAAATATCTTTTTCCTTTGCCATTGATGTCAAAGGGGGAGAGAAAGTTGTGAAAAGAGAAAAAGAGTATCATGTGAAAAAAGTATCTACTAAAGGGGAGAAAGTAAAATCATGAGGAAGTGTGTTTTGAGTTGTTGCATTGTCTTTGATAGTTTTTCACATTATTCATTTCCATCAATGACAAAGGGGGAGATTGTTGCAAGTATGAAGGAAGTATGATGAAGGTGTTGTCATTGATGTCAACTAGTTAATTGGTTCTCATCTAGTTTTTGTTTTTATTAATGTCATGGATGATGGCTATTGGCTATATATGTCAAGGATATTGAGAAAATTGTAAAGGGAAAGGTTGCAGGTATTCAGTTGTTGCTCCAAATTTTTATCTAAGATTTGTTCCTATGTTCATGTGGTTTAAATATGTTGATCATGGATTTTGGAAGTTTCTCTATCTAGTTTTTGGATCATTGTACAATACAAGTTATGTTCACTAGTTGTGAACTGTGCTTTTCAATGTATCTGGCTGAGGTGTAAGAGAAATGTAGTTGTTCCAAATTTCTTCTTGTTCAAGTCTTATGACTTGTGGTTCTAGAGTTAAGCTGATATGATCATGTCATGGATAATTTTTTTATCTAGAAGGATTGGATCATTCTAAGGTTGTGTGTGTTTAATTGATTTATGTATTTTACATTGGTTTGGTCAACCTTGTGTTTAAAACTACTTTCAAAGCTTATGGAAGTGTGTTGAAGCTTGAGTTTGGGTCACCCTCATTCTAATTTCACCCTATAATGTTTTGGCACCATCCTAATTTTAATTTGCAAATGAAAATGATGTATGAACGACCTTGGATATGTTTCAAAGTTGAAGATGGTATAAATACAAGATGAGATATTGGTGAAAGATGTGCAAATAAATAGAGCAATATAGATGTGAGATAAATGTGAATCAATTTGTGTGTAATGTGAGTTGGTGCAAATCAGTGTGAAGTCTAACTACTGAGTTTCCAAATGTAGTGAGTTGAAGGCGTACTCTATCATTCATGCATGTCTAAAAGTGTTTGAGAAAATAATTATGGAAATATTTGTTGCATTGAGACTATTTTAATATATGTATGAAATCTCTTCTATCTTATTTGCATCTTTGTGGTAGTGAGCCCTCTAGGTGGTTAACCATTGTTGGAAAGTGACTCCTGATCTGGATAGTGAGTCCTACCTTCACAATGAGCCTCCTTTAGCAATGAGCCTTTGTAATCAATTTCTATATTCTCTATATTGTGAGAAAATCCTCACCTCTTCCTTTTGTTGTTACCTCCTATTTGGTGTTTTGGACCACCTCTTTACTCTATTTGGGCTTGAAATCTTCCTCAATCTACTTTCCTTTGTTGTTACTCGCTTGTACCTTTTCAGCTGCAAATATTCCCCAAATTTTTGAATTATTTATTTTTCTTCTCATTAATTTTTCCTCGGCCTTTAATGCATATTGATATGCCTCCTCAACTATGCTGATTTTTAGCATGCTCATCTCATCCTTAATGTTAAGCCATAATCCATTCACATACTTGGATGCCTTCTCTCGATCAATTTCATGTGTTCTAGATCAAATAGCCAACTTGTAAAACTCCTCTATGTAGTCTTTGATACTAATATCTTTTTTGCTTCAAATTTTACAACTTCTTGAATAACTCCATCTGATAATCTTTGAGTATAAATTTTTTCTTCAATCTCATCACCATCTAGTACCACCTCATTATCGAGGGATCTCCATCCATTTGTTTCTCTTTCTACAACACTTTCCACAATAAAGTATCATACCCTTTCAATTTTGTTTGGGTTATCTTTACCCATTGTGATTCTCTAATTTCCTCCATTTTGAAGTATTCCTCTAGCTCTCCAATCCAATCAATTAGATCTTATTGATTTATTGTTCCAAAAATATTTGGCACATCCATTTTATTGCTCTTTGTAATTCATGAAGGAGCCCTCAAAAATAGTTATTTTCCAACATCCTCTAGCCGCTCTTCTTCTCCTTGCTCTTCCTCTTCACTTTATTCTTCATTCTCAGGATCTCTCACATTACCAAAAACTAATCTCATATTGTTTATGATATCTTTTCTTATCATGTCTCAAAATTATTCTATCACTACCTCTAATCTGGGCCTTCTCTTTCAATCAATGGCTTCAGCTCTCAATTGTTCAAGACTCCACACACACCCACAAAAATTATTTTGAGCTCTCCACAATAATTACTCACTCCCATAAATCCTAGTGGATACTGTCCATGCTCAGGATTACCTGCTCTGATACCAATTGATGCAAGAACCTCTCTTCTACCTAAATCAAAAAATCTTGATAACAAAATAACCTACTACACTAAGCAAAAACCCAGATAACAACACTATAATTTGGTTTTAAATTGATTAAAATCCACACAATACCAATTGAAATCTACAATATAAATTTCATAACCAAATAACAATCAATTTTTATCAAAATTTTCTCCTCTACTATGCACTAACACCACTCTATTTCATGCCTCCATGGTTTTCTTTTGGCATCACAAGATCCCTGTGCACCTATCACATACCACTACACTTTGTACTCCACTCAATGGTCGTTATGGTATTTTCTTAAGAACAATTCTCCCTTGGCCTATCAACCTCTTATAAGCTCACAACTACACACATACTCACACTTGATGTGTTCCCTTCAACTAGTGTTTGTTGCTTCTCTACTGACAATCCTTGGTCAATTTAACTCACTAGCACCCTCCACTCATTGTTGCACAATCACTTTCCTCTGATTGACCCACAAAGAAATCTAATTTTTTTCTTTTTGGCTACACCAGTTCCATACCCTGTTCGCAATAGAAATTAATTCTGAATTTCTTGCATGGAATTTGGGTTCTTTTTCTATCCAATCCCGCCCTCTCTAACTAAAATCAACCATTCACCCAAAAAAAATATCTGGTGCATATTCCTATTTTTACATGGTACCTCGCCTATCTTAGTTTTATTGATTCCTTTTAGTGAAGATGAAAAGGAAAACTTTTGTTCAACATTCAGATTAGAATGTGATTTTCCTTCCCAAAGTCTCATTGACCTTTACACAAATCATGTCTCTACCTCATTTCACTTCTACGTGCCCCTTATTGTTTTTAGATTTTTAATTTGGTTTAAATTGTTGGGTTTTGACTTCCAATACAAATGTATTCCCTTAACCATGCTCCTTATTTTTGAAAGGTAAAAGGCAACAACTTATTAGAAGATTTTTAATTATAACCAACCAGTGCCACTTAATGAATAGATCAACCCCAACAAGAATTTCATTACTCCTTCAAATGGATTTCCAAGTTGATTTCCTTTAATTGGTATCTACCAGCATCTGGAATGGGATTGTATAGGCATGAATTTTCACCCCTTATGCAAATTCCCCTTTTACACTTCCTCACCTTAGAAAACTAAATATGAAGATGAAAATCCACATCAACCCACTTCCTTCATTCCACTTGGATTATTTTTTGTGTGTCGGTAGAAGAAAAACTATCGGGGACACTTGTGCGGAACATAGATTTCCATGCAGTGCGCTTACATCCCTAATGGATTCCTACATATGAAGCCAGTAGAGGCATTACACTTACCATTGGGGTTGGTTTGTAATGCCCCTCTTTGACCAATCAACCCAAATATGGTCATTTTTCTCATCCCACATTCAAAAAAACTCTCCAATCAATCCATCTTCATTTTGCACTCCCTCAGCATTCTTGCATTCACTTCTTGTATTCTCAGTCTTCAAGCAACACTTTGGAACTCCATAGTAGCAAAAAAAACACTCCATCAACTTCGTAGAGAAAGTGTGGAACAACACCATTGCAGTAGGGGCTTGAGTCCTCTATTTTTCTCCTCCATTAGCTAGTGAGCTCTTGGTGGAGGTTGTAATCATTTTCACTCCTCTCCTCTATGATTTGGTTGAGTAGCACATTACTATTTTGTATTGTTTATTATTTTCTTTATTTTCATTCTTCCTTTATCATATTTTTCTATACAATTCCTATCTTGGCTGTCCATGGAGGTGGAAACACCAAAACGGGGGTCTAACTAAGGTGGGCCCCTATACAACCCCCCAACAATTTTCCTCCTTCTTGTGTGTAGGTGGATGTGTATTTGGAGACAACTGGAAAACAGGCTCTTTTGTGAGATCATCTTTTTCATCCTAGCCTTAATATACTTGCTTTATCACATTCATTTATATATCTCTTACTTTATAGTTTTATTTTGTTCCCTTAAAAATCACTAGCTAGGCTATCATCTTGTTTTCTACCAGTTTCCACTATACTTTCAGTCCTCTGGTCATTGTTACCTAATTTTCACCCTCAGGCTCAATCAGGCAAGGAAAATTGTGTTTAACAGGTTCGATAAGGCCAAATGGAGCATTCGGCCTAGGGAAAAAGTCATGAATCTGATGCTAGGTCACAGGGAACTCAGTGAAGAAGCCTGCCTTGTTCAGGTTCGGCATGAAAATCTTCTAAGGAGAGAGTTGCCAAGACCCTAGGAATGTCACGGCAAGTGGGATTCACCTACAGGTCCCTATTGGCAAGACATCAATCATCGTCCCAGCAACAAAATGATATTCATTTTCGAGGAAGTTCTTTTCTTCGGAGAGAAGCCTCGGTGAATGCATCGGATCTCGCCGACAAAGCAAAGCAGGATCCCTTCGGCGTATGTGTGCGAGTTTCGGTAGGAGGTATTATTGATCGGAAGAGGTCTCGCCGAAGTTAGGCAACGTCGGCAAATCAAGCGAGCTTCGCCAAAGGGTCTCACTAAAGTCACAAGGTCTCCCCAACTCTAAAGGCTCTTGGCATAAGGATTGAGTTCTACAAGATGTCTCGGTGACCCAGGATGTTTTGGTGACAAGAAGGATAGTCCATTCAATCATTGATCGGGGAGACTCATGGCGACCACAGGTTTTGGTAAAAGATGCAGGTATTGGCAAGGGGTCTTGCCGACAGGAAGATGTTTTAGCAAGATAAGGAAGGTTTATCTTCAACATAGGGAGGTACTACCGACAAGACGTCTCCCTGACTTTGTGGTCTCACTAAAAAACAATGTCATCGCCAAAAGGAGGAAAGCCTACAAGATATCTCGACGACTGTCCAAGGTCTCACCAAAGAGGTGTGAGAGGTATCGCCATAGGTCTCCTTGACTTGCTTGTTGTCTCAGAAAAGGTTGGTCCCTTTGCCACAAGGTCTCACCAAAGAAAGGAGGTCTCCCCGACATTTGACATCGGTGTAGTTTCCAGCCGTCGGGTTAAGATCTTGCCGACATGGCCATGTCTCCCTGATAAGAACGAAGGTGATCTCGGCCAAAGGAAGTAGTTTTTCCATAATGTCTTGGTGAAACCTTTGTCTCTTGCCGAAGTGAAATGAAATGAGGCCTCGCCAAATCTAGGTGCCTTCGGCACAATCTCTTGCCGACCAAAGGATGTCTCCCCGACCACGGGGTCTTGATGACTGAAGTGAACAAGTGGGGGTCCTACCAGGGAAACAAAGGAGATCGCCAAGATTTGAAGCCATCGCCATGAGGTCCTAGCGACCAATTGAAGTCTTGCTGAAGGGGAACCAGCTCAGGAAGAAAGATCCAACAAAGCAGAAAGTCTCACCGACCAATAGAGGGTCTCCCCGACATAAAGGACATCGGTGTAGCTTCTAGCCATCAGAGTAGTGTCTTGTTGACATGGTGCAGTCTTAGCGACTGAAGCGGGTATCGGTATGACTGGGGGACCTTCCTATGAAGTCTTCCTAACTTGCCAGAGTCTTGCCAAAAGAAATGAAGAGCTCGGTAGAATGGGGTGCGTTCGGGGTGACATCAATCAACTCCTGCAGAAGATGAAGGGCCTCGGGGTAACGTTTTTCCTTTGGTAAAATGTCTCACCGACACTCAGAGTCTTGCCAACTGAAGAGGAGATTGGGGAGATGGTGAAATGAAAAGGAAAAGGAGACAAGAGGAAGCTCGGCGAGAGGTCTCTCCAACCAAAGAAGGATCCGACCAATATAGAATGAGCCTGGGTAGAAGGATCTGACAACACTATGAGATCCTACCGACTTGGTAGTGTCTTGCCGATGTTCTGAGCGATGACAAAGCTAACTTTGGTATGACTTTGTGAGCTTGATAAGAGCTCTCATCGATAGTGTCATGTTATGTCGATAACTTCAAAAGGGCATAATCACATCAGTGAGACACTTTCAGTGTCTCGCCGAGATGTGATTCTACAGGAGGAGTTTTTGACTGCCCAAAGAAGCTACGTGGAGTTTACTCGACCAATCAGAGATATCTAAAAGCAAGCTGTGGTAGTCTAAAGAGCATCAACAGAATGAAATCAATGTGTATCTGTTATGAGCTCAGGGCATTCAAAACGTTCAGCCGAGGAGGTTCAAGGTGGACACGATACCAGGAAGTGAATGCGGTGGTTGTAGAAAAATCTGAAGAAGGCTTCTCCGGGAATGTTTCTTCACTGAAACATTGACATGGATACATAGGGTGTAGCATCAAATTCAATCAAAAGATCAAAGGGTAGATCTTTTGGAGAAGTAGATATTTTGTAAGCCTAGAGGGGCCGACACACTTTTGGATATAAGGCATTTTTGCCTTCTTGTAAAGGAGTTATCCTTATGCTTTTCTGAAGTCTGTGACTTTTACAGTCCTCTCTTAGATTAGCAGAATTCTGTAACTCATCTCGGAGCATGTTATATAAAGCTTACCTTGATTACTATTGATGTTCAGATTTCCATCTTGTTCTTGCAGAGTGTTGTGCATTTCAGGTTCATGATCAAGTTATTTTTGTGAATTTCTTTCATTCCTTCATAACTTTATCTTGTGTTTCATGCCTTCCTTTGCAAAAGTATCATTATACAAATCACAAATTGTGTTCACTTAGTCACACAGGGATTCTAGTCTATGAAAATCTTTCTTTCCTCTCCGAAAAAAGTGTGTGAATCAAACCTGTTTGTGAAACGTTAGTGCAAGGCTTACATAATTTGATGTATAATCTTATGTTCATCATCAATACTCAAGTGTAACTCGAGTATCTCATTTTTCTTATCAGTTCGGTGCATCACCTTAATTTAGTTTCAATTTATGTACTCTTTCTCCCTTTCCCTTCAAAGAATCAGTAGTTTAGGTGACACCAAAGGAAGCCGGCCTTCTCCGGAGGTTGACCTCTGCCTATAAAAAAACCCACATCTTTACAGGTCTTCCAATGTTACACTGAGGTGTTGAACATCAGGTTCAATAGGGTGCAACTTCAGGGAATAACAGTCATACAGATGCTAGTGCACTTGATAGATGCCAGTGCATCATGTTGTCCTAGAACCGTGATTTCATCCATGAGTAGAGAGCTACCTGAGGTATAGTGTTGAACCCAAAAGTCGGCTCGCCTAGCTCCAAAATTGATTTTGGGTCTGTAGAGTGATTGAAGGAATTTATAGTCCTCATATTTCTTATCCATCATTTAAAAACCCCCCCTTTAGAGTGAGGTAAGTTAGGGTAGCCTTCCACTCTTGGTTCTCCATGACCTAGGGCCTTGAACATGGTTGGTCCCCCTCTCTTACATTTTTGGTGAACCCAACATGAACCAACATTTGCTCATCCATTAGTGTTGAGGCTTTTCCCTCATACCTTGTGATTGTTGTGCCCCTGAGTGTTGTGAAGGTTTATGAGCATCACAACCTAGTCCACAACCTCTGGGTATATTGTTAGGAGAAGTGTACAACACCTTTCAATGAAAATGAAGGAGGTCACTACTAGTTTCTCTACAGGCCTTTTTGTTGGATCCATTGTTGGTCTCACTACACAGGAGTAGTTGTCAAGGGGTGAGGTAAGATTCTCTAACAAGACCAACCACATACCCACTCCTCCTACATCTCCCACACTATCTTTGGTAGATGAGCATGAGGCTATTCACATTCCTTCAGAATATGTATTTGCCCTTAGCAAAGGTTTGGGTGACTTGGAACATCACTTGGAAAGAGACCCGAAGATTCCTAGGGCTGCCCAGGTTATCAGTGAACTAAAGTATATAGTGGTAAAAGATAGAATAGACATAGAAATATTGGCTAGTCTCTCTAGTCTGACTGATGCATGTGCTCCTCCAAAAAATCTTGATATTGTATGAGGAGCCACTTTCAAATATCATGAGAGATAGCTAGGACTTTCAATACCTCCTACATTTGTATACATGGCCAATGTTGTACCCTCGATCAACATCCCCTCTACCTCCAAGGGATCCAAAAATATCAAAATGAACAAGATCCCCTTGGGCCTTAGATTCACCCCTCCTATCACCTCTAGTGGTAGAGGTTTTTGTGGGATGAGTGGTGGGGGATTTGGTAGTGGTTGTGGCTTCGACAATAGGGGTTGTGTTGGTCAAAGCAGTTTTAGTGGAGGTCATGGTAGTGGCATTGGAAGTGGAGGTGGCTCTAGTGAAGGCCCTACTAGTGGTGGTGGCTCTAGTAGTGGTTTCGAAAAAGGTCACACTGGTGGTTTTGGAGGAGGTTCCTCTAGCCCTATATCATCTAATGACCCTATTAGGAACACTCTTCTTCAGAATATGGATAAGATGTAGAGCCAGGTGGCAAGTCTGTCCCAAGTCTCTACCTAGCCTATGTTCCAACCCTTCTTCTAGCATAGCCCATTGTTAGTCATAATTCTAAACACTCCCTTCCCTCAAGGAATGTAGATCCCAAATTCAAAAAATATGGCGGAAAACCCATAAATGCATGTGTCCACCATTAACACCCTATGCATAAATTTCTTCCATCATGATGAGTTGATGGAAAAACTATTCCCTTAATCTCTCAAGGATACAACACTTGAATGGTATTGCTCCTTGCCCGATAATTCCATTTTCTCATTTGACCAACTTTTAAACCAATTCTCATGAAAATTCCAAGCTAACATTGGGCCGAAGATGACCTTTTCAGATCTCATCTGATGTAAACCAAGTGATAGTGAAAAAATTACTGATTTGATAGTGTGGTATCAAGCACTCTTCTCACAAATCTTGTATCCGCAGCCTAATTCTGATGTGTAAAAGGTATTCATAGGGAACTTACAAAGGCCTTGGTAGGAAAATTTTTCCCGTATGAAATACCCTTCTTCCATGCATTTGTGTGCAGCCCTACAAGAGTATCAACAGATGGTAGTGCAGTTCAAGGGATCCTCCTCACACTCTTTTTTTGAAGAAAATTCCATCATATCAATCTCTACAAAAGGTATGTTGGGAATAGGATGCCATTTAATTGCAATCCTAAACATATTTCATGTATCTCCTAAGTCCTTGGAAAGTGTTCCCAAACACTATGATTAGAAAGAGAATAAATTCCAATGAAATAAACATGTAAATTGACATTTGTGTTTATTCCTAAATGATAGGAAAATGTGGGGATATCCAAGAAGAGCTCCTACAACATAGCAGCACATGGGGCACCCACATGGAAGGTGGAACCCACCTTGTTTTAGTTAACTATATGGAGGATTGATAACACTTCAGTAATGCATGTTTTGATCCTACAAATTAGGGATTGATATTTACATGAGTGAAGTGGCACTATCAGTTCAGTATTAGTTAATTTCAATTCAATTCAATTCAATTTAGTTTAGTTTAGTTTACTTTAGTTCAATTATGATTCAGTTATCTTCATTTGCATGTAGTTATTTTGAGTTGAATGCATTGACTTGAGTTTAATGACTAATGACTTCAATTGCATGATAGATAACAGGTGGATAATTTTAGTTAAGTAGGGATGATCAATCATGCATAATGTTTGCATGAATTGGTGGAGAGATATGTTTTACTTAACTAAGATTGACTTGGGACCACCTTGGGCACCCAAGTTTGCATCTTTTAGTTAACACCTTTTGCATGAGAAGATATTTACAAGGCTCAGTCAAGTGGGCCCATTCTTGGGTGCCAACTTTGAGGTGAAGCTTGCAAGATATTTTCTTGACTAAAGTTTAGTTAAGTGTTTAGTTTGGGGCACCTAAATTGAGGAAGACTTTGGTTTGACTTTAGATTACATTGTTGAACTCTACTTGCCCAGTCTAGCTATAGATTTTTGTGAGGATATTTATGATCTTGTATTGTACAACTCTTATGAGTTTACATGCTCATTATTGTCTATTAATTGCAGCAAGTGTATGAGAGTTCCATGAGAGTTTATTGCAGGTTGTGAAGAAGGATTGTTGAAGGAAAGGAAGCATATCAATCAAGGATTTATATAGTATTATTGTAATCTTGTTCTAAGGTTAAATAATACAAGCACTATTGATTCTGGTGGAGCTTTTTCCCAAAAGGGTTTCTCCACGTATATGCTATGTCACTTCTATCTCCTTGTCTCATTCTTCTACAATCTTTTGTCTCTTTCTACAATTAGTAAAATTGATCTAAACAAATTAATCATACACAAAGAATTATGACAAAGAACTCTTAATTAGATCCACAGTCTCATATTTTTACAAGTTTTGAGCTACAATATTACCTTCATTTTCAACATTTGGTATCAAGGCCAATGGTTGGTTAGGGTTTGAGATGCCTTTCTCTTAAAATTTTGAAGGTCTTTTGGCTGTAGTGGGAGCTTTTACTATTGTTTTATTGCATATTTGTAAAAAGAAATGTGTTACAATGAGTTTTACTTCTTGTCTAGATATTGAAATATTTAATGGATCTAGTTATGAGATGTGGAAACTAAAAATGAAGGATCTCCTTGAAGAGAGAGATCAGTGCTTAATTGTTTGTAATGAGACAAAGCCATCTACAACATGTCAGGTGAGGATTGGGCTAAGCTTGATAAGAAGGCAAGAGGGATCATAAAGTTATGTATTTCTAACAATGTTCTCTTGAATGGTTTAGATGAAGCTACCACATATAAATTGTCGAAGAGGATAGGTGATATCTATCAAAACAAAAAAATTACTAATAATTTGTATCTGAAAAGATAGTTGTATTCTTTAAAGATGAAATATGGTGATTATGTTGCACATAATTTAAATGCTTTAAATTTGATTCTAAGTCAGTTACCATCTGTAGATGTAAATCTAGAAGATAAAGATAAATGCATTTTGTTACTTTGTTCTTTACCAGAGTCTTGGGAAAATCTAACTGTTGCTATCAGTGTTAGTGGTGCAGATCCTAAGATGGACAATATAATTCGTACTCTCCTATTAGAGGAGATGAGGAGGAAGTCTAAAATGGGATCCCAAGATGCCTTGTTTGTAAGAGGTAGGCCTAAGGAAAAGGAACCTAAGGGAGAAAAGAAAGGAAAGGGTAAGTCCAAAGGATGGTCTAAAATCCCTATAAGAGTAACGGAAAGTCTTGGAACTATGGGAAACTGAGACATGTAAAGAAGGATTGTAAGAACAAGAAAAAGAGTTTTGATGCTTCTATAGAGAAATCCTTTGATGACGATGATCATTTCATGTAAAATTGTTAGTGATGACTCTTGGCTTATTAATTTAGGTTGCTCCTATCATATGACTCCTAACAAGGAGTGGTTCACTAAGTATATTGCATATGATGGAGGGAATATCTTCTTTGGAGATAATAGCACAACAAAGATTGTGGGAAAAGGAGAGGTAAAGTTGTGTTTCAGTGATTGTAGGGTTAAGACCCTTAATGATGTTTTACATATTCCAGGACTTGCTAGAAATCTACTTTATGTATCTAATTTCAATGATTCTAGAATGCATGTGACATTTGACAAAGGTGGTTGCTAAAGGATTTTGGATTGGGAATTTGTTTAAGCTTGATACCTCCAATTTGAATAAATCATCCAATGTAACTGAAGCTGAAAATACATATATGTTGTGGCACCATAGATTGGGCCACATTGGTGAAAAAGTTCTTAGGAACATTCTTAATAAGAAATTGGTTGATAGTATTCCTGATTATAATATTGGAAAAAAAAAAATTTGTGAGCATTGTGTGTTTGGAAAGCAATCTAGATCTTCATTTCCTAATGGAATAAATAAAGCTAAAGGATTATTAGAGATTATCCATTCAGAGGTTATGGGTCTTATGGATATTTACTCTATTGAAAAATCTAGATATTATGTCACATTTATTGATGATGTCTCAAGATACACTCGGATCTATTTTATGCATAACAAATATGATGTGTTCAATAAGTTTAAATAATTTAAGGATTTAGTTGAGAAACAATCAGATCATAAGATAAAAGTGTTGAGATCAGATAATGGTGATGAATATTGTTCTAAGGAATTTGACGATTATTGTAAGCATGCAACAATTGTGAGACAGAAAACTACTCCATATACACCTCAACAAAATGGAGTAGCAAAAGGATGAACCAAACCTTAATGGAAAGAGCTACGATTATGTTAAGTGGTGCTAATCTAGATTGGTGCCTTTGGGCCGAGGCTATAAGTACTTCTTGTTATTTAATCAATATATCTCCTAGTTCATCTATTGAAGATAAAAACCTTTATGAAATGTGGTTAGGTAGGAAACCTAGTGCTGCACATTTAAGGATATTTTCTTGTGAGGCTTTAGTTCATGTGCCTAAAGAAAAGTGGTCTAAGTTGGATCCAAAAGCATAAAAATGCATATTCATAGGTTATGTCAAAAATGTGAAAGGTTAAAAGCTTTGGAATCCTCTAACCTGAAAAATTACTTTATCTAGAGATGTGATTTTTAGGGAATTTAGATCTTATACAAGAGAAGAACAACCAAAGGAGAAGGATACTTCTCGAATAGTGTATTTTGAGACAAATACTGAGAAGCATGAAGATGCACATGTTGAAGAAAAATTGGATGGATTGGATGAAGAGTGTTCACAGAGTTCTAAGATAGATGGTCATGATGAGTATATTGAGGAATAATAAGAACCTTCTTTGAGAAGATCCACAAGACAACGAAATATTGTTGATAGGTATATCCCACCTGATTTTCATTGTATATTTGCTTTGATGAGTACTAATGATGAACCTTGATCTTATAGAGAAGCTTTTTCTTTAGATAAGAAGAATATTTGGTCACAAGCTATAC
Source organism: Sequoia sempervirens (assembly GCA_007258455.2). Classification (NCBI taxonomy): domain Eukaryota; kingdom Viridiplantae; phylum Streptophyta; class Pinopsida; order Cupressales; family Cupressaceae; genus Sequoia; species Sequoia sempervirens. The sequence continues at coordinate 550,489,253 of VDFB02058242.1, forward strand.
ATGAGGAAATGGTTTCCTTAGATACTTGTGACACATGGGATCTTGAGAGTTTTCCCAAAGGAAGAAAGGCCATTGGTTGTAAATGGATCTTTAAAAAGAAAATTGGAGTAGATGGTAATCTTGAAAGGTACAAGGATAGATTAGTGTCCAAGGGCTACTCCCAAAGAGAGGGAGTTGAATTTAATGAAATCTTCTCTCCTATTGCTAAATTAACTTCTATTAGATTCCTTTTATCTATTGTTGTTTCTTATGATTTTGCAATAGAGAAAATTGATGTGAAAACTGCTTTCTTACATGGGGATCTTGATGAGGATATTTATATGAGGCAACCCGATGGTTTTGTTGTAAAAGGAAAATAATTATTGGTTTGTAGGTTAAATAGATATTTCTATGGATTGAAAAAATCACCTAGAATGTGCTACCGAAAGTTTGATTCTTTTGCATTGAAAATTTGTTATGTTAGGAGTGAGGAAGATCATTGTGTTTACATAAAATGTATTGATGATCAATTTTTAATTATTATCTTGTATGTTGATGACATGTTGTTTATTGCTAACAACAAGGTAATGATCAAAGAATTGAAAGCACAAATCTCTAGCACATTTGAGATGAAAGATCTAGGGGCTATGAAATATATCCTTGGTATGGAGATTGGTAGAGATAGAGGTAACATAAAGCTTTGATTAAGTCAAAGAAACTATGTTGATACTATTTTGAAATGGTTTAATATGCATGATAGTAAACTAATTAATATTCCTTTACCAATTGGCATGAAGTTAAGTTTAGACATGGGTCCTAAATTTGATTTTGATCATGAGGAAATGTCTAAAATTCCATATGCTAGTGTACTTGGTAGATTGATGTATGCAATGGTCTATACAAGACTAGATATAGCCCAAGTAGTGGGAGTTCTAAGTAGGTTTATGTCTAACCCTGGTAAAGAACATAGGACTTATGTTAAGAGGGTGTTTAGATATTTACGAGGTACTTCAGATTACTATTTGGTTTATCATGTTGCTAATGATATTGATACTATGCACAAATCTTTGGACATATAGGGTTCTGTTGATTCATATTGGGCAGAAGACCTGGACAATCGGAGGTCGACAAGTGGATATGTGTTTAATTTTTTTGGAGTTGTGGTTAGTTGGATGAGTAAGAAGAAGCCCACAATTCTTGTGTCCACCACAGAAGTAGAGTACATGGTTGTAAATTATGCCTCTCAAGAGGAAGTCTGGTTACAAAGACTTGGGAAAGGTATTGGTTTTAATTGCAAGCAAATTAGACTTGAATGTGATAGTTAGAGTGTTATTTGTTTAGCCAAAAATCCTATGTATCATGATCATACTAAGCATGTTGATTTTTAATATCACTTGTGTGAGAAAGGGTTGAGAGTGGGAAGGTATTGATTGAGAAAAGTGACACTTTGATCAATGTTGCAGATTATCTTATGAAACTAGTTCCTACAGATGAGTTCTCTTGGTGCAAGAAGGCCATTGGCCTTGAGTCCTGTACTTGATTTATAATAATGATTCCTTGTTTAGAATAATTGCAATGTATAATGTCAAGTGGGAGAATATTTGGAATAGGATGCAATTTAATTACAATCCTAAACATATTTCATGTATCTCCTAAGTCCTTGGAAAGTGTTCCCCAACACTAGGATTAAAAAGAGATTAAATTCAAATGAAATGAACATGTAAATTGACATTTGTGATTATTCCTAAATGATAGGAACATGTGGGGATGTCCAAGAAGAGCTCCTACAAGATAGGAGCACATAGGGAACCTACATGGAAGGTGGCATCCATCTTGCTTTAGTTAACTATTTGGAGGATTGATAACACTTCAGTAATTCATTTTTTGATCCTACAAATTAGGGATTGATATTTACATGAGTGGAGTGGAACTATCAATTCAATATTAGTTTAGTATTAGTTCAATATTAGTTCAGTTCAGTTCAGTTCAGTTTAGTTCAATTTAGTTCAACTTAGTTATGGTTCAGTTATCTTCAGTTGTATGTAATTATTTTTAGTAGAATGCTAGTTGAATTGAGTTGACTTTAGTTGCATGACTAATGAATTCAGTTGCATGATAGATAATAGATGGATACTTTCAGTTAAGTGGGGATGATCAATCATGCATAATGTTTGCATGAATTGGTGGAGAGATATGTTTTGGTTAACTAATATTGACTTGGGACCACCTTGGGCATCCAAGTTGGCATCTTTTAGTTAACACCTTTTGCATGAGAAGATATTTACAAGGCTCAATCAAGTGGGCCCATTCTTGAGAACCAACTTTTAGGTGAAGCTTGCAAGATATTTTGTTACCAAAATTTAGTTAAGTGTTTAGTTTGGGGTGCCTAAATTGAGGAAGACTTTGGTTTGACTTCATATTACATTGTGGAACTCTACTTGCCCAATCTAGTCATAGATTTTTGTGAGGAGCTTTATTCTCTTGTATTGTACAAATATTATGATTTTACATGCTCATTCTTTTCTATTAATTGTAGCAAGTGTATGAGAGTTCCATGAGAGTTTATTGTAGGTTGTGAAGAAGGATTGTTGAAGGAAAGGAAGGATTGATATAGTATTATTGTAATTTTTTTCTAAGGTTAAATAATACAAGAACTATTGATTTTGGTGGATTTTTTTCCTGAAAGGGTTTCTCCATGTATATGATGTGTCACTTCTATCTCCTTGTCTCATTCTTCTACAATATTTTGTCTCTTTCTATAATTAGTAAAATTGATCTAAATAGATTAATCATACACCAAGAATTGTGAAAAAGAACACTTAATTAGATCTACAATATCATATTTTTAGAAGTTTTAAGCTACAATATTAACTTCATTTTCAACAAGGTAAATTTGTTGTGAATGTAGTAGCCACTACCGATGACAACGACCTCAAATGCAACCAAAAGTTCACAAAGTTAGTAGAATCTTATTCTTCCATCTTGCAAAAGTTAGTGAAGGATAGGATCATAACCTTGATAAACCCTAAACCTCTTAAGGAATATTACCTTAGTTGGTATGATGCAAATACCTATTGTCAGTACCACTGAGTAAACAAACATGATACTGAATGTTGTATGCACCTGCGTCATGAGATGTCGGACCACATCGAGGATAATACTATTCATCTTGATAGGAGAAAACAAAATATGAATAAATCAGTGGTGAAAGAAAATAGTGAATTGTATATATACATGGACCCATTTTTTTCGCATTCTACTAACATGATTATCGATCCCATAGATTCTATCACTCAACTTGAGGCCTATGTTAACATGGTCACAGTTACCCCTATTGCATAGCCTACAATCGATTCCTCAGATGTGACATTCAGTTCGTAGGAATTTCCCTTAAATAACAAGCCCTCTCCCCTCTATATTCTTTCTCACCTCAATGGAAACATTGTGATACGAGTCTTAATAGACCCTGTGATTTGAGTGAATGTTATTATAGAAGAGGTGTTGTGGCTTAACTCACTACATAGAAAAGAGTATGAAGAAACAAAATCCACCATCCATACACATGATGGTCTTTTTCTAAAGCCATATGGCTCGATAACTCTATCCATATTAGTTAGACCTAGGGTTTTTGACATGGTTTTCAATGTCATCTCAGAGTTAGATCTATTCAGGATGAAGTTAGGCATACCTTGGATAGCTTCCATAAATGTAATTGCCTTCATTATTCATAAATGTCTAAAGTTCTCCCATGAAGGTGTCATGCATGTAGTGCATGACATTGGATACCTACCTTTGGTATCCTGTGGGGGATATTCATTAGACCATTTTTGTCCTACCCCGATTGGTTTGCTTCCTCCAAGAATGGACCTACTTTGTAAAAAAACTATGTGAAGTATAAAATCAGGGACAAAGGATAGCCAAAATTGGCTCTTCTTGTAGCACAATAGCCAGTTGCCTCCTCTTCTCAAAAAGTGAAGGAGAATCTTTCCTCCTCTCAAGTTGACTCATCTGCTCCCCTCTCTTAGGAGCAGTATTGGATGAGAAAGCCTGGCTTCTACCCAATAAGCTTGATGATTCCTCCTTGGTGTAGACCCAAATTAGTATATCATACCTCCCTACTAAATCGCCTAGACCTTGGTACTATTTGTATGGTAGAGAAAAATTTCCCCATGGGGAATCCTCTATGTCTCAACCCCCATGGCCTCCTACTACTCCTACTCCCAAAGTAGTAAATAGGAAGAGGCCCATTGTTGAGGCACTTGAGTTGACTTCCTTCGTTGCTTCTCAACCCACTCTTCCTACTCCTATTTAGGTTTTTATTCCTCTGCCAAAAATGGCTATAGAGGACACTCACATGGCTAAGTAGGAACCTTCTATTCCTTCATAGCCTTTGGCCTCTGGTTTGAAGAGTTGCAAAACCACCTTGTGCACGAACGCAAGCATCAGCAAAAGGCTCTCATGGCTTAGCAAGATGCCTTACAAAGGAAGGAAGAGGAGACAACTGCCCTTATATCAGGTCATCCTATAGCATCGTCCTCTCTCCTCCCCTCTGCTTCCAATCAGTCTAGCTTTGTATCACTTACAACTTCCACTATGAGTACAAATGCACCCGAACCTAAAAAGGTGTAGGTGTTCATTGCTCCTTTGAAGGATATTCCTCTACTAATGTCCCTTCCAGATGTCCCGCCTTTCCCAAAACCTATAGATATGACAAACACTTTGGTGGTATCTACTGCAATTATCTCCTCCTCCTCTTCCTCTGCACTTCTTGCCTCATCTATAGGGATTTCATGTCCCTCGATGGAGTAGAAGGTGGAGAGTGGTCCCTCCAACAATGAAGGATGTACGAGTATCCCACCTTCTCTGAAAGGTGGTCCTACACTGACTTGTTCTGCCCTAGTGATAGAACTAGTTCCTACTTCCCCTGAGTTCATCACCACTCTCAAATCACTCAGTGAGCCTAGTGGTGGATCTCGGGCACAACATTCCTCATCCATTAAGGTGAAACATGACACTCCTATAAAGTGCATGTTTAACTCTCTGGATGAGGTTCCAGCCTTGTCGGTGACATTCATGAAATCACTAACCTTAGCTCCACAAGAGCTTAGTGGAGAGGACCTTGCATGGCCCTCTTCCTTATTCCTTGTTGTGGGAGGGTCCTACACTCCTCCTCTTAACATTCCACCACTACAGGCTCATCCTTCTTCCCCCTATGATGATATGGAGTGGGAAGTGGATGACCTCTTGCTAGATTAGTGTTTTGGGGAGGCCCCTTCTTTATCTTTAGACTAGATGTCTGTGAGTTGTGATGTGTTCCCCCATGATTGTGCTATGTGTTCCTAGATGATCCTTGTCACCCTTACTGGTGCTTGGATACAAGTGTGATTTTTGTGTTGTAAACCTTCTTCTATTTGTTTCATCATTCTTCCATGTTTGTGCTTGATTTTTAGTAAATTGGGGATGATGCAAAGCATTGGGGGCATTTAGGCTTCCCTTCCATGTTGACCCAATTTTTAGTTTTTAATTTGGCTTCTCATGCCTTGTTCACATGGTCTGATATAGTAGGGGCTTGATGACGGTTCATTTTATATACTATTTCTATATATATATATATATATATTTATGAGCAGTTCTAACCCTGAAATATTAGGCTACCCTTGTGCCCTATGTTTATGTTGATTTATCTTTTGTTTTCTTCTTATGTTTCTCTCTTCTTTGCTTGATTTTTCCCTCTCATGTGTGACAACACCATTTCTATAACATTTTGATTTTCAAAAAATGCATTCGTTACCAATGAATATTTTCTTAAGAATCTTCACAAAGTTCTTTTCAAGAATCGCGTTCTCGACCTGAAACCCTAATGGAATTTGTTTCCTTCATCACGAGCTTGTAAAGAAATAATTTTAGAACCTTCCCCTCGCATGGAGGCATTTTCTTCCGTTTGAATTCCTTGATGAAGTGAACATCTTTCAAATGGATTCCTTGATGATGAATCGATTTGAGAAAGAAAAATCTCCTTCATACTTTTGAACAACGTGTTCCTTGAGTGGACCCCTTCTTCACATCAAGTTCCTGAGGGACCCCATTGAAAGTCTTCCAACTTGTTGGCAATCTATGGGACTATCTGCTTACTTTCCTGTGTGGCCAATTTCTGACATGTTCTATTTGTAAGTAAACATGTCGCTTTATGGGTGTTCCTGTGAAGCTACTTTCTAACTTTGCGGAGTCCCCTTTCCTTCTGTTTCCTCCAATTGAGAGATCCTGGGGGATACCTCCCTATAGATCTATGATTTTTTAGGGAACTTCTTCTAATCTTCCTCCATGTGAGAGATCTTGGTGGTCACTCCCCTACAGGTCTATGGGTCTGTAGGGCACTTTCTCTAGGTTTCCTCCATGTGAGAGATCTTGGGGGATACCTCCCTACAGGTCTGCAAGTTTGTAGAGAGCTTTCCTATGTTTCATTCATTCAAGAGATCTTGAAGGACACCTTCCCTACAAGTCTGTGGGTCTATAGGGTGCTTTCAAGGCTTCCTCCATGTGAGAGATCTTGGGAGATGCTTCCTTGCAAGTTTGCGAGTTTGTAAGGCACTTTTTTGGGTATCCTTCATATGAAAGATCTTGCAGGACACCTTCCTTGTAGGTTTGTGGGCCTGTGAGCCTCTTTCTTCTTAGGGATTCCTTCATGTGAGAGATCTTGGGGGTTGCCTCTTTGCAGGTCTATGGACCTCTAAGATGCTTTCATTCTACAACTTCATAGTTATTGTAGGGCTATGAAGTCCTTTACTTGTCCTACACTCTTGAGTTCAGCAAATCTCGGTCCACTTCCTCGATGGTTTACGTATACATTTCTAACCTTACTACCTTTTTGATCTACTTTACTGAAGCACTCATCAATATTCATGCTCGCTAAAGTGGGGGAAAATGTATAGTTGTGAATTTGCACCCCTTACACAAATTCCCCTTTTACACTTCCTCACCTTAAAAAACCAAATTTGAAGGTGAAAATCCACATCAACCCGTTGCGTTCATTCCACTTAGTATCTATTTTGTGCATTGGTAGAAGAATAACTATCATAAATTCCCACATGGCACGCAGATGTCCACACATCATGCTTATGTCCCTAAAAAATTCCTACATTTGAAGCTAGTAGAGGTGTTACACTTCTGATTGGGGTCAGTTTGTAATGCCCCTTTTCAACCAACCAACCCAAATATGGTCATTTTTTCTCATCCCACATTCAAAAAAACTCTTCCTTCATTCAATCCATCTTCTTTTTGCACTCCCTAAGCATTCTAGCATTCACTTCTTATATTCTCAGTCTTCAAGCAACACTTTGGAACTCCATAGCAATAGCAACAACACTCCATCATCTCTATAGAGAAAGTGTGGAACAACACCATTGCAACAGGGGCTTGAGTCCTCTCTTTTTCTCCTCCATTAGCTAGTGAGCTCTTGGTGGAGGTGGTAAGCATTTTCACTCCTCTCCTCTATGATTTAGTTGAGTAGCACATTACTGTTTTGTAGTGTTTATTGTGTTCTTTACTTTCATTCTTCCTTTATCATATTTTTCTCTATAGTTGCTGTCTTGGTTGTCCATGGAGGTGGAAACACCAAAATGGGGGTCTGACTGAGGCAAGCCCCTACACAACCCCCCAACAATTTTCCTCCTTAGTGTGTGTAGGTGGATGTGTATTTGGAGCTAGCTAGAGAACATGATCTTTTGTGAGATCATCTTTGTCATCCTAGCCTTAATATACTTGCTTTATCACATTCATTTGTATATCTCTTACTTTATAGTTTTATTTTGTTCCCTTAAAAATCACTAGCTAGGTTGTCAACTCATTTTCTAGCAGTTCCCACTGTACTTTTGGTCCTTTGTTCATACGGATGCCAATGTACATGAGAGACACCAGTGCATTGCATTGTCATCCCAGAACTGCACTTTCATCCTCAGGTAGAGAGCTATCTGAAGCATAGTGTTGAACCCAAAAACCAGCTCGCCTAGCCCCAAAACTAATTTAAGGTCTACAAAGGATTGAAGGACTTTATAATCCTCATAAAATTCTTGTCCATCATTTCAAAACCCCCCTTTTAGAGTGAGGTAAGTTAGGGAAACCTTCTACTCTTGGCTCTCCATGACCTGGGGCCTTGAATGTGGTTGGTCACCCTCTCTTATAGGTATTTACTTCTTAATTTTGCATAGAGGTCGAACAAGACTATGTAAAATACAACATTTGAAAAAACTCCACCAAAGCATCCATATCTTGTTAAAGCATCAAATTTAAAAGGTTTAGGCACTATGTGAAAGAGAAGAATCTATAGACATGTAAAATGTACCAATACACCTTATCCTAATTTTACTAGCTTCATCCTGAATCATCTCTTTTGCTAAGTCATTTATTTGAATAATCTTTATTCAATTAAATTCATCACATTTCATCACTTAGTTAAATAAATCAAGTTTATCTAATTAAGTCATCATCTCTTGTTAATTAAATAAATCAATTTTATTTAATTGGATTCTATAGTCTCTATTTAATTAAATAATTCATTTTATTTAATTAAATCTCTAAATTCATTCTATTAAATTAAATAAATTAACATTTATTTGATCTTATCTAACATCATACCTTTTAGTTTTGATTAGAGGTAAAAGACAGGTTTTGAAGGGGCCCGAAACCCTTTACAAAAAAGAACTTTTGATATAAAAAGGAAACAACATTAAACAACAATCATCCCATTGTCACCAAACCACCAGCCAAAAAATAATCAAAAAGAAGGAAATTGGCAAACACCACTACATATTGTTCAAAATTTCAACAGCTTCCATCTCATTAGTAGCAAGCTTCTGCCCCTTAACCCTAGTATCAAAAACCTCAATACCCAAGGCCCCAACCTAATTTTTCATTCTATTTATAGTCCTAACCTAAGGCCCACCCGTTTTTACCACACAACTCAAAACATAACCTTTAGCAACACCCTTAACAGTAGCATAATCCTCCACCATCACCTTACCCTCATTAGCCATTACATTAGTAGACACCTTTTCCTTTCTCTTTTTAATAGTAGTCCCAGGGGAGATAGCCATCTCAGAGTCTGACATAGTCAAGACTTTAGGGGCTTCTCCACTCTTCATAACATCATTCCAAATTTAATCAATTTTCTCCTCAAGGGATAATGTTCTTCCCTCCATACTCTATTTTAGATTGACGATTTCCTACGCCACAATATTAGCAAAAGTATTGAGACCATCCATTATATTATCAATTTGGCTTTGGATCGAAGGGTCCTTACCCTTGCTAGAAATACCTCTAATACGAACATTGGTCCTATTGATCTCATGAAAGAACCATTTAAACAATTTTAAAAGCACATTGACACTATCACGAGATGATCCCAACACATTAGAATGATCCTCCCTACCAAATTTTTCAATGCAATTTCACACAGCCACATCCTCTTCAGAAGAACTCTAATGAACCTTATCAACAGAAGCTTCCTTACCCTTATCAATAGGTATAGGAGACTTCATCCTACGAATGGAATTAGAAATTTTCTCTGCAACAAACTTCCTCTTCTAAATCCTATCTGCATCCATTTTACTGGTTCCCACAATATGTTCACCACCCATAGCTCTAACCTTCTCCTACTTTGGAAACCCTATGACAACACTCAGAAATTCCTCAACATGGAAGCCACCAGCCAAAGAGAGAGGGAAATCCTTCTCCATATGTTGACTCGCTTTCAAAACCCTTCTCATCTGGCTCCCCACCTCAGGTTCCTACACAAATCTAGATGCGGGGGGAGGAGAAGAAGCTTCCTCATAAAGATCATTTTTATCTTTTCCCCCCTTAGAAGGAACAATGGCCTCCACATCATCACTGCAAGTCATATATCCCACCTTCTCATCCATTTTCATTTTCCTAGATTTACCTTGAACAAGGGATATGGGGCCCTCCTCCAAAGAGGTGTACGAATTCGGGACATAGTCAACATCATCATCCCTATCTGACTAAGAATATTTCTCTAAAATAATCCTCCTCTTCCTCGGTTTCTTAGAAGCCCTTTCCTTACCTGACTCAATTTCATAGCCCTCCCTAGCTTTAGCAGAAATATCCTTTGGAGAAACAAGAGTTTTATGGACATTATGAGCTTTCACATGTTCATAAATCAAAAGAATCAACCCCGAATGCAAGACAATATTTTTTGGGTTCTTCCTATGCTCTTTAATCCCACAGTCCATCGACACCAACAAATAATAGGGAACTAACACCCATTTATTGTGTTAAAAATGGCTAAGCAACAAAAAATGGTAATTTTTAATGGTCGTTTACCTTCGTTCTAGGGTTACATACCTCATGATTTCTTCGACAATATCCCGCCAGAGAGCTTTCAAGGAACTCCTCAGATACCCACAACACTTTGCGAGCTTCAAGTCATCAATCTCATTCTTCTTGAAGAAAAGGGACATCGCGGCCTATGATTCTTTCTTATCCCTAAGCACTTTCATACCCTTAATAACCAGGCTAGTAATCTAGACTATGAATTCCTCATCCAGCGCAATTTCCCTACCACCCAAGTCCAAGGTTCTCCCTTTCCACCCTTTCGCAACCAAATCAGTAACCTAAGGATTATTACCATGTAGTTTCTCCATGAATGGAGTAAGACCACCCTTATCTAACCTCCTTTCTCAGCTTAGCAGTATCACAGGATTTTGGCTCAGCATGATTTTTGTCCCCACCCATGACAATAAAATATAGAGACCAAGCACAAAAACTTAGAATAATGCAACAGATACCACCCAAAACTGAAGTATCCAACAAAAAACTCTAGAAGCTTATGCGACTAACACCCACAATCCGTGTGAAGCCAACCATAGGAAATACATACCATAATGAATTTGAACTTCACGCCTTATGACAATCTTTCCTCAAAATCATAACCTTTACATCCTTACGAATGGCATTCAACCATGTGAGCAAGGACATGCACACCTTAATGAATAAAAGGATCAGCATAAGATTAAATTTCATTAGTAACAATAGCTGAGGCCTTAAAATGGATGGGGTCCTTTAAATCCCATACCTTGCTATCTCTAATACCAAAGTTAGCGAAGAAATAAGCTAACATTTTTCCCTCT
>VDFB02058242.1:550502664-550663869 GCA_007258455.2 Sequoia sempervirens
TTACTTTCATTCTTCCTTTATCATATTTTTCTCTATAGTTGCTGTCTTGGTTGTCCATGGAGGTGGAAACACCAAAATGGGGGTCTGACTGAGGCAAGCCCCTACACAACCCCCCAACAATTTTCCTCCTTAGTGTGTGTAGGTGGATGTGTATTTGGAGCTAGCTAGAGAACATGATCTTTTGTGAGATCATCTTTGTCATCCTAGCCTTAATATACTTGCTTTATCACATTCATTTGTATATCTCTTACTTTATAGTTTTATTTTGTTCCCTTAAAAATCACTAGCTAGGTTGTCAACTCATTTTCTAGCAGTTCCCACTGTACTTTTGGTCCTTTGTTCATACGGATGCCAATGTACATGAGAGACACCAGTGCATTGCATTGTCATCCCAGAACTGCACTTTCATCCTCAGGTAGAGAGCTATCTGAAGCATAGTGTTGAACCCAAAAACCAGCTCGCCTAGCCCCAAAACTAATTTAAGGTCTACAAAGGATTGAAGGACTTTATAATCCTCATAAAATTCTTGTCCATCATTTCAAAACCCCCCTTTTAGAGTGAGGTAAGTTAGGGAAACCTTCTACTCTTGGCTCTCCATGACCTGGGGCCTTGAATGTGGTTGGTCACCCTCTCTTATAGGTATTTACTTCTTAATTTTGCATAGAGGTCGAACAAGACTATGTAAAATACAACATTTGAAAAAACTCCACCAAAGCATCCATATCTTGTTAAAGCATCAAATTTAAAAGGTTTAGGCACTATGTGAAAGAGAAGAATCTATAGACATGTAAAATGTACCAATACACCTTATCCTAATTTTACTAGCTTCATCCTGAATCATCTCTTTTGCTAAGTCATTTATTTGAATAATCTTTATTCAATTAAATTCATCACATTTCATCACTTAGTTAAATAAATCAAGTTTATCTAATTAAGTCATCATCTCTTGTTAATTAAATAAATCAATTTTATTTAATTGGATTCTATAGTCTCTATTTAATTAAATAATTCATTTTATTTAATTAAATCTCTAAATTCATTCTATTAAATTAAATAAATTAACATTTATTTGATCTTATCTAACATCATACCTTTTAGTTTTGATTAGAGGTAAAAGACAGGTTTTGAAGGGGCCCGAAACCCTTTACAAAAAAGAACTTTTGATATAAAAAGGAAACAACATTAAACAACAATCATCCCATTGTCACCAAACCACCAGCCAAAAAATAATCAAAAAGAAGGAAATTGGCAAACACCACTACATATTGTTCAAAATTTCAACAGCTTCCATCTCATTAGTAGCAAGCTTCTGCCCCTTAACCCTAGTATCAAAAACCTCAATACCCAAGGCCCCAACCTAATTTTTCATTCTATTTATAGTCCTAACCTAAGGCCCACCCGTTTTTACCACACAACTCAAAACATAACCTTTAGCAACACCCTTAACAGTAGCATAATCCTCCACCATCACCTTACCCTCATTAGCCATTACATTAGTAGACACCTTTTCCTTTCTCTTTTTAATAGTAGTCCCAGGGGAGATAGCCATCTCAGAGTCTGACATAGTCAAGACTTTAGGGGCTTCTCCACTCTTCATAACATCATTCCAAATTTAATCAATTTTCTCCTCAAGGGATAATGTTCTTCCCTCCATACTCTATTTTAGATTGACGATTTCCTACGCCACAATATTAGCAAAAGTATTGAGACCATCCATTATATTATCAATTTGGCTTTGGATCGAAGGGTCCTTACCCTTGCTAGAAATACCTCTAATACGAACATTGGTCCTATTGATCTCATGAAAGAACCATTTAAACAATTTTAAAAGCACATTGACACTATCACGAGATGATCCCAACACATTAGAATGATCCTCCCTACCAAATTTTTCAATGCAATTTCACACAGCCACATCCTCTTCAGAAGAACTCTAATGAACCTTATCAACAGAAGCTTCCTTACCCTTATCAATAGGTATAGGAGACTTCATCCTACGAATGGAATTAGAAATTTTCTCTGCAACAAACTTCCTCTTCTAAATCCTATCTGCATCCATTTTACTGGTTCCCACAATATGTTCACCACCCATAGCTCTAACCTTCTCCTACTTTGGAAACCCTATGACAACACTCAGAAATTCCTCAACATGGAAGCCACCAGCCAAAGAGAGAGGGAAATCCTTCTCCATATGTTGACTCGCTTTCAAAACCCTTCTCATCTGGCTCCCCACCTCAGGTTCCTACACAAATCTAGATGCGGGGGGAGGAGAAGAAGCTTCCTCATAAAGATCATTTTTATCTTTTCCCCCCTTAGAAGGAACAATGGCCTCCACATCATCACTGCAAGTCATATATCCCACCTTCTCATCCATTTTCATTTTCCTAGATTTACCTTGAACAAGGGATATGGGGCCCTCCTCCAAAGAGGTGTACGAATTCGGGACATAGTCAACATCATCATCCCTATCTGACTAAGAATATTTCTCTAAAATAATCCTCCTCTTCCTCGGTTTCTTAGAAGCCCTTTCCTTACCTGACTCAATTTCATAGCCCTCCCTAGCTTTAGCAGAAATATCCTTTGGAGAAACAAGAGTTTTATGGACATTATGAGCTTTCACATGTTCATAAATCAAAAGAATCAACCCCGAATGCAAGACAATATTTTTTGGGTTCTTCCTATGCTCTTTAATCCCACAGTCCATCGACACCAACAAATAATAGGGAACTAACACCCATTTATTGTGTTAAAAATGGCTAAGCAACAAAAAATGGTAATTTTTAATGGTCGTTTACCTTCGTTCTAGGGTTACATACCTCATGATTTCTTCGACAATATCCCGCCAGAGAGCTTTCAAGGAACTCCTCAGATACCCACAACACTTTGCGAGCTTCAAGTCATCAATCTCATTCTTCTTGAAGAAAAGGGACATCGCGGCCTATGATTCTTTCTTATCCCTAAGCACTTTCATACCCTTAATAACCAGGCTAGTAATCTAGACTATGAATTCCTCATCCAGCGCAATTTCCCTACCACCCAAGTCCAAGGTTCTCCCTTTCCACCCTTTCGCAACCAAATCAGTAACCTAAGGATTATTACCATGTAGTTTCTCCATGAATGGAGTAAGACCACCCTTATCTAACCTCCTTTCTCAGCTTAGCAGTATCACAGGATTTTGGCTCAGCATGATTTTTGTCCCCACCCATGACAATAAAATATAGAGACCAAGCACAAAAACTTAGAATAATGCAACAGATACCACCCAAAACTGAAGTATCCAACAAAAAACTCTAGAAGCTTATGCGACTAACACCCACAATCCGTGTGAAGCCAACCATAGGAAATACATACCATAATGAATTTGAACTTCACGCCTTATGACAATCTTTCCTCAAAATCATAACCTTTACATCCTTACGAATGGCATTCAACCATGTGAGCAAGGACATGCACACCTTAATGAATAAAAGGATCAGCATAAGATTAAATTTCATTAGTAACAATAGCTGAGGCCTTAAAATGGATGGGGTCCTTTAAATCCCATACCTTGCTATCTCTAATACCAAAGTTAGCGAAGAAATAAGCTAACATTTTTCCCTCTCTAAAAATATGGGAAATATAAACATTATCAAAGGATTTAATAATTTCAATGGAATCCTTGATCAAGGCCTCAATTGTCCAAGATAGGGGGATATATTTTTCAAATTATTAATAATGTTTAGAGAATCACCCTCCAACCAAATCTTCCTATACCCTCTTCTCTGAACCAAATCAAGACTATGATAGACATCATCCCCTTTAGTTAAATAAATCAAAATATTTATTTAATTAATTCTAGATCATTTTCTTCTCATTTTGATTTATTTCAATCCAAATGTCTAAGTCAAAATGGTCAAATCAACTAACCCCCTTTTAAATTAATCAAATCCCAATTAATCTTAATCTTAATCACTCCAGTCATCTAGGTTTTGTAGCTTGCACAATAAATCAATTTATTTGATTTATTATTTCTTCAATTACTTTCAAAAAGGCATCAAAAAGGGAATATTCTCCAAATTTGAAAAATCCCTCCAAAAGGGTTCGTACATCCAAGGCAATTAAACCTCTTACATGTCCTTTTTCCTTGAGCCAAATGGCATTAACTTCATTTTCTCCTCCCTCCAACATGTCATTTCATCCATTTTGAAATTCCACCTAATTGCATTTAATTGCATAATGACCAAAATGTGCTCCACCTTTGTCCACACATGTTGAAAAGTGGCTTCATGCTATTGGTTGGTCTTTTATTCCACATTCATCCATTTTTCCTCATCCTCCATCACTCTTGTCTATAAATAAGAGGCTCTCATTTGGATTTTGGATCCACAACTTCATGCAAAGACATTATCTTCATATTTTGAATTTTCTCATCCATTGTTCATCCATCTTCACATTTTCATAGCTAGGTTATGCATGAATTCAACCAAGGAGTATCAAATCTTCATCAAATCATTACTCAAGCTTACAAGGGATTGGGAAAGGACAATTTTCTACATCAAAATTTCACCAATTCCCCCATGGGATTGAGGGTTTACTTGCATTAAATAGGATTTAATAGCTTTCTTTATTGTGTTCTTCACTTATTTCTTATTTTGTATATTTCAAATGAATTCTATGGAGAATGTTGATTTAACTTGCATAATGGACTAATTGTTTGATTTTTTCTCATGTTTGTACAAGTATAGGATTACCATTCACATTTTGGTGCTAGAAGGAGGGCATGTCAAAAGAAATTCTATTTGTTTGTTTTCAAAATATATGTGTTTGTTTTCTGACAAGCGGGTGGAAGGAGCTTATGTTTCTGATTCACTTATGATAGAACATTAGATTAAGTTCTCTTTTTGTTGTTTTCAAAATATGTGTCTATTTTCTGACAAGTAGGTCGAAGAAGCTTATGTTTCTGACTCACTTATGATAGAAAGTTCAAAATATATGTGTCTATTTTCTGACAAGTGGGTGGAAGGAGCTTATGTTTCTAATTCACTTATGACAAAAACATTAGATTACATTCTCTTTCTACTTTTTTTGAAATATATGTGTATGTTTTCTAACAAGCAGGTGGAAGGAGCTTATGTTTCTGACTCACTTATGACAGAAAGTTTGAAATATGTTTTTATTTTTTGACAAGCAAGTGGAAGGAGCTTATGTTTTTGATTCACTTATGACAAAACATTAGATTAAATTATCTTTCTATTTTTTTTGAAATACGTGTCTATTTTCTGACAAGCAAGTGAAAGGAGCTTATATTTTTTACTCACTTATGACAGAAAGTTTGAAATATATGTGTCTATTTTCTGACAAGCAGGTGGAAGGAGCTTATGTTTCTAATTCACTTATGAAAAAACATTAGATTAAATTATCTTTCTATTGTTTTCGAAATATATGTGTCTATTTTTTTACAAGCAAATGGAAGGAGCTTATGTTTCTGATTCACTTATGACAGATTGGATGGATTTGATAAAAGTTGATAGCTACAATATTTTGCTTAAATATTTGATATAATTTGTCTCAAATGTCCTAAATGCATATTTCTTCATTACTTGGTTGACTTGGTGCAAGGGGAGTTCACTTGTGGTTGACATTGGAATTGAGCAAAAGCAAGCAGATTGGAGTTGAAGAAAATTAAGCATTGAACTTGAAATTGACAAAGAATTTTTAAATGCTTAGGGATTCCATTCTATACTTTCATTTTCTGTTTTAGGCCAAATCACCTCAGTTTATGGTTTAAAATTAACCATTGATTTAATCTCTTCAAGTTGGTTAAAATTGAACCTAGATAGTTACTATCTTTTTGATTTGGTCTAAAAATGAACAAACAACTTTCACACTCAAATTTGGTGCTTAAAAAGAAACCATTCTTTCTTTTGAGGTTAAAAAAATGAACATGTTCTTTTATGTTTTGTACTTATCCAAAGTAATATCATTTAAAAAGACATATGTGCTTCTATCCTACCTCATAGTGATCTTGAGAATCAAAATGATTTTTTGTGATCTTAAGTTGTATAAGTGATTGCGTCCACACTTCAATTTGGATTCTTAAAATTAAAACAAAATATTGTGAGTGTGAGTGAAGTATATCACATGTGTTCTCTCTTTGTTTCTCAAACAAATATTGATCGAACTACAGATGTACTTACTCGCTTTTGTTTATCCTTAGAGGGTTTTCCTTGTGGGAAAAAGTAATCACCCAAGGGAATGACCCAATCAAGAACACGCTAAATCCAAGCGACTTCCACCTGGTATATAAGTGCGGGTACTTGAGGAAAAATCAAGTATCATGAGGATTGTTTCGACAAGAAGGGAAGAAATGGTCTCTTTCCATATGGATGATCCCTCATGAACAGAATGCCTAAATTATAACCTTTTGTTTAAGAAAGACCAAAATCCTTAATCTATTTGTGAGTGCAAGAGGTTGGACCTCTGAAGCCGCCCCACATTTTTATGGCTCTTAGTAGAGATGAGAAGTATGTCATGGGAGTTTCATGGGTATTGATGCTTGGCTGACCCGAGAAGTGTGTGCCATGGAGGAGAGCTAGTGTGGTCAAGCATCTAATCATCCACCAAGAGTAGGCGTATCTGGATTTATCCAAGTGGGGATTCAAAAAATATTGCCTTTTTATCTGTAGGGTTGTGCATGTTCTTGGAATCAAAACACTTTGCTTGGATCTTAAAAATTGGAAAATAAACATTCAAATATGATCATCAAAATTTCAAACCCTTTAGGAAGAAAATACCTTTGACAAAATTCAAGTGTTATTGCTTGTCCTATGGATTCTATCCTTAGAGGCTTCTAAACATTTTGAATTTACATCTCAATTTTCTCACTAAAGTCAACAATAGGGAACCTTTGCCTTAATTTCCTTGATTTCCACATAATGGACTTTGTGGGATGAGAAGAAATTGGGACATTGGACATTTAGTTTGAAAACCTAATAAAAGAAGTGTTTGTGGTAACAGGAACTCATTAAGCAAAGAAAAGAAACAATTGAACTCCACACATGTGCTCTTCCAAATGATTTCCTGAAAGATCAAAATCTGAAAACCAAAGTCCAAAGACCTTAGTCAAAAAGCTCGCAAGAAAAGGTTATATATTCTTTACGAATTTAGAGAAAGATTGACCTTCAACTTTTACAAACGTGCATCAAGGAACAATCCAAATTTGTATTCATTTTACTATTGTCAAAATCCAAGTCTCTTTCAAAGGTTTGATTATCTCACATAGGAAGTATTAGCATGTTCTTCAACACTTTGGTTTAGTAAAGAAAAGTCTTTCTAAGTCTCTTAGGATCAAAATCAAAGCACTTTCATCCATTTTCAAACATCAAAATCAAAATTTACCTCACAAACAACTCTTGGAAATCTTGAAAAAATCCTTTATGCTAAACTTTGGGCAAATCCTTCAAAAATCAAAACAAATCCAAGTCATCTTGTTTGATTAGGTGTGTGTAGATGAATCATTCTTTACACAATCAAATTATCATCTTGTGAACAAATATACTCTAGGACAAAATCCAACCTCTTAGAGTTTGTGAGTTCATTATCCAAACCAAATCGAAGCAAAATTAAAATAAAATCAAATAGAAACCTAAATCAAACATCCAACACAAAGTCCTAAAGTTTAGCATCTCCCTCAAGGTTTCCTGAGAGTTCAATCATCCACCAATCCTCCATCCTTCATTATCACCATCATCATCCCTTTGATCCTTAATTATCTTAGACTTTGTTTTTGTACCTAAAGTTTAGATCAATCCAAAGAATTAGAGGTTCATCTCTTACATTCTTGAAAATTGATCCCTATTTTATGGTTCAAACTAGATCTCAACACAAGAAGAACATGGAAACCAACAAAGAAACATCAACTTCAAGTGACTTGAGTGAAACCACTTCTGAAATCAATCCCATTGGGTCTAGCAATCCCATGCTCAATTTTCCTCCTCTTCCACAAGATCATCAAGAGGAAGGGGCCCAAGTGGAGGACATCACCAACAATGTTTTAGGGATGACTCAAGATGAGATTATTGAAATGGTCCAAAATCCCAAAACACACAGAATTGTCAATGCCATGATGAAACTCAATCGCTCACAATACATGCTTTAATTAGCGAAAGAAGGATCTAAACTCCCTTCCAACTATGATTTAAGCACTCTTGTGGAAAAACCCCTTGGGATTATACCCCCAATATCATCCACACCTCCATTTCAAAGCATCACTCAAAGCATCCCACAAATCACATAATCCATTGCTCCAACTCAACCTATTGTTAACAATGGGAGCTCATTACTTCATACACTACAAACACACCCCCTTGTGAACAACCAAGATTTAGATGTGAACACCATCTTGGGTCAATCTGTCCCATTGAATCCACTACACCCATATGTCTCGCTCACCTTTCAAGACCCCAATGACCCATGATCATCTTTTCATTCAAAACCACCATATCCTCTCAACACACAAACCTCTCTCCCTATGACCTCACAAGGAGAAGGTGGGCTGTTTGGACCAGGGGGCATATTTGACCCCTCATCATCATCATTTCCTCAAGGGAACACACCACCCATTTTTCCACCACTTCCATCTTTGTTGTTTACATCCACATCACCCCTCATTTTAGGGCTATGTCCCTTACCACCACTCAATCAAAGTCAAAATAACCCCCTGATAATCAATCAAAAAATCATACCCAATCCTCCAATCTTGTCATCGATATCGCAACAACAGGTGGCAACCATCCAAATGACACAAGCAGTCACTACACCATCCATAAACATGGTCTCCCAAGGACCAAGCATATCAATCACACCGTCCACCACACAAATCCCCACCATCAATACAATGACACCTCTCATCACAATAATGAACACCATTCCTATTCTGCCACCACAACTGCCACCCATACCAAATGTGGCCAATCAATCAAGCACAACAAGCTGCTCAGAAAGCACAAGCAGCCCAACCCAATGAAGTTTCTCAAGTTGCACAAGATGCACAAGCTGCCCAACAAGCGTAAGCTCAATCTCAGGTGCAATCCCAATACCAAGCTCAACAAGCACAGGCACAAGCTCAATACCAGGCACAATTGCAAGCAACCCAATAACAAGCATATTGGCAAGCCCTGCAATAGTATCAAGCACAACAAGAAGCAACATTACTAGTCCAACAACAAGTGTTGTTGGCACAACAACAAGAAGACCAACAATAGGCATTGTTGGCACAACAACAACAAGACCAACAACAAGCATTGTTGGTACAACAACAAGCATTGTTTGTTCAACAACAAATGTAGGCATATCAACAAAGCTTGCAACAAACACCCACCAACATACCCAATACTCCACCCATCACTCAAACACCTCGACCACTTCAAAACACATTCACTCCACCTCTCGATCCACAAGACAACGTAACGGCACAAATAAAATTGCTCTCATAGCAAGTGTTCAATCTCCTATAAGGGAAAACAACAAAGACACCAAGAAACTTGTTCCCCTATAATTTTGATACGAGCCTTGCAATGGTACCATTCCCTAAGGGGTTTCAAATCCCTAAATTTGACAAATATCATGGGACAAGAAACCCTGAAGATCACATCAAGGAATTCCAAGTACATTGCATGGAGGTCACATATGATGATACATATTTGATGCGGCTATTTTCTCAAAGTTTGGCTAGTCCCACCATGGAATGGTTCTCTTGCCTACCTCTTGGCATCAAAAAGCCCCAAGAGATTATAGATGCATTCATAAAAAATTATGGCTTTAATATCAGTGTGGATGTCATTCTAGAAGAACTATCAGCTCTCAAACAAGCTAAAGGGGAATCAGTCACTTCCTTCTTGAAAAGATGGTGATCCAAGGCCAATAAGACCAAATGGGCCATGCCAAAAGAACAACAAGTTTGCACCATCATTACCAATCTTGAGAAAACCTTGGCATTCCATCACAAGGTGCAATGTATCACCACTTATGACCAACTGATCCCCAAGGCACTTAGCATCGAATGAGCCCTTATTGCACAAGGGGGAACACCCACATATCCAGAAAATCAAGACAATCACCCATCCACCAGCTATATTGAGAAACCTCACACATGGGAAAGGAACAAAAATGTCACAAATGATGGTGTGGTGGATGCTAAGGTTGTAATCAATGCTCCAAAACAAAACACCCAAACCTACCAACAACCATAAAACAATAATCAAAACAACACACAAGCTAAAGCAGTATCACAACAACCACCCAACAAGCAAGTCAACAACCCGAATAATCAAGGGGGACCACCCCTGCAAAATAGAAACCCCCCCAAACAGAAGTACACTGCCCTTGGGGAACCAATTGAATCAGTCATGAAGAAAATAATAAATGAAAATCTCATCAAAATTCCCACTTATGATAACTATCAGGAACCCCAAGTACAACCACTATGGTACAATGAAAACCACCTTTGTGATTTTCACAAAATCAAGGGGCACACAACTGCCAGTTGCATGAGGTTGAAAAATCTAATCCAAGACCTCATTGATGACAAGATCATAAAGCTTGAACAACCTGCTGGAAATCAGGACCTAAAAATATACACGAATCCGATGTCAAATCATAACCAAGGGAAAAATTGTGGAAATACCAAGTATGCCAATGTGAACCATGTGTACGATCATGTTGTTGCATCCCTAGATGAATGGGTCACTGTCGTTAACATCAAGGGAGCCAAAGCTGATTATGGAGTCACCACATGTGGCAGAAAAGTCACCATTGGTGGATCATCATAGCCACCTAGAGCATCCACCTCAAATCCAAAATCCATTCCTAATGGCTACAATTTCCTAGACCAGCTAAAAAGAACCCCTACTTAGATCTCCATCATGGAATTATTGAAGATATCACCCGTGCATAGAAAAATCCTAGAGGAAGCATTGGCTTCATCCACTATCTCCGCAGATCTAGATGCTAACTAGTTTCAATCTATGGTTGGTAATATCACCACCCCAAGTCTCCTAACATTCTCTGATCAGGACTTCCCTGCCCAACCATCTCACAATCACACACTCCACCTTGAAGTCCTGGTTCATAAAAACAAAGTCAAAAGGGTCTTGAAGGATGCGGGTGCAAGTCTAAACATTTGTTCCCTCAAACTAATAAAGAATATGGGATTCTTAGAGGATGCCATTGAAAATGGTAAGGGCATCACAATCAAAGCATATGATGATCAGGAGAGAGTGTCTCACAACACTATTCAGCTGCCAATTCAAGTAGGGCCAACTATTATGGAAACCAAATGCCAAGTTCTTGACCTTGATTACCTTATAACATTCTTCTAAGGCATCCATGGATACATGGGATGCAAGCAGTCGCTTCCACCTTCCATCAATGCGTCAAGTTCCCATATCAAAATTAAGAGGTCATGGTACATGGTGACCCCAAACCCTTTGCCTACTGCAAAATCCTAGAAGAAAAATGCTATAAAATCCCCCAAGTCCCAAAGAATGATGAAAGCCCTACCACTATGTATGTACACCCAAATACATTAGTCTCCACTTTTGAGACAAAGACACCCACCATTCCTAATATTGGAAGGAAAGCTAGATGTGGAAACAACTCTCCTAATGACAAAACCTCAGAGAAGAATGTAGATATACATTTAATTTTTCAATTACAGTTCAATTAAGATGCACTATGAAGTAGATAACAGAGATAGAGCATTTGACAATCACACAGGAACACCAGATATATGTGGGAAAACCCTTACGGGAGAAAAACCCACCACACCAAGAGAAATCACTTTGTATTACAATAATGGAGATTACATACAAATGTCAGACTTATCTTTCTGGTGTTTGTTTACAGCAGCATTCACCATGAACAATCTTGTATAGGAACCTTCAAGTCATAGTCTTTACAGATTAGAATACATTTACTGATCATACAACCACCCAGCAATCCGTCGATGCAACCAACCGATCATAATCAGTAATCACATAGTATAACCATGTCATTCCATGTCCGTCGAGCTTCCTCACAGAACCGTCACAATGAACAACCTTCCAACTATTTAGATTTGGCTTCTCCTATTGGTCCACGAGACTCCACATAGGATGGTCAAATGGTCAAAAGAGATTCAAGCTTTGTTGGCATCTCGGTGAGACACTAACAGTGTCTCCCCGATGCCCAAACGCTTCATATCGATGTCGCTAAGAGTTATCGTTATCTCCAAGATGTTACATCGAGCACAAAAGACTATCACTCAGCTTTCACCATGTCGCCAAGAC
Organism: Sequoia sempervirens; assembly: GCA_007258455.2. Lineage (NCBI taxonomy): Eukaryota > Viridiplantae > Streptophyta > Pinopsida > Cupressales > Cupressaceae > Sequoia > Sequoia sempervirens. The sequence goes on from VDFB02058242.1 coordinate 550,514,970, forward strand.
ATATCACTTTCCCTAAGACATCATACCGAAGCTCCACAAGTCACATAGACGTGAGTTTTCCATTTGGCAAGAGTATCGTTCTTTGCCAAGACCTCACACCGAGTCACCATGGGTTATACCGAAGTCGCAAGTTATACCGAGCTCCAAAGAATAGTTGGCAAGACATATCAATATCACCAAGAGATTTCTCCGAGATCACACATGTCACCCCAAAGTCATCAAAAGTCACCAAGACATATCACCTTTGCCGAGAGTTCTTATCAAACACATATATGTTACACTGAAGACCTCTCATCATCGGCAAGACTCACCAATGTCGTTGGGACTTCTCCTCGAAGCCCTTTGAGTTATCCCAAAAGAATGTGGTTGGTGTGAATTTCTCACATCGATAAGACTTCTTACCAATAGTATTCCTTCCAGTGAGGGTTTCCCCGATGACTTTAAACCAAACACTATCGGTGAGACTTTAACCATTCACTGGGACATCACACTGATAAAAGCCTTTCGGCCAAAGGTCTTCCCGATATATGATTGAATGGCCTATCAGCCAGAGATCTTCACAGGTGCTAAGAGGTCACACCAAAAGCAACCTGTCACAGTGATATGATCCTTCGGTGAGACAAAAACTAGGTCATAGCGATCTGTACAAAACATGATGTTCCAAATTGCTAGTCGGCCAGACATAAGAACTGTCACACCGACTTGGCTCCAATGGAGGTTTCAGCCTGTGATCATTGAGGCATAATTTTCCAACAATCTCCCACTTGACGAAGATCACATAGGTACCTCTAGAGCACAACATAACTTACTAAAAATCATGGGCACTAAGGCCCATTGAACTGGCACACCACCTGAACTTGTTTGTGCTCACTGGCTTTGTCAATTCATTTGCAACATTCTCCAAAGTATCAACCTTTTCCAAACCGACCTTTCCATCCTCCACCATGTCTCGTACACAGTGGTACTGTACGTCAATATGTTTCATCCTGGCATGGAAAGTAGGGTTCTTTGCCAGACAAATTGCACTTTGATTGTCACAAAAAATAGTTATTTTCCCTGCATCAAAACTAATGTTAGAACACAAACATTTTAACTAAACTGCTTCTTTACAAGCATGAGTAGCTGCCATGTATTCAGCCTCTGTAGTGGAAAAACCAACTACAGCCTGCCACTTACTCATCCAACTCACTAAACCACCATTCAACATGAAAATGTATCCACTGGTGGACCTCCTGCTATCAATGTCCCCTGCCCAATCAGAATCTACATATCCACAAATGTTGAGAGTCCTCTATGATTCAACCAAGTTCCCATGGTAACACAAACCAAAATCTAAAGTTCCCTTCAAATATCTAAACACTCTCTTCACAACATCCCAATGCGTTCTTCCTGGATTAGCCATAAACCGACTAAGAACTCCCACTGCTTGGGCAATGTCTGGCCTTGTACAAACCATTGCATACATGAGACTGCCAACCGCACTAGCATAGGGTACACTAGTCATGTCCTCTATCTTAGTAGGATATTTTGGACAGTCCTCAACATATAGCTTCTTCCTTGCAAGACTGGAACCACTAGCTGTTTGCAATCATTCATACAAAATCTCTCAAGAATAGTTTTGATATACTTACTTTGACTGAGCCGTAGTTTTCTATTCTTCCTATCCCTGGTTATCTCCATCACCAGAATATACCTTGCTGCACCAAGATCTTTCATTTCGAACTTAGTAGACAACTGAGACTTAATATCATAAATCATTAGCTTACTATTTCCTATGAACAACATATCATCAACATAGAGAGCAATAATAAGAACTCGATCACTTTCATCTTTATAATATACACAGTGATCATATTTTGATCTCACAAATCCCAAAGACAATACAAAAGTATCAAATTTATGGTACCACATTCTAGGTGACTACTTTAACCCATACAAAGACTTCTTTAATTTGCATACTAGTTTTTCTTTACCTTTCTCAACAAAGTACTTAGGCTGGGACATATAGATTTCTTCTTCAAGATCACCATGAAGAAATTTTGTCTTCACATCCATCTGTTCGACCTCTAAGTCATACGCTGATGCACGTGACAAAATAAATCTGATAGATGTTAGCTTTGCTACAGGAGAAAATCTCCCCATAATCAATTCCCTCGACCTGGGAATAACCCTTTGCAACCAGTCTTGCCTTGTACTTTTCTACACTGCCATCTAGACCAATCTTCTTTTTGAATACCCATTTGCAGCCCACAACTTTTATGCCTTCAGGCAAGGGCACCAGACTCCAAGTTTCATTCTTTTCTAATGATGCCATCTCTTCATTCATGGCTTCCAACCAAGATTCTGAATCAGACATCTTAAATGCCTCCTTTACAGTCCTAGGCTCATCAGTGCTAGAAATCAAAGCATAGGAACAATTAGAATCAATCAAAGAGAACCCATACCTATTTGGTTGTTTTCTTTCTCGGGTTGACCTCCTTAATGGCTAAGGCTGAGGTTCTTCTTCTTCAGAATTTTCATAACTGCTTGAGCTCTCCTCAGTTTCAGGTACATTTTGAATTTTGAATTCCTCTTTCTCTGGTGTAGGAGGAATTACAGCTACATCCTTATTGTTTTTTGACTTTGTTTCTGATTGCAAATTCAAAGTGGGAGGTTTCAGCTCACGAAAGATTACACTTCTGTATATACAACCTTCTTTGTATCAGGATTCCAAAGCTTTTATCCTTTTATGACAGCACTATAGCCAATAAAAATACATTTGACAGCCTTGTTCTCCAGTTTAGATCTTTTCACATCCAACACATGGACATATGCCTCACAGCCAAAAACATGAATATGTCTTAAAGAGGGCTTCTTACTAGACCATGCTTCCAAAGGTGTTTTCTCAACAAGAGTAGAATTTGGAGAATGATTAATTAGGTAACATGCAGTAGATACAGCCTCAGCCTAGAACTTCTCCTCCAAGCTAGCACTACTGAGCATACTTCATGCTCTCTCCATCATTGTCCTATTGAACCTTTCTACAACTCCATTATGCTATGGAGTATAAGGTGTAGTCTTATGTCTTTTAATCCCATGGTCTTTACATTATCTTTCAAACTCATTAGAATAAAATTCACGCCATTATCAGTCCTTAAGCATTTTATTTTTCTACCAGTCTGATTTTCAACAAGGTTCTTAAATTCCTTAAATCGACTAAACACTTTTGATTTACTTTTCAAAAAATAAACAAATGCTCTTCTTGAATAATCATCAATGAATGACACATAGTATCTTGATTTAGACAAAGAAAGAACATCCACTTGACCAAATACATCTGAATGGATATAATCTAGCAAACCAGAAGATTTATGAGGATTAGAATAAAATGAAACATGGTGTTGTTTTCCATATATACAATGTGCACTAAATTCAAATTCAAAATTACAATCTTCAAGCCCCTCAACCAGGTTTTTGTTCTTCAAGGTTTTTAAACCTTTTTCTCCTATGTGGCCTAACTTATGATGCCAGAGCATAGTCTTCTCTGCTGGAAGTTTTACCTCCATAGAGTTTACATAATTAGGGATATTCCCCTCTTTAACTCCATGAGTAGCTTTCAGTGACTTTCCAGAGACACTGTTACATTGAACATCATGTGCATCCAGCTTATATAGGGTACCAATTTGAGCACCTCTAGCCAGCACCATTGAACCTCTAGTCATCTTGCATCCATTTCCAGAGAACGTGACTTGTACTCCGATATCATTCAGCTTACTAACAGACAATAAATTTTGAGCCAAACCTGGTATATGCATAACATCATTAATTCCCTTTACTCTGCCATCAAGAAATTATATTTTGACTCTTCCACGACCAACAATCTCCAAAGTTGAATCACTTGCTAAGTACACCTTTCCACCATCGTATTTCTCATACTTTGTGAACCAATCTCTATGATATGTCATGTGAAAAGATGCACCAGAATCAATCAGCCAGACATCATCTGATGCCTGTGTATCCAAGGTTGCAATGAAGGCGTCACCATCACTATGAGAAGACTCATTTTTAGAAGAATTCTTCTTCTTCTTCTTTTTCTCCTCTTTACAATCCTTTCGAACATGACCAGGTTGCCCATAGTTCCAGCACTTCACCTTGGAATTCTTACCAGGAGACTTTGATCTCCCTTCTGATTTTAATTTAGATTTCTTGTCCTTCTTCTTTCCTTTCTCTTTCGACCTTCCTCTGACAGCAAGAGCTTCCTTCACCATCTCAAAATATTTTCTTCTCATCTCTTCTGATAGCAAAGAACCAACAACATCTTCCATTTTGAAACTGGATGTTGTACTCCCAATAGCCATCACCAGATGATCCCAAGAGTCTGGCAAAGAACACAATAATAGCATACAGTGATCCTCTTCTTCAGTCTTCACACCAACATATGTTAATTGAGCAAGAAGCATGTTAAATGCATTCAAATGATCAGCTACAGACCCTCCTTACTGCATTCTCAAAGAATACAGCTTCTTCCTCAGGAACAGTTTATTCACCAAGGACTTCCCCTGATAAATAGACACCAGTCTCTTCCATAAAGAAGAGGCAGTCTTCTGCTCATGCACATTCAGAAGAACTGAGTTCTCCAAAAAGAGCCTTATCAGCCCCTTAGACTTCCTATCTGCAAGATCCCAATCTTCTTTCTTCATGCCTATAGGTTTAGTTCTAGACACTGCAAGCCACATATCACAATCAACTAGAAGATCCTCCATCTTGAGTTTCCACAACCCAAAGTTACTACCGTTGAACTTCTCTATTTCAAACTTTCCATAAGTGCTAGCCATCTCAACCTGTAATCAGAAATAACAAACTTTACAAGACTCCCACTGAACAAAATTGACTCAAAAAATCCAACGTACCCACAAGGATAACACAACTAGCTAGGCTCTGATACCACTTGTAAGGAAAGCTAGATGCGGAAACAACTCTCCTAACAACAAAACCTTAGAGAAGAATGTAGATATACATTTAATTTTTCAATTACAGTTCAATTAAGATGCACTATAAAGTAGATAACAGAAATAGAGTATTTGACAATCACACAGGAACAAAAGATATACATGGGAAAACCCTTATGGGAGAAAAACCCACCACACCAAGAGAAATCACTTTGTATTACAGTAATGAAGATTACATACAAATGTTAGACTTATCTTTCTAGTGTCTGTCTACAATAGCATTCACCATGAACAATCTTGTACAGGAGCCTTCAAGTCACAGTCTTTACAGATTAGAATACATTTACTAGTCATACAACCACCCAACAATCCATCGATGCAAACAACCTATCACAATCAGCAATCACAAGGTATAACCATGTCATTCCATGTCCGTCAAGCTTCCTCATAGAACCATCACAACGAACAACCTTCCAACTGTTTAGATTTGGCTTCTCCTATTGGTCCACAAGACTCCACATAGGATGGTCAAACGGTCAAAAGAGATTCAAGCTTTGTTGGCATCTCGGTGAGACACTAACAGTGTCTCCCCGATGCCCAAACACTTCATATCGATGTCGTCAAGAGTTATCATTATCGCCAAGATGTTACATCAAGTACAAAAGACTATCGCTCATCTTTCGCCATGTCACCAAGACATATCACTTTCGCTGAGACATCATACCGAAGCTCCACAAGTCACATAGACATGAGTTTTCCATTCGGCAAGAGTATCGTTCTTCGCCAAGACCTCATGCCGAGTCACCACGGGTTATACCGAAGTCACAAGTTATACAGAACTCCAAAGAATAGTCAGCAAGACATATCAATATCACCAAGAGGTTTCTCCTAGATCACACATGTCACCCCGAAGTCATCAACAGTCACCAAGACATATCACCTTCACCGAGAGTTCTTATCGAACACATATATGTTACACCGAAGACCTCTCATCATCGGCAAGACTCGCTAATGTCACTGGCACTTCTCCCTGAAGCCCTTTGAGTTATCTCAAAAGAATGTAGTTGGTGTGACTTTCTCACATCGGTAAGACTTCTTACCGATAGTATTCCTTCTGGTGAGGGTTTCCTTTATGACTTTAAACCAAACACTATCGGCGAGACTTTAACCATTCACTAGGACATCACATTGAACAAAGCCTTTCGGCCAAAGGTCTTCCCGATATACGATTGAATAGCCTATTGGCCAGAGATCTTCACAGGCGCTAAGAGGTCACACCGAAAGCAACCTGTCACAACGATATGATCCTTCGGTGAGACAAAAACTAGGTCACAACGACCTGTACAAAACATGATGTTCCAAACTGCTAGTCGGCCAGACATAAGAACTGTCACACCGACTTGGCTCCAATGGAGGTTTCAGCCTGTGATGATTTAGGCATACTTTTCCAACAAATATATCCAAAATCAAGGTCATTATACAAGACAATGGGTGTGGAGATTATAGAATGAAGAAAAGTGCTTTTTTCATAGGAGAGTTACCTCAATCTCCTAGGACTCATGGGCAACCCTAAACAACTAAAACATCATCCCACATGTTCAAAGTAGACCCTTCTAGATTCAAAAGTTAGGGGGATTTATGTCGAGAAATAGTAGGTGAAAGAGACATATCCAATCTCCTATATCAAGATGAAAGGAATGTGCCTGATCTTCTAATGGATGAGACTAGCAAAGGTCTACAAATGATGCTCGATATGGGCTATGATAGAAACAAGAAACTCGGGTAGAATAACAACGGCCTGTTTTAACCCTTTGTTGCTGAGAAGTGAATAAGAAATCTTGGCCTCCAATGTACCCCTCCAAAGGTGACCATGCTTGGCAAAGGTACCTTAGTTAAGAAGGTCAAAGCTCCCCCTCAGCTATCAGTATCTGCCCTTCAATTACCAATATCCATAGGTCGAGTTATAGATAAATTTACCTTTGACATAACTAATGTGTGTAGTAGTGACGAGGATCCAATAACTGATTTGCCTATGCTTTTTGAAGATTCCTCCCTACTCGTGATTAGTATGTTGTCTTTTGAGACCAACGACCATAAAACCTATGAAATAAACCTAGTCTACCCTCAACTCATTGATTACAACTAATGAGGACTACCAATTTTGGACACGTTCGAGAATGATGAGGTACTCTCAGAATTCATGGGATTGTAGGATATGATACCATATGAAGATCACAAGGCTAGGTTTGACATCATACTAGACACACATTCCTATTATGTGGAAATGACTGAATCCTTCAGTTGTAAAAGTGAAAATCTAAGAATAATCTCTAGGTCTGTGAGTGAAAACCACACTGTGGCACTCTCAGACCCAAATATAGTAAAAATAAAGGACGTATACAATGGTGAAAAACCCTTTGAGGCACCGGAGGATGAAGGATTCAATCTTCCTTTCAATGTAATTCATCAAAAGAAGACAACAGTATTAGTTGAGACATGTAATCCAGTCAACTTGGAAATAGAGGAACTGCCACACATAACCTTCTATGCAAAGTCTCTCTTAATAGAAGAACAAGAACTCTAGCTTCATTCCTAAGAGAAAGGAAAGTAAAATTTGCATGGACCTATCCCAACATGGCTAGGCTTGATCCATAGGTTGTGGTTCCTCACCTAGTTGTATACCCAGGAGCAAAGCTAGTGAGACAAACACTCAAAAAGATACATCCCCAGATTGTATTGTTGGTCAAAATGGAATTTCAAAAGCTCCTAAATGCAGGATTCATACGGTTGATAGGTTATCTAGAGTGGGTCTCCAATATCGTACTTGTTTCAAAGCCCACTAGGGGCATCTGCATCTACACAAACTTCAGAGATATAAACAAGGCATGTCCCAAGGATGACTTTCCACTACCAAACATCGATATGATTGTAGATATGATATCAAGACATGAGATGTTATCGTTGATGGATGGATTCTTAGGCTACAACCAAATCCTGATAGCAAAAGATTACCAACATAAAATGGCCTTCACTTGCCCATGTGGGACATATTGCTGGAATATGATGTCGTTCTGGTTAAAGAATGTAGAAGCAAACTATCAGAGGACCATGACACTAATATTTCATGACATGATCCACAAAATTGTGGAAGAATACATGGATGATATATTGGATAAATCCAAGAAATGACAAGATCATATAGACACATTAGGCTCCATCTTTGATAGGTTAGGGGAATATAAAGTTAGACTCAATCCAAAGAAGTGTGTCTTCAGAGTACAGTCAGGGAAGCTCCTCGGGTATATCATGTCAATGAGAGGAATTGGAATAGATCCTGCTAAGGTTAAGGAAATCCTCAAAATGGAGGCACTGAAAACATTGAAAGAGCTAAGGGGTTTTCAAGAAAGACTCCAGTCCATCCGTCGATTCATAGCAAAAATAGTAGACAAGGTTGTCCCCTACTCTCACCTACTCCACAAGGGGGTAGCATACAAGTGGGATGAGCAGTGTGATCAGGCCTTCAACAAGATCAAGGAGTATTTACTTATGCCACCAGTCCTCATGCCACTAATTCTAGGAAAACCCTTGATCTTATACTCTTATACATATCAACCACAACAGCAGCTCTCAATGCTCTCTTAGCATAGCATGAAGACAATGGAAAAGAGAGAGCTATCTATTATATCGACAGGACTATGGTGGGACATGAGTTGAATTACACATCTATTCAAAAAGCTTGCTTAGCAGTCATGTTTGCAGCTCAAAAAATTAGACATTACATGCTAGCCCATCAAATAACGCTCATCACAAAGATAGACCGCCTTAAGTATCTACTTTCCAAAGCAACATTTATAGGACTAACAACTAAGTGGGTTATAATCCTGATAGAGCATGCCATAGAGTATGTGGAATGTAAGGCCATCAAAGGACAAGCAATTGAAAATCAATTGGCAGAGGCACTGATATACTCAGAGAATCCGCTTGTCTCAGAATTCCCTGATGAATCAATCTTCAACTTAAGTGTAGCAAATCACTAGAAAATGTACTTTGATGGATCCTACACACAACATGGGTTGAAACAAATTGTCTTCTTCATCACCCCACAAGGGTATTGCATTCAAAAATCATACAAGCTGTCATTCCCTTGCACAAATAACATTGCAGAATATGATGCTCTTGTCATAGGGCTAAGAATTGTAGTGCAATGGCAGATAATGGCACTCAAGGTCTACAGAGATTCACAACTCATAATCAACCAGGTCAACAATGAGTATCAAACAAAATATGACAAGCTAACTCCATACAAGAAATTGGTGGAAAGTCTCAAGGAGTTCTTCATTGATATCACATTCGAGCAGCTACCAAGAGCAAAAAGCAGAGCGGAAGATGCAATGGCTACAATCGGATCACTCCTAGATGTCCCACACAATGTTCCAAAGAAAAAAATTCATCGTAGAGAAGCTTCTTGTGCCCGCATTTGAGTTACTAAAGTCTGAATTTGTGTGTGAAATTGTTGGTCCTAGTGATCCCTGGTACCATGATATATACACTTATCTGAGAATAGGAGTCCTCCCCACTGACATAAAACCAACACTACTTCATCCTGAATCATCTCCTTTGCTAAGTCATTTAATTGAATAATCCTTATTCAATTAAATTCATCACATTTCATCCCTTAATTAAATAAATCAAGTTTATCTAATTAAGTCATCATCTCCTATTAATTAAATAAATCAATTTTATTTAATTAGCTTCTATAGTCTCTATTTAATTAAATAATTCATTTTATTTAATTAAATGTCTAAAGTCATTCTATTAAATTAGATAAATTAACATTTATTTGATTTCATCTAACATCATCCCCTTTAGTTAAATAAATCAAAATCTTTATTTAAGTCTAAATCATTTTCTTCTCATTTTGATTTATTTCAATCCAAAAGTCTAAGTCAAAATGGTCAAATCAACTAACCTCTTTTTAAATTAATCAAATCTTGATTAATCTTAATCTTAATCACTTCAATCCTCTAGCTTTTGCAACTTTCACAATAAATCAATTTATTTGATTTATTGTTTCTTCAATTACTTTCAAAAAGGCATCAAAAAGGGAATATTCTCCAAATTTGAAAAATCCCTCCAAAAGGATTTGTACATCCAACAAGGAATTTAAATATCTTACATGTCCTTTTTCCTTGAGCCAAGTGGCATTAACTTCATTTTCTCCTCCCTCCAAAATGTCATTTCATCCATTTTGAAATTCCACCTAATTGCATTTAATTGCACAATGACCAAAATGTGCTCCACCTTTGTCCACTCACATGTTGACAAGTGGCTTCATGGTATTGGCTGGTCTTTTATCCAACATTCATCCATTTTTCCTCATCCTCCATCACTCTCATCTATAAATAAGAGGCTCTCATTTGGATTTTGTATCCGCATCTTCATGCAAAGACATTATCTTCAATTTTTGAATTTTCTCATCCATTGTTCATCCATCTTCACATTTTCATAGCTAGGTTATGTAGGAATTCAACCAAGGAGTATCAAATCTTCATCAAATCATCACTCAAGCTTACAAGGGATTGGGAAAGGGCCATTTTCCACATCAAAATGACACCAGTTCCCCCATGGGATTGAGGGTTTGCTTGCATCAAATAGGATTTAATAGCTTTCTTTATTATGTTCTTCACTTATTTCTTATTTTGTACATTTCAAATGAATTCTATGGGGAATGTTGATTTAACTTGCATAATGGACTAATTGTGTGATTTTTTCTCATGTTTATGTAGGTCTAGGATCACCATTCATAAAATGGAACAGAGACAAACCAAAATTTGAAGAAGGTGAAACCAACAATATTTTTTTGGGTGGTTTTGTTTGCTCATTCGCCTATGTGCTCCTACACTACTTTTATTCTTTGATGGATGTCCATATCATATTCCAAATCTCCCATCCTAATAAAGGCTATAGGAATCCCACCAAACATAAAATAATCCAATTATAAATAGGTTGGAATATTGACACTTTGAACAATGCACCAAAATATATAATATATAGGTGTAAACATTAGAATATATATTGTTACATTGGTGGTTTTCGTTGCACCAAAATATTTACCTATCAATGTTGAATACAACCACTAGATTTATACAAGATCAATGGGAGGTGGTTAAGCCATGTCACGAGCCTGAGCATTGTGTTGCAAAGCACAAGGAGACCAAGAGTGAATTCTTGCAACAATCCCCCCAATGCAAGTGAGGGGTTCGAAACTGTGGCATTGGCTCCGATGCCAATTGTTATATTGGTGGTTGTCATTGCACCAAAAGATCAACCTGTCAATGTCCAATACAACCACTAGATTTAGACAAGATCCACGAGAGGTGATTAAGCCATGCCACAAACCCGAGCACTGTCTTGCACAACACAAGGAGACCAAGAGAAAATTCTTGCAACATATATGTGTGTGTGTGTGTGTGTGTGATTTGATTGGACATAATTTTGGTAGCCTCCTCATAACTTATGCTAGAATGTGAACCATGTTATAAATTTCTATAAAATCATTTGGGAATCCTAGACTTGTTCAAATTCAAGGAAGTCATACTTAACTTGAATTTGGTAAGAATGTTATAAAACATAGATCATGGAAAAATATTCAAATAATCTTATTTTTCCAAACATTACTAAGTGAAGAACCAATGAAAGAATGATAAACCTAACTAGGGATTAATTATAACAAAAGCTAATAAAACCAATAGACTTTTATTACCTATATGATTTAAAATCAATTGTTAAGAATTCTATACCCTTTCAAAATTTGTAGATATTATAATGTTTACATTTCTACAATTCTTATTTAATTCTAATTTCACTATAGTGTTTGAATAAATAATAGTGTAGATATATTGACAATGTATCTAATTTAAAAAATAATTATAAATTTTATAGGGAAAAAAAAAACAAATGTTACAAAATTTAATTATTTTTGTGATATCACTCATAAAGGTTTTCTCATAGATTTATTGTCATTAAAATTTTTAGATAGAGCATAGAAAATAATATATAATTAATTGAAAATTACTTGCCACATTCTTTCAAAAGATGGTATGAATTAACAACAAATGAAGAATATTAATAAGTATAATTCAAAATAATATTGTTAATTCCAAATATTAACAAAATATCAGAATTGTTTTTTGTGTATTGAAGCACCACTTGTCCAACAGCCTATTTGCAACACAATCACTTCACACATTTGATGCATTCTCAAAAAAATATACTAAGATGAGATCTTTGGAACAAGTCATGAACATCCATCAAAGCATAAAGGATATAGGAATTGTCACTACCTTGGTAGACATGTATGCCAAATGTAGTCACACATAAGACATGAAAGAGTTTTGATTACTAATTTATAAACAATTGTATAGAATATTATTTTTGGACCTCCTTTTTACAATTTATGACAATTGTATTTTCTTTAGATTCTATTATTGTACCAACATATATAAACTAAATTTATGATCTTACTTTGCAAAATAGCCTCTTAAATCTTTAGTCATATTGTGATGTCAAACTATAATTATTGTGTTGATATCACACCAATTTAAAAATAATGAATTTGTTATCACGGAATCTAGCAGCGCTCATTCCACGGATACCCCCCTACGAAACTTGTCCGTTTCCTAGGATTCGTGAAGTTCAAGCACACATAACGAAGTGATTTTCAAGCCACCTCCAAATGTATTCCCAAGCCTCGAATAGTCAATTCGAGCATTCCCCCATGTTCACCTCGCGAAGACCTTCGAAACGATATCTCTCGCGAAGTTTCACTGTTCATACTTAGCAAATTGCGAAAAATGCAGTGGCACTAAAAAAGTGCACTCCTGCCCTGAAGCCAAAAATTGGCTAAGTCTGGAAAGTGCAAGGGCGCTAAAATTTAGTGCCCCTGCATGCAGTGAAATCGCCAAAAATGTAATAGCGCTAAATTTTAGCGCCATTACATTTTTCTTCAACACTTAAACTTTTTTCATGCTTCTGGCACGTTTCTTCATGTTTTCGCGTTTTTCATCAATCGTGCCACTTTTCATGCCTAAATTTATTGCTCGACTTGAGTTAGGTTTTTAATTTTCATTTTCACTTAAGTGAATGAATTTTCCATTTTGGTTGTTTATATTTTATTTTCTCTTCTCTCCTCTTGCTGTGCGAGTTTCTTTCAAACTGCAAATTCGCGTTTTGGAGATTTTCGCCATTCTTTCTTCAGCAAGCTTCACATTTTGGTTCTGGTAAGTCATTTTGATTTGCCATTATTCTTCTTTCATTTGTATGTGTTCAATGTTAACATACATGTTTTTGTTTCTTACGCGTAGTGTTTTTCATTCACGTTTTTCACCTCTACATGTTTCATCCTTCCCATTCGCGTTTCTTTCCTAACCCTTCACGTTTTATTTCCTTACTTTTTCCCTGCACTTTTCATTCGCCATTTCCTTTATGCGTAATGTTCTATCAAAACTTGTATCTTTCCAACATTTTTTATGCTTGCCAAGCACGTTATTCATGTTCCTCTCTTCATGCGCTTTGGAGTGAACTTGGAAATTTCAAAAAAGAAAGAGTTCTTGATAAAATCCTTGAATGCATATGCATTGATATTGAGACATGGTCTTCAAAATATTTCATGATCCAAACAAGTTACATGTTGCCAAGCACAAGCGCCCTCGCCGTTCTTCCCTACATCTGCATTTCAAAATTGAAAAAATTGCAAAAGCGCTAAAATTTAGCGCCGTGACATCTTGAAAATGTCAAAAAATGCCTAACACTGCAAAGTGTAAGGGCGCTAAAATTTAGCGCCCTTGCACCAAAAGCAATTTTCCAAGAATGTAAGGGCACTGAATTTTAGTGCCCTTACACTTTTTTTAGGCTTTCCTCAATTCTTCCCAAATGAACTTCATTTTTGACCAGTGCACTCCTGAGCCTCATTTTTCTACATTTGTGCATCATTTTGCGTGCCTCATCATCTGCTTCATGATTCCCCATCCTTGTGCTCATTTTGCGCTTTCCCATGTTTCCTAACAATTGATGTTTGTTTTGACTAAACGGATTGCAGTCTACTTTCAAAGATCGTCAAGTCAAGATTGATCAGAGTACCAGTTCTTTTTGATGACTGCTACTAAGCCTCCTTCTTCTCTGAAAGCAAAAAGAAAGATGAAGTACAAATATCAAGGCGTCTATCCTCCAACTATGGTGCTTTCCAAAGTTGAAGAAACAAAGGATATAGAAGTTGGTCATCAAGACTTGGTTGACTTTTCAAAGCTAACAGAGACGAAGCCTCTTCCTGATTCAATGAGAACGATTGTACACAACAACCTCCACTTGGTGGCGATGTTCCCTACAGCTGCGCACAATACCGAGTTTGTTCTTCAAGTTGCATCCCATTACATCAGAGAAAGTAGAAGTGTGATCGACTCTTCCGGGCACGAGATTCTGAGACTCGACCCTGACTTCTTTGACATTGTCTTCAAAGTCCCTCATATGGAGAAATATATTGACATCTCTATATCGAAAGCACAGGAGATCTTTGATGTTGATCCCAATAAAGCTAAACAGTTGATAAACACTCAATGGCTCAAGAAGCCTAGATCATCTGTTTCTAGATGGCCGAAAGGACTCCTGAGAAGTGACTTCAAAGATGACGTCAAGGATATGATCACATTTCTAAGCAGAGTGAAGGGCTTGCCGGAATCATCCACCTTTCACGATTGGATGTATGAATACATCAGGATCATAAGAAGGCAAAAGGTGCATATTGACTGGGGCAAACAAATCAGTGATGAGATACATGAGTAGTTCATTAATGCTCCTTCTACATTGAAGTTCTACATGACTTCTTACCTGGTGTACGCAGCAGCTGTGATGAGACAATTCCCAGCTCTATCTACAAGAGGGAATCGGATGATGGTGCCTGTGTACATATATTTCTACCAATTAGAGTTGAAGGAGAGCTTTCATCATTTCAGACGGGTCACTGATGCTTTCTTTTCGCCTTTACTCTTCAACTTTGATCCAGCTTTGGAGAGAAGAAGAGTATCTGATGAGGCTTATAAGGTGGTAAGTAAAGTTGGATGCATTTTTCTCCAATTCCCAATGTTAACTTACTTGAGAGTAGGCTACTACACCGGTTGTCCCTACATGCTACCACGTTATCCTTCGGATAAGTGGGTTCTCATGGAAACATGCAGACAGTTGATGTCAGTGCAGAAAGAACGAAGAAGCAACCACAAGCATGGATTCAAGTTCCCATTGACCATCAGTCGATATACTATCCAAACTGCACAAAAAGCTAAGTCTATCTATGCTGAAATGCAGATCATGACCATCAAAACCTACAGGTATAGGTTTGATTTTGACTACCGAGATGTCAGAAAAAAGTTACAAAAGGGTCACCAATACAGGTACCATTTTGAAGACATCTGGGCAGATTGCAGAGAGAAGAAGCCATTCATAAAATGGACTATTGTAGGTTGACAGTTCAACAAATCAGAGAGCTTGGTATCGCTGACCTACCAGAGGATTTTGAGGATCCAAGTGATATCATGAATGCTATCTATGATGAGCAAGGCATTGCTAAAAGGCCGTTGCCTGCAATACAATGGTCTAGGAAAGAGGTTACCAGCATGAGAGAAAGGCTGAGACCAATCCTAGCTAACACAGAAGAATGGTTACATAAACATGGCTATGCAATGAAAAGTTTCAGAACAGACTCAGAAGGAGAGGAGTCTGAAGCAGAAGCTCGCCAACAGCAAGAACTCCACGATAAAAACAAATCAGCGGCCATTCCCACTTCTTCGCAAAGAGGTCCTAGGATCAAGTTCACTGTTGGTAAGAAAGATACCCAAGCTGTCCAAGAGATAGAAATCATGAAATCTCATCCATCTCGTTCTAAGGGTAAAAAGCCTATTTTGTAGGAGATAGATTTTGATGAAGAAGGAACTTTAAGCGACCAATCCGCTGAAGATGAAGATTCAGCAGAAGCAGACTCCGATGCCGAAGAGGTTTTTGAAAGCGGGCAAGAGTTTGATGAAGATTCTGAAGAAGGATCTGAAGGTGACTTCGAAGGTGAGCCTGAATCAGAGAGACAAGAGGGTGATCAACAGGAACCTGGACATGATCAAGAAATAACTACTTCTCCTCCTGAGAATGTAGTTGAAGAAATTCCCAGAACATCATCACCCGTGATTTCAAACGTTCCTCATACCCCTCCTGATTCAAGAACTCCTCCACCTCCTATTCCCTCGTCACCTATCCCTACCACATGCATTCCTGTAGCTGAGATATCCCGTATCCCTACAGCATCAACCCAGCTTGATACTCCTTCAGTGACAAGCATCCATACGGTTGATATACTGTCAAGCCCACCATCGTCCATTCCTAGCTTGTCTTTGCCAATGTATGATATCACTTCTGAAAATGAATTCAATCATTTCATGAATGAGTCAATGCGTGATTAGCTCAATGTGTCAACTACAGGAGCAATGATGACAAATACTTCTCCAATTGTCACGTTACCAATGGTGAGTTTAGATGTGACAATAACTTCAGAAGTGGCAATGGCAACCGAATTGACAGTAAATCCAGAAGTTCACACTTCTTTTCTTCCTCCTTGGCTAATATCTCAAGTGTCGAAGTGCAAAAAGCAAATTATTTCTCCAGAGGAGCTCAACCTCGAAGAGATAGTTCTTCCAAAAGCCAAAGGGAAGAAAAAGGAAAAGGTATACTCGAGGTTGAATGTTGATAAGTCTGGCCACAAGTATGCTGAAATTGGCATACCACCAAATCAAGAAGGTGATGTCAATATGGAGGACTACACAGTAACAAAGATCCAGCTTGGCAAGATTACCAATGAAAGTGCAAAAGCCGATGCGCAAGTCACTTTGGATATCTTGGCAGGAAGGCTGGATAAAGTAGAGCAAGCTCATAACATGTACAAGTAGAGGGCAGAGCATTATTTCACTGTTGTAAAGAGACTTGCCGGTTCTCCAAGTAATGCACAACCGCTGACAGTGGTAAATATTGATGACCTAGCTATCAAGAAAGCTGAGAAATTCGCCTCCAAAGGCAGGGTGTTAGATGATTTTGTTGAAAAGATCATTGAACACGGATCTCAGATCATTTTGGCTGCGGACAAGAAAACTACCATGTTGGCCAAGCTCACCACAGAGCTTGATAAAGAAAAGAGCGTACTTTCCCAAGAGAACAGAGACATGGAAAAGTGCCTGTTGTCATGGTCGGAAATGAAACAGGTAAAGCTCAGCAAATTAGTGGAGGTTGGGGTAATTCCTGACAAAGAAAAGTTTGTAGAGGTAAGAAAATCACTAAAACACAGAATTCAAGTGGCTCAATCTCTCACAGAAGATCTTCACCAAATATAGGAAGATGTCGACGGGCATCACAACATTCTTGACAAAAGTATTAGAGAGTTGCCTGGTCAACTTCTTGAGGAAAATCGTATCTTCCTGCCGGCCACAAAAATATCCCTGATCTTCAAGGAAGCCATCATGAATTTGATTGACAGTTCAGACTTCTCAGAAGCTTCACTGAACATCATTTGTGATACAAGGCTCACATTGGACAACCTGAAGACGCATCTTGACAGGTGCAAGAAGGTTCACTCATCTGCCATGAGATCGATCACGAGAATTCACACCATTGTGGATTACACCGTTGGTCTAGATGAGAAGTTCATGAAGGAGACTAGGAGGAAATTTGAAGACTTTTGCGCCCAATGCAAAGAAACATGAAGCAGCCCCCTATTCTCCAGTGTTAGACATTTCAGTGCATCCCATTATGCATCTTGTAAATATTTCTTGACATTTTTGAATGTCATTTTGTAAATTGTAATTACACCAAGTCCAAAGATGTAATATTTTCAAAACAAATTACACTTTGACTTTGGTCAAAGTTAGGTGAGATTTCCTAAAATCGCTCACCTAACTTTCCCTGATTTCCTCAATCTCTTTCCTAATTTTTCTCATCCCTCTTTCTATATAATGTGAGGGATTTTCATTGTAAATTTATCCTTTAGTGTTTTGCAACGAAGTGCTGCCCTTTTTGAAACAAATTTGTGAAACTTTGCGTTCATGCTTTGTGAATGAGATTTGATTAATAAAGAAAAGGATTGCAAGCCAAACTTTGCGTTGGATTCAATACTTTTGTGAGTTGATCTTATTTGGTAGTGATTAGTTTGAAGAATCTGAAGGACTTTAAGTAGTTGATGTAAACTTTGTGTTACATTTATTATTTAGATTGCATTGTTATTTTTGTTTATCATTGGTTGAATGATCTACAAGACTTTGTGCTTGTAATTATTCATGCTCTTGCATGTTCTGGTTGAGTGATCTACAAGACTTTGTGCTTGTAATTATTCATACTCTTGGATACTTTTGTCGAAAGATCTACAAGAATTTGTGCTTGTAATCGTTCGTGCTATTGGATACTTTTGTTGGATGATCTACAAGACTTTGTGCTTGTAATTGTTCATGCTATTCGAAGAATTGCTGCGTCTAAGAAGACTTTGTGCTTCTAACGTAACAAACGATACATCTACAGAGATCCAACACTGATAAAGCTACGGAACGACTTTGTGCCTTCATGAGCTTTCCCTTTTTTACTTTATTTGTTTGTTATTAATCACTTCTGGTATCTCTACGCTTCGCTTTAACAAGATAGAGATATTGGTATTACTGCTAGTTGTTAGTTTAAGGTTATTAAGAATTGTGAACTTCCAATGGTGAAGCATTGTAAACATCTTCTCTGAAAAAAGAGAGAAGGATGAATGTAACACACCCCCCCCACTCCGTAAGTTTCATGTACATTTTGTAATTACGTGTTTGTTTTACTATCGCTTCTATTAGCAGTAAGAAGGGCGCCTCCCCTTTCCAAGAGGAGAGATTCATATCTCACATAGCTGTGGCTGAAGTCCAAGTTGTGTAATCTATCGAAAAGCTGATTACATAATTTTCACCCAACAGAATTAAAAATTAATGTAAAATATTTCTATTAAAAATTAAAATTATCAAGGAATTCTACATAAACTAATAATAAATAAAACTATTATTATCATTTCTTACAATTTCAATTTTAGAAATATTCTTGAAAGTGACAAAGAGAAAATATATTACTATGATTAATTTATTGAAACTCAAAATGTGATTACAATATTCCATGATAGCCACTAATAAAAGAAAAGGACCAAATGACCCAAAGAAACAAAGAGGAAAGTACTTCAAGTGCTCGCAACATTGAAGAATGTGTCAAAAAGATCCATATTAAATATATAATTCTTTTATATATTTTTAGTACCAACACTTTTAAAGTGGTGCACCTCCAAACAAAATTAATAATTAATAATATAGTTCCTTCAAAAAAAGTGGAATAGTATATTCTACCAAGTAATTAATAATCAACTTGTTGATTTTGTTTTGAGAAAAAAATCCTTCTTTGACTACATTCTCTCACCTTCATTTTAAACGTGTAGTGTGTTGGTATTTTTTAAATATCAAGTTGATCTCACTGATAATCTATGGATTTTCCATTTCTAATGGTTAGATACTTGGAGGGATTGACCAATGAATAGGTGAAAGTTCAATAACTTATCCTCTACACTTTAGGCTCTATAAAACCTAGGAGGGTGATCCCATACAATGCAATTAAGATACTCTTGTACCAATTTACCTCATACATTATAAATAACATCTATATATTCTCCTATATTTTGCTTGATGGATGAAAGACTTCAAGTATCTAGCTAATCCTATACAACATTTAACATTATAAAGCAAGAGAATATGAAACTATATGAAACTTCCATGAATTAGACTTTAACTAAAATAAAAAATTGTATTTTCTTCTTTTAGAGTATGAAAGATCCAAGAAATTGTAACTTGAGACATAGATTCCAAACCAGTGCCTTAACCTAGGCTATGAAGTCAAATTCAGTACAAATCATGATGTATAACAATATTTTAATCATAACATTACAGAGCTTTACAATATTGCATTACAAAATTGCACTTAACATCTTGAAACAATTATTCTTAATAAATCCCTACACATGAATAGACAAACCTATATTTCTATCAAAGTAATTTAACCAATTCATTGAATCAAAACATTGATAAAAGAATACATCCATTGGAAAAACAATGAAGACCAAACGAAAGATCCTTGATATTTTTCATTAATAATTCATGAAGAATGTACAATAGAAGACAATTGACTCATAATTATGTTAGTTATTATATTTAAATGTTGGTACTATTATAACATAAAATACAAAAAATGCAAACTCAATAACCTAAGACAAGACTCGACTTCTATTTTTTGTGTTGTGTATTACAAAATTCTCTAGGAGATCAATCATCCTATACAAATGACCTTGAATTCCCTTTTATAAAATATGGTAGCAACAAGCTTTAGGCCATTACACATGTCATGTTTTCATTTGGCATTCAGATACATTTCAAAATATGAACATGTTTGCAAACCTATATATAGAATATTTTGAGGACAAAAATGGTTATATTTACTCTTGGTAACCAATTTTCCCTCCAAGATTGCATTTGATGTGGATTGCAGTTCTTTTCCACTCCTTTTCGTTATTCTTCATAATGTGGACTTGGGAAAGCTGAGTTGACAAGTGAAAGCAAAAACCTTATTGTGCAAGAAGATAAAACTCCCTTGTTGTCACTATTGAAAACCTTATGAGATGCTAATTGTGCAAAAATACAAAAAAAAATATATCCACCTCACCAAGATACTTTACAAGTCAGGTATCTGATTATATTTCTTATCCTAAGCCTCATAATCCTCTTCAAATGGCCAATTGAATGCCATGAATTCATCCAATTTTGTTCTATATGGGCCATATTTCTTCATTACTTGATTTGCATCTTTATCGAATTTGTCAAAAATGCACTAGTGATGGATAATTTATCCATGCTATTTTTCAACATCTCCATGTTGACATCTCCTCACTCATAAATCAAAGCAACCTCTATAGCAATAAAAATTTCCATTTGGGTTCTCAACATTTCATCTATTTAAACAACTCCATTGCTATCTAGAATGCCTAGCAAGAGGCCAAGATCATTCTCATCAAATTTTTAGAGAAATTCCTTAATTCTCTCTCAAATGGATCCAATAACCCCTAGCAATCATTAATTTCCTTCACTACCTTGTATGTAGGGACAATTTATAGTGGCTTATTAAGCTCATGAGTTGATCCTACAACCATGTTCATCAATACACTAATTCTAGGTACGTATAACTACATTAATGGGATAGCTATTGAAATATCCCCTTCAAACATCCTTATTGAATTAAACAAAAAAGAAAGTTTGATTGAACATTGTTCACTCATTTTTTTGCTTTTTCTAAACAATGCTCAAGAACATTATAAACAAAAAGTATGTTATTTCCATCATATAATGCAAATAGCTCTTTGCATGCCCTTAGCTACTGAATTAGTTCTCTTCTACTCACTCTTTCCTTAGGAAGAGTTGTAGTTGATGTACTTGGGGTAAGCTCTGCAATTGGTGTATTCTCATTATATACAACCATTTCCATGGATGGCGGAGGATGTGAATAAAGAGGAGATGGTGGAGAAGAGGAATATGGAGCAATGATTTGAACTAATGGCATTGGCTGCACTGGCTATTGAATTTTCAACATTTCATTCTCCAATTTTAATTTTTCCAACCTCTACTTGTCCTTATTGTAAGAAATCACAATATCATTATACTTCTTTGTTTCCACATCACATTTTTCTTCCAATGAATCCATAGTTTCCTTTGTAAAATGTGCCACATTAACTTCCATTGTGGATGCCTCCATAGTTGGTGTATCTGAAGCCCTCTTAATTATTAGGTCTCCCCTGTAGTCCCCTATAAGTTCTTTAACTTCAGTCTTGTTTGTGTTAGGAGCCAATGCCCAAATGGTAATGTAATACCCCTCATACTATTTAGACTTGATACTTTTGTGGTTTTGATTAATGCTTTGTGTTTGTGACTGTTACTATTATTGCTTAGTTTGGTGGTTTGATTAGTGGACTATGTGGTGATTATGCTTACTCATTTGAGGACATGGATATTCTTATGATATGGTGGTTGGTGATATTAGTTTGATTTCAGTAACATTGTGATGCATTAATTTAGCAAATTATGTTATGGTATAATCAGTAAGTTTAGAAATGTCATCTCATCATTTATATCATAATTGTTAGAATAGATGTGATGAAAGGACAGTGTAGCATCACTCGTTCGTGAGTGCCCTGCTACACTATAATTCCTTCTCACAATGTAATGATTTGATTATATATATATATATATGTACATGTATACGACTTTGTTTGGATGTAAGGATTGCAGGTACAGAGTCTCGATTCCACTTGCTTCAGCAGGACAGGGCGAGCACCAATAACCGAATGGCATAATGTTGAAACAGAGATGACAATGAAGTCACCCTATCCCATGTTGTCAAATCATCTTGATTGAATGATATTGTGTGTCGTTGTGTTGTCATTTTTGTATTTTATTACTATGTTTTGTGTAGTGTCTTGTTCGTATGTGATTTATGTTGGTATTTCATAAGTTGTGATTTATTTAATTAAATGGTAGTAATAATTGTTTATTATAATGTTAGATTAATTTGTATGTAAATATTTAAATGTTTTATTTTAAAAGGTCATGTGCTAATTAAATATTAAATTGTGTTTTGTTATTTTAATTAAAATTATCATGTTGAAGATAATTATAAAATAAATAAATTAAATTATGTGCATAGCAAGTAAAACTTGCAAGAGCAGTTTTAAAATAGAAAGTATTGATAAAAGGAAACATAAATGAATAAAAGAATAGAAATGACAAAAATGATGAATAAGAATTAAGTGATGACTAAAAAAATGGGAATTAAATTAGATAGTTTCTTTTATATTGGATTTTTCTTTAGAGTTTTCAAAAAGGAAAGAGGCATCTTTTAGGTAATTGAAAATTTGTGAGTTTTAACACATGGGAAGATTGTGACAGAAGTTGAAAAGAATAAAATAAAAATATTGACTTTGAATGTGCGGATCTTCTGAAAGTTTTCTGGAGAGGGATTTGTTAGTTCTTTTGGAAATTAGAGAGAATTTTCACACACAGAGGAAATTGATTTGAAAGGGCACTAGAATTAAGTTTTCTGAATTGATTAGTTCTTATGAGAGTTTTAGAAAGGGATTTTCAATCTTTTGTTGGTATTAGTTTGGAGAGAGTTTTTTCTAAAATAAAGGATTGGATTCGAATTCGAGCACGGTATTTTGGAGAGGAGATTTCGAAGCAGGAACGAGAAGCTCTTCGTAGAGGACATCGGGGTCAAGCAAGCTTCATCAGACTCTGAAATAAGCGCAGGACTCCAAGTTTTATCTACTTCCTCTCTAGTCTTCTAATTTAAAGAAAACAAAAAAATAATTAGATTATTTGATGAAAGAAAAATGAAACCTTTAAAAAGAAAAATTATTGAATAATGAAAATTACTGAAGAAATTAAAAAGATTGTCTATGTAAATCACTCTATGAATATTCTTTCAATTTGGCTATGTGAAAGTAATGTTGAGCTTGTGAAAATAGACTATATGTCTTTAAATTGATTCTATTTTGTTTTGAATTATAGTTTTCTTTCAGATCAATTTATTTTGGGGATTAAGAAGAATATCTTTTATAAATTTAAATATATATGAGTATATTTTTATTTTGTCCTTATGTCTTTTGTACCTAAAACTGGTTATTGCTTCTTTTATAAATATATAAATTATATATATATATATGTATATATATACACAAATTTTGTGCGTATATATATATACATATATATATATATATAATATATATATAATATATATATGAATTTATTTGTTTGCATTAAAATTTATTTGAAAGTCTGAATGTAAAAATCGTTTTTGGGCCGAATCGACTGTCGGATTCCATGCCTGTAAGTGGACAGAAGTTTTTTTTGTTTAAAAAAAAAAAAGAATATAATAAATAAATAAATAAATAAAATTATTGTTTTGGGGTTCGGGGAAGGGACGGCTGTAGTCATACCCCCCTCCCTGCACCCCTTGTTGCACCGGTACTGCACACAGCAGTCTTACAGACTGTTGTGCGCAACAGTCTTAATGACTGCTATGTGCAGCAGCCAATAAGACTGTCGCGGGCAGTCCTAAAGGTCGTCGGCCTTTGCTTTAAATGTGAGCCTTTTTCCTTATATTTATATATATATATATATATGTGTGTGTGTGGTGTATATTTAATTTATTAAAAAATGATTATTATATTTCATTTTATTTAAAATGTTAACTATGGTTATTTTATTTAATATGTTAATTAATGTTTATATATATATATATGACATTATTTCATCATTTATTATATTAAATAAATATCTTTTTAAACAGAAATTTGTATTACCTCTGGTTGTATATGTACTTAGACTCATATAGAGAGGGATAGACTTTCTTGGATTTAGAAATTGGAATTTTAATTTTTGTAATGATCAGAATATTGGGGAAATTAATTTGATTGATCAATTGGGAATGAGTTAAATTTAATGGTGCAACTTTGTAAAATTAATTTGAGCATTTAATTGGGATTGTGATAGGAAATGATGTATTTCTGAGTACATTGTGTTAAATGTTGAACCTTAGGAACTTATTTATTTTTCCATTTTGTTGTTGATGGCTTCTTTGTTTTAATGTGGGAACTCGGTCATAATTATGAGTCAATGTTAGTTATTGTGAACCTTGCTTTCTAGAGACATGTTTAAATCTTGAATGTTATCCTTGTTTTGGTTTTACTTTTGGAGTTGAAATGTATTGGTGTTATGTTTGGAAGGGTTGTACGGGTAGTTGAGTTTTGTTTATGAATTATCACAAGATGAGTTATGCCTCGTGTGGCTTGGTTTTGAGTTATTTGCTTTATCTGTTTGAGTACAACCCTTTCCTAGTTTTTTTATTTATGTTAGGGGTCTTAGGGAGAGTGCCTCTTCATGGGGGCCAACGCCTCGAAAGGAGGAAGAGCACAGGAGAACCCATGTAAGAGTAGTATAACAAGTGCTAACCTTAAAATATAATTTAGGGGGATGGGTAGTAAAACACACAAGATAATAAATATTGGATTCCTCGTCCATGCATTAGGGCTATCATAGACTAATGATAGGCTGAGAAGGATGTGGCTGGCAAAGTCATAATCTCATCTTCATGAGAGGTTATCAACTCCGCATGAGCTACCCTATGGTGTCAGCGCCTCAAGTAGGAGGAAGGGCCAGGAGATCCATAGATGGGTGTTGGCACCTCAGTTGGAGGAAGGGCCAGGAGATCCCATGAGAGCTATGCAATGACACTCTCCACTTGACACCCATTTGCCTTGTTTCTTGTTGCCTCTAGAATTGTATACTGAATTGTTGTTTCAGATTTATTTGGAATCGTGTTCTACTTATTTTTTCAGATTTATCTGGAATTGTATTATGTTCATTGTTTCAATTTGATTTGGAAATGTATTTTGGTTTTTGGGTGTTGTATCAGTCTTTTGGATTTGTACTCTTATTTTTTATTCAGATTCTTTTGAAAGTGATTTATGAATGTTCTTTGGTCACTTGTTTAATTATTATTGCTTGGGTTAATTGTGATGAGTTTCATAGCTTTATCTTATTATGATTGACTCATGGATGTTGTTGGTTATGTCATTGTAATCTCTAAGTTTGTATTTGAGTTTGTACTTTGTTGTTCTCTTGGAGTTGGTTTTGGCATTCATGGCCGAGATCTCTTCCTTGTCACCTCTGAGCATGGGGGTGAGTTATTTATAATTCACATGATTGGGTGGAACGTGCTCTGCACCCGTTGGGTTCCCCATCAACAATCTTTGTTCGCAACATTCCTTCAGTTGGAGTTTGTTCCAGTGGATCATTTGTAAATCCAATTATCATTGTACTTTGTATCATCCCACTTGTTTGGGAAATGTATTGTAACTCATTATTGAGAAAATGTAATCTTATGTTTAAACAATGATGTAATAGTTAGGATCCTTTGTAACATTATTGGATGAGATTCTATATGATTGTAATATGGGATGTAGTGATACTTTCACTCTTGGTTTATGAATGTACCTTTATTAATGATTACTGTCATATAATTGGTTAATTTGTTTAATAATTATCTTTTACTTTGGTTAATGGTTGTTTGTGATGTAACCTCGCGTGCCCTAGAGAGCTAGGTGTGCTAATGTATTGTGCAATGCGATTTGGTTTAATGTTTATTACATATTTAATTGTAATGTTTAAAAAAAAAAATTGGTTGCAAAGTTTGTTCTCTAGGGTTTGCACGACGGGCGTAATGTATCCCATTGTGTGTTGAATGTTGACCCTTGTAGTGCACATATAGCCTCTTCATCAGTTGCATGCACTTGTGAAATTTTCCTTGTTATAGTGTCAAAGGAAATGATTGATCCTAGGTTCTATTCTATTAAGACAAGTATACCACTCTCTCTTACAAGCTTCTTTCACTCCTCAAGGGTCATCTCTTTCTTATTGGATTTTAATTATGTTACCACCCTTTAGATATATCTGCTCTAGGAATTTTAGGAGACTTTTCCATTTTATCTTTCAACTTGTTTTCAAACTCATCCTCCTAATCCTTCATACATGCTCATTTAATGTATCTATCTTGAAAAATGCATCATCTTTCATGAAATATGTGCAATATTTCTCTCTAACATCATCTACATCATCCAATCTAGTTAACAATGCCTTTGTAACTCTTCCCTATGGAGCTAATAACTCTACATCCCTTGCAAGTTGTGAGATATTCTACATTATATCATCAAAGGTTACATTAACCTCATCATCTGAATTCATTGGATAATCCACAAGCCTAGATTCATGTCGAACTTTATCCTCTTTGGAGAGGTCTCTCTTAGGGGTGAATCAAGGTCAATAACTTGTTGTGAATATGATACTAGAGGTGGAGATGTTGGTGCTTGTTACATAGGGAATTTTGATCTAGATTCCTCTGGTTGATTAGGAGTATCCCTTATTTTTTCTTTCCTCAAAATCCATTTTTTTCTTGAAAATACATATTTTACCTTTGGTGGATGGTAGGTTGGCCTATCTTCAACCATGCAAGCTTTCCCCTTATCATGTTCCTCTATCTATCTACTCATTAATATTTCCCACAATCTTGTCAAAATTCTATAGAATGGTTTCAATTCTTAACATCTCATCCTCAATGTCCATGAAAGTACCTTTGAACTTGGGTTCCTTTTCCTTATTTTCCCTTTCTAGTTTTGCAAAGGTTATCCATTTCACTTTTCTATCCTTTTCCTTCTGAAGATCAAACTCATTTTTTATGATATCCTCAAGGAAGTTAAAGTTATACCAAAATATTCCCCCTCTAATCCTTACTTTTAATGTTGCTATAAAACCTTCTGGATCATGGTTCCTATCTCTACAATTCTTCATCTTCAAAGGTGTAATATTTGGAATGATATTATTCCACCCATTCCTAATCATAACAAAATTTAAGAACATAGTATAGTTAGGGAAAATATTTCCCTTCTTTTGGCCTACTAGATATGTGTCCTCAACTTTTCTCAGCTGCCACATGACCTCCAAAAAACCAATTTTGAGTGGCACAATTCTTGGAAATACATGTGGGGTCAGATTTGTTCCATACACTAAGAATTATAGTACTTTCATAGGGGATTCCATCTCCCTAGTTGTGGTCTATTCCCAAATCAAGTATCCTTTCCTTTGGCCTCAAAAAGTAATGTAACTTCTTAGGGACCCTTAGTAGATCCATCACCAAAATCCCTTTTAGTTTAACAATAAACAAATTTTTAAAAGCAACAAAACTAGAATTCCAATAGTGCATGTCAAAGTGGTGAGTCCAGCATTGTACAGGAAGTCATTCACCATTTTCACCCTTCAAATCTAGTGGGATATCTCAACAAAACTCATTTATTCCTCTAGCTAAAAACATATGACACAAAAAATAATACCACCAATAGCTCACCCCAGTTTCACTGTTATTGATGGCTACTGATGCCTTATGGATGGACTCAGACAAGTAAGCAACAAAATCATACACTTTATTTACCATAGGATTCTGAATATTGGAAACCATATACATGAAAGCTACAAGAATCCTTTGATGAGGATCAAACCCTATGATTTGACACAAAAGTGTGATATGTCCTAACAAAGTAAAAATTAAACTTATCAATTGGGAAAGGCTCTTTGTCAGCATCTATGAGTTTCATTTTAATTCCCCCTTTTCCTTTCACCATAAACAAGGTCAAGAATGTTACCCTATATGTGCTCCTATTATTCTCATATTCCTTCTTCAATTACTCCAAGTTGATGGGTTTAGTGGCATTAGGGTTTAGTTTAAAAACATGAATTATCCCCTCTTGAGCTAAATAAATCATCACAACACTAGCTAGTGATCTCACAACACTAATAATAGGATCATAGTTTGCAACTATGGCCTTGAAAAGTTCAACATCTTGGTATACATTAATAATAGCTAGTTCCCCATATCTAAGACCCAACCATTACAACTTGGAACACTGGCATTTCATTTCCCAAACCAATTCTTGAAGAGTTCCCATCCTAAAATTTGTTTTATCTATGCATCTCTAACAACATGATACTTGTCGACAATTCCTTTATATATTCCTTATCCTTGAAACATAAGTTTACCCACTTTCTTATCATTTTTTGATCTAGGAAATTGGGCAAGCAAGTCTTCCTGGAGGCCTTTTTTGGGGTGGAGCTAGAAGTTTTGGCCTTTGGGGTGCCATTCTATCAGTTGAATAACCTAGGGTTTTCTACAATTGCAACTTAGGGTTTCTTGTAGGGTATTTTAGATTTTCTCAAATAGACACACAAAAACTAAGTCCAATTCAAAGTAATTTAGTAGAAATTTGATTAATGTCAAACCTTAAAATAAATATAGCAAGCAATTTAGAGTATTGAGCAGGTGAAAACACATAAATTTATTGGAAATTAGACATAAAGAAGGAAATTTTCACTTACTAGTGTGTAAATGCTATAAAACCCAGTTTTGAGATGCAAGAAGCTCGAAAAAACACTATAATCAATCTCCAAATTCTTTAGAATACTTTGGAAATATTGAATTATGATTTAATTTGTTCTTTTATGAAAAAAAATCTCTTTAATTTGATATGAAAGCATCATGTTTTCCATTACTACTTACTGGCATGAACTCGAACGACTCAATCCATTCAATTTTGAAACTTTGAATCCCTATTGTTGATCTTGTGATGACCTAGATCGTCAGATGGCTTAGATGGAGCCAATAAAGTTTGAAAACTTGGCTTAATTTGACTACCAAATTGAGCTAATGAGAATCAACCATATGGAAAAGCTTCTACTCCATCATCAAGGGCCCTAGCTCCTTTGAAAAGCATTGAGAAGGTTGACGTGTCACTTCCCCCACAATCCCACATGCATATGTTGGGAAGAAAATCAAGGGTTGTAGGATAGCAAGGAGAGCTACCAAATTTCTCCATGTTTCTTGACCTATGTACCCTTTAAGCTCTTATGTGATCATCCACATTTATGTAAATTTTACCATGTTCTTAAACCCTTGGAATTTAAATGGTCACCTAATCAACATATCTCCAACACTGCTATACCAACAGAGGCCATGTGTATTTAGTTGCACATATTTTACTTTCTCCTAAGTTGCTTGAAATATTTGATGAAATAGTTATCCCCCCTATAGTCCATTGGACGCTTTAGATAATGCCACACAATAGCATCCTACTATCCCACATTGAGCCAAGATCTTCTGAGGACCTCCCACAGGATAGCAAGAAATGGTCCATATTGTATACGCGTGGCTCCATTTTAGCCCCTAGATTAAGGGCCCACCATTATCTCCTTTTAATAGCCTATGAGGCCCATCGTGAGGACTAGACACATTGCATTATCTTGCAATCTTGCACTGATTTTCCATGAATATTTTATTAGTGCAGGATGGTAGGGAACCAATGAGAATCAAACACCTGTCATGCGTGGGGCTAGGCCAAGCCTTTTAAAGATATTTTATGCATGTGCTTCAAGTTTACAAATTAAAATAGGGAAATTCACTATGCTAGCTCAAACTTAGAAATAAAATATTTTTGAACCTAGGACATAAATCATAAGGCATAATAAAAATATTTCATCACCCATGGGACCTAATTTTTTAACAAAATATTTTCAAAAGGAAATGACAAGTATTACTAAGATATTGTTGTAAGTATTAAGGTGTTGTCATTGATTTCAATGAGTTAACTAGTTTCCAACTGGTTGCTTTTGTCATTGATGTCATGAATGTTGGTTATTGGTTGCATATGTTGAGGATATTGAGAAAATTGTAATAAAGATAGGTTGTAGGTATTTAGTGTTTTCTTCATGTTTTTCTCTAGGATTTGCTGATATGCTACTAATGATTTGAGGTATTGATCATGGTTGTTGGAATTTTCTATATCCATATTTTGGGTTTCTTGATCATTGTACAGCGTGAGATATGTTCACTAGTTGTGAACTAATCTTTTCTGTGTATTTGGTTGAGGTCCGTGATAAATTTTGTTGCTTTGGATTTCTTCTCGTTCGGGTCTTATGACTTGCAATTCTCAGGATAAGCTGATGGGGTTGTGTTCAAGTGAATTTTGTTGACCAAAAATACTGGATCATGTTAAAGTTGTGTGTGTTTAATTTTTTTCTGTGTTTTATATTGTTATTGGATTACCTTGTATTAAACACTACTTGCAAAATTTATGAAGGAATGTTGGGACTTGTTTAGGTCCTTATTAAGTGTGTTCTTTGGTTGCCCTCATTCTAATTCCACCATATAATTTTTTGGTGCCAACCTAATTTGAATTTGAAAATATAAATGTTTTGTGGCCAACCTTGGATGAGTTTCAAGGTTGAAGTTGGAATAAATGATAATCAAGACGTTTGTGAAAAAGTGTGTACAAGTGCAAGAACAAGATAGATGTGAGATAGATGTGAAATAAAGTGTGTGGTTGAGAAAATTAGTGTGAAATTCTAAGTGTTAAGTTTCTAGAGGCGGTGAGTTGAAGGTGTACTTTATTAATCAAGCATGTCTGCAAGTGTGGGAGAAAATTGTAGTGGATATCTCCATTGCATTGAGATAGTTTTCTCTATATAAAAAATATCTTCTATCTTCTTTGTATCTGTGTGGTAGTGAGCCCTCTGGGTGGTTAACCCTTATCAAATAGTGAGTCCTATTTTGGCAGTGAGCCTTTGTATTCAGTTTTGATATTCTTTGTATTGTGAGCTAATCCTCACCGTGGCTTTTCCCTTATTTGGTTTTCCACATAAATCTGGTGTTGATGTGTGTATGATTTTTGCTTCTTTCAATTTCTACATTTACACTTAATGATTAA
The DNA here is from genome assembly GCA_007258455.2 of Sequoia sempervirens. Taxonomy (NCBI): domain Eukaryota; kingdom Viridiplantae; phylum Streptophyta; class Pinopsida; order Cupressales; family Cupressaceae; genus Sequoia; species Sequoia sempervirens. The sequence continues at coordinate 550,546,389 of VDFB02058242.1, forward strand.
TCGCATTAGCAGAGTAAAAGATTTGTGAATGGTAATTGATCTAACCTTTGGTGAAAGTTTTGAAGGATAAAACTATTAGAACTAATTCACCCCCCCTCTCAATTGTCTTGTTCAACAATTGGTATTAGAGGTTGGTTCCTTGGAGAAGAGCTTAACTGCTTAAGGAAGGTTTGGGATGGTGAGCAAGATCACTATTGAGTGTCCTAGGTTTGATGGGACCAACTATGCCCTCTGGAAAATAAAGATGGAAGGACATCTAGAATACTATGGATATGATGTTGAGAAAGCTTTGTATGGATTGAAGCAAGCTCCTAGAGCTTGGTATGAAAGGTTGGATAGGCATTTGATTTAGAAAAGTTTCAATAAAGGTACAAAAAATAGTAATGTATACTTCAAAATTGAAAATGACAAGATCTTGATAGTAGTTGTACATGTTGGAGGAAATGAAACAATGTGCAAAATGTTTGTTGAAGAAATGCAAAAGGAATTTGAGATATCTATGTTTGGTGAGATGAATTTCTTTCTTGAGCTACAAATCAATCAAACAAAAAAAGGGATTTTTATTTTGTAGTCTAAGTATGTAAGAGAAATGTTGAAGAAGTTTGGGATGGATTGTTCTAAATTGGTATGCACTCCTATGGTGACTGACTTCAAATTGGGTAAATATAATGATTCACCTAAGGTTGATCAAAGAAAATATAGATCAATGATTGGAGGATTGTTGTATTTAACTACTACTAGACTGGATATTATGCATGTAGTTTGTCTTGTGGCTAGATTTCAAGAAGATTCTAGAGAAACACATGTTGTTGTTAAGAGAATATTCAGATATTTGAATGACACTCCAAATTATGGCTTATGGTATCCTAGAGATACTGAATTTACACTAAGTGCTTATAACTAGGAAAATTGGGTAGGTTGTATTGATGATAGAAAAAGTACAAGTGGTGGTGCATTATTTCTTGATTGCAGATTGGTGTCATGGTTAAGAAAAAGAAAGATTTAGTTTCCTTATCCATTGCAAAAGCTAAGTATAGTACTACAACATCTTTTTGCACACACGTTTTATGGATGAGACAGATATTGAAGGATAGCAGAGTAATGTATGATGATACCATTTCTATCTTATGTGATAATACAAGTGTAATTAACATTTCAAAGAATCTAGTGATGCACTCAAGGACAAAGCATATATCTATAAGGTATCACTTTTTGAGAGAAAAGGTCTTGGATAATGAAGTAAACTTTGAGTATGTACCTATGAGGGATCATATTGCTGACATTTATGAAGACTCTTCCTAAAGATACTTTTGAGTGTCTCTAGGAGAAGTTAGGGGTCATTTCCCCTCCTTTCTTGAACTAGATGCATATGGAGATGGATCAGTCTAGTGGATCTATGGATCTATCTTCCTCTTGGACTGGTGTTTTTGTCTACCTCTCAAGGGGAGTAGGTAATATCTTGTGTTGTCATTATGTAGTTATTTGAGTGTACTCCTAAGGGGGAGTATTCAATAATGGTAATGTTCCTAACGTCATAGGGGAAATCAATGAAAATATCTTTTTCCTTTTCTATTGATGTCAAAGGGGGAGAAAGTATCATGTGAAAAAAATTATCTACTAAGGGGGAGAAAGTAAAATCATGAGAAAATGTGTTCAGATTTGTTGTGTTATTTGTGATGGTTTTTCACATCATGTGTTGCCATCAATGACAAAGGAGGAGATTGTTGCAAGTATGAAGGTTTTTCATTGATGTCAACTAGTTAATTAGTTTCCAACTGGTTATGTTGTCACTAATGTCATGAATGTTGGTTATTGGATGCATATGTTGAGGATATTGAGAAAATTGTAATAAAGATAAGTTGCAGGTATTCAGTGTTTTCTCTAGGTTTTGCTCTGATATTTTTTGCTATGCTAGTAACAATCTGAGGTATTGATCATGGTTGTTGGAAGTTGCTATATCCATATTTTAGGTTCCTAGATTGTTGTACAATATGAGATATGTTCACCAGTTGTGAACTAAGCTTTTTTGTGTATCTGGCCGAGGTCTAGGAGAAATGTTGTTGCTTTGGATTTCTTCTTGTTTGGGTCTTATGACTTGCAGTTCTTAGGATAAGTTGATGAGGTTGTGATCAAGTGAAATTTGTTGGCCGAAAAGATTAGATCATGTTAAAGTTGTGTGTGCTTAATTTTTTTATGTGTTTTACACTATAAATGGTTGACCTTGTGTTAAAAACTACTTGTGAAATTTATGAAGGTGTGTTGGTACTTATTTAGGTCCTTATTAGGTGTGTGCTTGGGTTGCCCTCATTCTAATTCCAACATAGAATATTTTGGCACTGACCTAATTTGAATTTGAAAATACAAATGGTGTGTGGACAACCTTGGATGAGTTTTAAGATTGAAGTTGGTATAAATAAGATTCGACATGTTTGTGAAAAAAGTATGTACAAGTGCAAGAGCAAGATAGATGTGAGATTGATGTGAAATAAAGTGTGTGGTTGAGTAGATCAATGCAAAATTCAAAGTTTCAAGCTTCTAAAGGTAATGAGGTGAAGGTGTACTCTATTATTCAAGCATGTTTGCAAGTGTGTGATCAAATTGTGGTGGAAATCTCCATTGCATTGAGATAAATTTCTCTTTGCAAAAAAAATATTCTATCTTCTTTGTATATATGTCACAATGAGTACTCTGAATGTTTAACCCTTATTGGATAGTGAGTCCTATTCTAGACAGTAAGTCCTATTTTGGTAGTGAGCCTTTTTTGGAAGTGAGCCTTTGTATTTGGTTTTGATATTCTTTATATTATGAGCTTATCCTCACCGTGGATTTTCCCTTATTGGGTTTTCCACATAAATATGGTGTTGATGTGTGTATGTTTTTTGCATCTTTTAGTTTTTACATTTACACTTAATGATTAATCACATTAGCAGAGTAAAGGATCTATGAATGGTAATTGATCTAAACTATTACAAATAATTCACCCCCTCTCAGTTGTCTTGTTCAACAAATATAAGGGCTAGTTATCAAACAACATTAATCACTCAAGTTGTTACTTAAGTAACTAGAAACCGGTAATTTTTGGTCAATGAGCGATTAAAATAAAAGGTTGAGGTTTAGTAATATTAGGTTTTTAGGATGGTTTTAGCCCTATAGGTGAACCCTAATGAATGAAGAATGAAACCCTAGCCTTCAAATAACCAACCAAAACTCAAATTTTGAAATGTAACTCATGGAACTATAAAAAATTTCAAAGTCCTATTAGTGGCTCTATTTGGGACGTTTGTTCTTCTAGAACAAATCAAGATCTTCAGAATCTCATGGTGAAGTAGACCAAGCACAGAGAACCAAAACCAAGGCATGCCTAAACTAGGCAGAAAAACCAAACCAAAATAAAATAAACCAAACTTATGCATAGATACATATATATAATACAATATACATGGAATAGATCATACATTATGAAAAGTATGTTTTCAGGAACTATCCATGTACTGGCAGCTCTAGAAATTCACTTGTTAGGCTCTATAGGTGTAATGTTGTAGAATCGTACTTAGGGGAAATTTCCACATTTTTACACTTTTACCTAGAATTTATGACACCTTACAGCATTAATGATGAAAATCCTATGAGTCAGAATCTCACAATTTTGAATGCATGTGGATTAGAAGCCCGATGACAAGTTTCCTAAAAATCTAGGCCTTGGATGGCTGTGTGGCACGTGGACGTCTATGCGGCATGCTAGTGTCCTAGAATTTTCTGAGTTTGAAGTGGGGAATCTTGAATCTTGAGTCTCTCAACACGTGTCCTAGCAGTCAAAATTCAAATGTAATGTCTCTTTTCCGCCCTTGCATGCAAAAAAAATCCCTCCTTGGCTCTCACTTGGGAGTTCAATATTTTCTGTGAATCTCTCTCTCTAGACATTCATTCTTGATAGCAACACTCTCACAAGAGAAGTCATGTCGAACTGAGGTCCTTCCAATAGCTACAACTCTCAAGAAAGTTCTCAAAGAGAGTCTAGCCATGTGGGTAACACTCTCTCCCTCTTACTCTTCCTTCCTACTTGTTCATTTGCTACTTCATGGTGTGATTTCTACTCCTAAAGTAGGTTTTTCTTTCACCACATGATTTGTTTACTTCATTTACACTCCTTTCCAACTTGGTTTTCCATGGAGGTGGGAACACCAAAATAGGGGTCTAACTAAGGCATACACGTATACAGCCCCAATATTTTCCCCTCATTATTTTTTGTGTAGGTTTCAAAGGGGAACTTGGAGTGAAGACTCGAATGTCTGGTTGAAGGTAAGTTTTCTCCAAGTTCCCCTTGTATTTTTCTCTAAGTTTCTACTTTATGTCTAGCTATTTCATTCAACATACCTCTAACTTGAGGCCATAAGTGAAACCTTGTCCTGCCCGCTTGAGCTCCTGAGATTTTTTTTGCTTAGGATTCCAACATGCTATTTGGATGACAATGCATCACACTGGTGTCCTAAATCTGTATTGTCATCCTTTAGCCGAGAGCTCCTCTGTCTAAGGCAAGAATCTAGAAGTTTCACTCTCTTAGAATATAAAGTAGCTCCCTATAAAAGTTAACGTATACCTATCTCTTTCATAATTCTTTTATGTTGAGGTGGATAAGGGTAGTTCATTCCCTGGTGATCTCTTGAGAATGAAGAGACCCATGTGTAGCAAATCCCTCTTATCTCACATTTTGGTGAACCCAATGTGAAGGATATCAGATCTATTTTTATAATGTTTTCACGTTTATGATAATACCTTCTCTAAGGCATATTTTGATATGTTGTATGACACTCTAGATGACTTCTTAAAAGTGCCCTCCCCTATTTGTAAATCTCCTAAGAAATCTTCCTCTTAGCTAGTTGAGGAGTCACTAAATGTAGTAGGGGTCTTTGTGGCTCCTTCAAGCCCTAAGAAACCTGTCAATTACATGACCCCAACTGAATCGTCTTCTAGGGAGGATTATTCCTTCTATGGGATATCATGTCGTAGTGGTTCATTAGATTTATATTCAAGGTTTATGAAAGCTATAGACTCCACTTCATATAATGTTTTCGGGCACACATATAATACAAGAAGAAAAAAATATAATTTGGATCAATAACCCTCTATTCCTACATCTCAACCCACTCAAGTCCCTACTTCTTTACCACCTTCTCAATCAAGTCTTCCTCCAGCTAAGATATCAATTTGTGATTTGCTTCAGACCACTCTGGTTTATCAAGAGATGCTTCAAGAATCCTTGCAAATGATTCTCTTGCCTACCTCTGCTAGGCCTATGGATGTTAATGCACTGTTGGCTCATATTTGAGAAAATTCACCAAATATTACATTCCACCCACAAGAACTCCTACCTTCAAATGTGTAGAAGCAAGCAGATCCCTTGATGATTATAATTAATGTTAATAATTCAGTATTAGGCGTACTCTCATTGACACTGGTTCAACTCTCAATGTTTGTGGTATAGACCTATTACCTAAGATTAAATTCGATTCATCATCTTTACTGGCTTCTTCCTTGTACATTCATGGGTTCAATAATGTTGATTGTCAAGCTCTAGGTATGATAATATTACCTTTGTATTTTGGTCCCGTTACCTTACCTACCTTGTTTTATGTGATGCCTAGCCCTTAACTTTACAATCTTCTCTTGGGGAGACCCTAGATTCATACTATGGGTGTTGTAACCACTAATTTACACCCTTCCTTAAAATTCATTGCAAATAATTGGGTGGTTATGGTTAAAGAAAATATAGAAATTGTTCACCTTTGTGAGCTAGTGGTTGTCGATCATGCTTTAGTCGTATCCACTCTCAAGAATTGTATTCCATCCTTAACTGTTAATGCTATGGCATGTTCTTCATCAATACCCTCTATGGAAGTTGTCCCCAAAGTGAGTATTGTTAAAGAAAAACTACCTAAAGTAGAAGATCCTAATATTCCTTCATCTTCCCATTTTTCCTCTCAATTGAATGCTTTCCTTGGTGATGATTGGGGCTCCTTGGAATTCTCTAAATTCTTTATCATAGAATACAAGGCGAGCAACTCTTGTATAGAATTTCTAGGTACCTCTGATGTAAAGATGGATGATACTCTCATTAAGGAAGAGAAGTGTGACCTTATTCAAGAGACCACTCCTTCCTCTACTAAGAGAGTAATCCCACTCCTACAAAGGAGGTTAGTGTTTTTGGACCTAGAAATGGAGGTAGGAGCACTCCCATAGAGACATTTGGCATTCATTGGTGGAATGAAACACTCTATGTAGAGTTGCCACCTCCTAAAGTTTTGAAAACTCATTGTGGTTTTGGCTATGAGCTCGCTTCTCAGTATGGCTATGGGAAAAAATTCCTAGGGTGTATCGAACAAGGAATCCAACTCCCTATCTAGTTTAAGCAATGAAAGCACTATCTTTGTTTGGGATGCTCTATCAAACAATCTAAGCAAAAACCTTGGTGGAGTGTTAACATGATTTTAGCCGAACCACTTAGTTTGGTCCATCTCGGATTGATTGAGTATAGGGAGCAGGCCAAGAAGATCCCTCTATATTTCTTCTCTTCAGATGAATCACTTGAGTAATTCCTAGGTTCCTATTCCCCATTGCCTCCTTTTCATCACAAGAGATGATTCCCATATCACCTGTATAAACAAGCGTACTTGGAGAATATGTCTTGAGTCTTGATGAGGAAGACCCTTTATCTAATGTTAATAATAATGTTTTGATATCTCATCCTAAAGATCATAGTTCCCTACTTAAAGGGAATACTACTAAAATCTCTATGGATCCTAAGTCCTCTGAAAAAGTAATTAAGATTGGGAAGTGTCTCTCTTCAGAGGAAGTAGATGAACATTCTAATCTCTTACATTCTCATCCCGATATCTTTGCTCAGATGTATGAGGATATGCCTAGTATTGATGAGTTCATTGTGTTTCATAATATCATCTTATGTCCCAATGCCAAGCCAATTAAATAGAAAATCTGAAAGATCAATCCTAGGGTGGCATTAATGGTTAAGATTGAAATAGAGAAGCTATTGAAGGAAAGCTTTATCAGTTCAATTGATTACTCCCCTTGTATTTTGAATATAGTCACTGTTAGTAAACCTAATGGTCGTATTTGCATATGCTTTGAATTTCGTGACATTAATAACACTTCTCTTAAGCATGATTTTCCATTGCCTAATATACATATGATTGTGGATTTGACTACCAGCCATACATTGTTATCTTTTATGGATAGATTCTTGGGTTACAATCATATATATATTCACTTGGAAGATCAGTACAAGAAATCCTTCACTACCCCTTGGGATACCTTCTATTATGTGGTCATTCCCTTTGGGTTAAAGAATGTAGGAGTAACTTATCAACAGGCAATGACCCTGATATTTCATGATTTTATTCACAAGATCTTAGAAGACTATGTTGACGACATCTTGGTGAAGTCGATAACCCATTAACATCATGTGAAGAACCTTTGTCTTATCTTTGAAAGGATTTGAATCTATAAGATGAGACTGTATCCCCATAAGTGTGTTTTCAGTGTGGACTTTAGAAAGCTTTTGGGGTTCATAGTTTCTCACCATTGAATCAAAGTCGACACGAATAAAATTGATGCCATTGTTAACATGCCTCCACCTAGAAATATTACTAAATTGCAAAGTTTACAAGGTAAAATTTAGGCATTCCATAGATTTATATCTCAATTGGCTGATTGTACCCTTACTTTCACTCATTTATTGAAAAAATATGTTCACTTCATATGGGATGAAGATTGCTAGAAATCTTTTGAGTCAATCAAAGCCTATTTGGTCAATCCTCTTGTATTGAAGTCAGCTGCAAGAGAGACCCTTTTTTCTTTACCTTGCAACATCACCATATGCCTTGGAAACTTTTTTGGCTCAGTATGATGATTCCAAGAAAGAGAGAGTAGTCTACTACATTAGTTGTGTCCTAGTTGATTTTGAGACTCATTATTCCTCCATGGAGAAACAATGCCTCACTCTTGTGTTTGCTACCTAGAAGCTGAGGCACTACCTTCTCAATGTTGAAACCCATGTCATTGTAAAGACAGGCCTTTTAAAGCATCTTTTCTCTAGTCGTGACCTTGTTGAGAGGTTAGCGAAATGGGTTATGTTTCTTTCTGAATTGGATATAAAGTTTGTTACTCAAAAATCAATAAAGGGTCAAATAGTTGTCGATCAATTGGAAAACGCTCCCTCATCTGGCTCCTTCCTAGGGTTGGATTTATTTCTTGATAAGAATATTTTGAAAATTAATTATGACCTTGAATGGAAGATGTATTTTGATGGATCAAGGTGTCAAACTGATTTTGGAGTAGGTGTGGTCTTGATATCCCCTTAAGGAAAACTGGTTCCTTTATCCTTCCGATTGGAATTTCCTTTCACCAATAACATCACTGAGTACGAATCTCTCATTGCAGGCTTGCATGCCATGATTACACTTAAGATAAAACATCTTCATGTACTAGGTGATTCTAAGCTTATTATGAATCATATTATGAGGACCTATCAAGCTAAATAAGATAAGTTTTCTTGATATCGAGACCTTGCTTTGTCCTTCCTTAATTAGTTCTCTTCTTTCATGATAGACAACATCCCTAGAAGGGAGAATAGACATGTCGATGCCATGGTAAGTGTTGCTTCCTTGGTACCTTTAGAAGAGGATACAAAAGAATACCACTTTGTGGTTCAGGTCCTACAAACCCTGATAGTTTCCAATGAACATGAATCCAAGGCCTTTGTGTTTTCTCACGTAGACTTAGGAGAATGGTTCTCTAGTATCTATGACTACTTAAAGACTATAAACTTTCTCGATGATGTGACCAAGAATTATCACACTTGTATATGAAATATTTTAGCACATTATGTCATTTTATTTGATGTTCTCTATCAAAAATCTTATAACGACTTGCTCCTACGATGCTTCACTAAAGCAAAAATACCCCTCGCCCTTAAAGAAGCCCATTTAGGATTTGGGGGTGGACACTTTGGAGGTAAATATTTGGTAAGGAAACTGATACACATGGGGTACTATTGGAAAATGATGGAACAATATTCCTTCAATTTTGTTAAAAAGTTCCTTCAATGTCAACAACACAATCGTCTTATTCACGCAACTATGCAAGAGTTACAAAATCAGACCTCTCCTTGGCCATTCACAAAATGGGGGTTGGATATTATTGGAAAAATATCACTTCCTTCTTCTAAGGGACATACCTTTATCATTACCACTACAAATTACTTCACGAAATGGGTTGAAGCTATTCCACTCTGATCCACGAACGTTGAAGTTGTCTCTAGCTTTCTTCTCAACAATATTATTTCTCATTTTGGATTGCCTGCTACACTTGTTTCTGACAATGGTATGCCATTCAAGAATAAGGAAGTAAATAAATTATTATAGAAATTCCACATTCAACATAGTTTTTCTATGTTGTACTATCCACAATCCAATGGCCAAACAAAAGCATCTAACAAAACTCTTGAACTTATTCTTCATAAACCAGTTAATAAACATAGTAAGGATTGGCATATTTAGTTAACATATGCTTTGTGGGCCTATTGCATGAGTGTCTATATGGTGATAGGAACAATTTCTTACAACCTCTTGTATGGTGCCAAAGTTATCATGCCTTTGGAGTTGGAAATTTTATCTCTACGGGTTTCCCTTAAAGGGTTAATTGATGATGAAACTTATCAAGCTAATCATTTGCACTGCCTAGATATGTTCAATGAGCATTAATTATAGGCCCTCAATCATCTTAAATCTTATTAACAATCTTTTTCAAGATAATATAATCAAAATGTGCTTCCTAGGAACTTTAAGCTAGGAGACTTGGTTTTTTGCAAGAATTAGAGAAATGTGAATGTGCCACTTGATCAAAGAGGGAAATTTAATTCTAACTAGTTAGACCCTTACATTGTTGTCTCTGTGTATAGTTCGGGTGCCTATGGATTATCATCTATGGATGGAACACCACTAAAAGAGCCTGTTAATGTGATGCACCTTCGTCAATACTATGCATAGTGTCCCATGTGTCATGTGTGTGGTGTTCTATCTTTAAAAGGGTAGTAGCACTACATATATTGGCATTATTCATTAACACATTATGAAAAAAAATTGTGTTATGGTATGACCATGTGTGTGTGAATGATATACATACATGTGTCTTACTATGATATGCAATCCATGCATCACATTACATCTTTTGAGGAAATTAGATAATCATTGTATTTAATTAACATACAATCATATGTGTTTATTAAATCATGATTAGCATCTAATGTAAACATACATCAATATGAGCATGTAATATCCATAGCATCAACATACATGAAAATAAAATATACAATGTCATGTTGTCAAAACCAATATATATATGTGTGTGTATGTATCAAGTGTCATGTACATGTATTGGGCCACTACTGTAAAAAATGAGTGGCTACTAAATATATGTCTATATAGAAGATCTACAAATATATATATATATATATATGTGTGTGTGTGTGTGTGTGTGTGTGTATCTCTCGCTACAAAAATGATATATAAAACTAGGAACCCCTATGGCTGCAACACATGGCTCCCTGAGCTCTCTAGCTTTGGGTACTGTTGTTATCATCTAGGGAGAGGTTGTATGATGGTCATGGATCAGGATCGATGTGAGTGTGATGCAAATAGAGCTACCCACATCCCCTTGATCTCTCCTTGCAATGAGCATATACTCATCTATGGCTCTGTCAGCTCCTCCTGAAGCCACTAAACATTTGACGGGATCACGACTGTCAGCTACTCGTCGAGATCATTGAGGTGGCTCTGAAAGGTGTCACACACCTACTCATAAGTGTAGGCTCTCATCACTACCATGTCTCACTCGTTAATAATTTTCCATAGCTCCCCCAACAATTGGTCATGTTGTCCCCAAATAGTGGTAAGCTTCGTAATCAACTAAACAATCTTCATTCCCTGCTCCTCGTAGGTGGTCCTCAAACACACTACTGGATGAAAGATGTGGGAATTTCACCCCACAAAAACTAGCCAGAAATCCTCAAGGACTGTCCATCAGCCCAGTCCATCCTTTTGCATCCTCTGTAACCACAAAAAGAAAGAGAGAAATTAGTATCACATGGCATATATGTATAAACATAAATAGAAAAATTGAAAGTAATGAAATATAAACAACATGCTTAGTATACCTGGGTCCCCTAGCTGCAATGTGGGGTAAGGGTGAGGAGTGACACTAGGACCCATGTCACCAACATCGATAGCCACTCCTGATGCTACCAAGGCCATCGTCGTTGTAGTAGTAGGCGTCGGTGGTATCGATGAGATAGGCGTAGCTGTTGGGGGATCTGACCTCTTCTGCCACCTCAGCTTCTATGATGTCATGTTTTCCTCCTATAGCCTCTCCTCCTCCTCGATAGCCTATTGTCACCCTCTTAGCCTATCCTATGGAGGTGGAGGTGGCATGTCCCCCTATGGGCCTAGATCCTCTCTAGGGGCACCCTCGCCGAACACAGGAGGAGGACGGTGCATATCCCACCACCCTCTAAAGTCTACAATGATCCTGACATTATTTGATGGTGCTATGGGTGGTAGATCATGGTTAGGCTCATCATCACTCGAGGGAAAAAAATGATGATGGTGGGGTGGGGGCGATCCCCAGGTCTGGTTGCGCTCCTATAGGCCCTAGTATATGTGGGCACATCTGGAGGAATCATCTGTACACGGCCATGCTATCACATGACCTAACTCTAGTAATATGGTATGATGATGTGATCATAGTGACCTACTAGAAAATGGTCCCGTTGCAGGTTCCTCAGATACCTACCATCATCTACCCATCTAAAAAATCAAAAGGGCCTCCATCTGACCCTATCTGCAACAAGAGTATCAAACTATAACCACCAAAACTATAAGTCTCTATACCTCCACTAGCCTTTCATATCATACTAGTGGGCCATGGGGATGTGATATGGCCATCACTGGGGAAAACTGACTGACCTCGTGCACATGATGTGGACGAAGACCCACACCTACAAAAGTGTGCATGTTGTAAGACTATGGTACTCATAATGGACGTACTGGCCTAACTCCTGGTATAGGTGCGCTAACATACTACGCCCCTAGGAAAAAAATGTCTTATTCTCTACCATCACTCTAATAGTATGGATGAGGCCCCCATGCAGGTGAGAGCCTCTCTTGTCTATTATGATAAAAAATGCAATGGTCATGACCATCACCCAGTGTAGCAGTAGTGTAGTGGTCCACACATGGTCATACTAGTGTGTATAGATGTAGCCCATGTCTTCACTGCCATTTATTCATCCCAAGTAGTAAAGGACTCCCTCTTCCCATTCCCATGCCAATCGGGTTTCATCAATGGCTACCCATCACCTGCGGATGGGTAGCTTGAGGATTCAATAGACATCCTCAAATATGATAGTCATCTCCCCAGTAGGTAACTAGAAAGATGACATGGTGGAATCCCATTGCTCCATCAACGTTGTGAGAATCTACTCATGATAGCGCATCTCTGGCATGGCGAATGCATGTGATAGACCAACTTTCTCAAGGAGTGTGACCTCATCCATAGTGAGATGCTCCCTTTGCTCATGAACTAGTTGGTAAGCTCACCCTCCAAGACACTTGTGAATCTCTAGATACTCCTACAAAAGTGGAAAAAAATTCTAAGTTAGAACATAGAATCTCAATTTGAAATCAATTTTTTTTTAAGACTTATGCACACCTTGCAAACTTCTATGCTCTGCACATACATCCCTATTGGCCATGGATGCCTTTAGGATGAAAATGCATCCTTGAGATGACAGTACAGGATTGGGAGGCCAACACACATCCTAGATGGTAGCACACATATTGGACGCGAGCCCCCAAAATGGACACTTGCACAACTTGACAAGGAAAAAATGTTAAAAAAGAGCTTAAATTCATGAAAAATGAGGTTTAGAGGACTACCTAGTCCACCTCGCAACCCACGCTACATCATCTTTTAGCTGCTCCAATCTAGGTACCTTCTACTCCCTCCTACTCTTCATTTTGCTGACTTTTCTCTCACAAAAGTGAATAATTTTCTCATAGTGAATAGTGAAAATGACCCTTCAAGGGGCCCACCTAGGTAGCCCATTTTTCCTAGAGTTTTTGGCTACCCAATTTCTCCTAAATTTACCCCACCAAACTGGGGGAAAACTTGGGAGGGGGGCATATAGTTACCTCTTGATCATATTTTTCTTTTGAATAAAGGACTTTTTCTTGACCATTCTTCTCGCCATGATAGCTTCTTCCAATTTTTGAAGCTGACCTAAAATTTGAGTTTTGCAGGTTAAATTTTGCACGATATTTTTTACAACCGTTTTTTCACTACTTGTTGAGCTCAATTGTTGGGGGAACATTTACTATCACTTAGCTCGACCTTGGTGGCCTCTAAGGTCGCTTCTCTTGGAATGAAATCCATAAAATTCAAATTTTAGGTGAAATTTTTCTTCTCTACTTTAGTGTGGCTGATTTTTCTCAAAATTGAGCCCACTAAAGTGTGGGAAAAATGTACTGTCATAGAATTACACCTAGGGGAAATTCCACAATTTTGTAGTTTTTCCTAGCATTTATGACACCTTAGAGCATTAATGACAAAAATCCCATGAGTCAGACTCTCACAATTTTGACTCCATGTGGACTAGTGGCAGAGCAACAGAAGCCTGACGACATGTTTCCCAAAAATCTAGGCATTGGACAACTACATGGTGCGCAAATGTCTACATGATGCACTAGCATCCTGATGGTTTTCCGAGATTGAAATGGGGAATCTATTAGGAATTGTATGCAGAAAATATCAATTAAATGAAAATAAAGATTAAACAGAGGAATGAAAAACACATAAATAGTAATAGCGAGAGACAATATTTAATGTGGTTCACCCAAACTCAGGCTACATCCACCAACAAAGAGTCCAATATTATTATCCAGTAAATCAAACCGCTTACAACCAATAATCCCTTGCAACTCAATACTGCTACAATTGCTACAATACAATGTCAACAAAAACCCTAACCCTTAGCCTTTTATCAAGACTTATGTCAGTTACAAAATAGGTCTTTTTAATGTCATCCAATAGAAAAATTTAACTCCTGATGCCTTTATAAAATAATAAAAATTGTGAGGTTTCGGGGGTTCTGCCCCCGAGCCCCTGCAGGGGCACTTCCCCTCGACCCTGCCTTGTATCATGATAGGGAGTGTGTCTGGGGTTCTACCCCTGGACCTCGCAAGGGGCACTACCCCCAAACCCCTATTAAATGATTTGGGGGGAAACCATGCTGATAAAAATGGGGAAACTTTAACCTTTGAGTTTGATTAGGCTCCATATACCAATAGAATCTCAAATCTTGACTCTCTTGACACATCTCCTAGCAATCAGAATTCAGATGTAATGGATCTTTTCCGTCCTTGCATGCAACAAAAATCCCTCCTTGGCTCTCATTTGGGGGTTCAATCCATTCAGTGAAGCTATCTCTCTACACTTTCATTCTTGAGTTCAATTCATTCTTGATAGCAACACTCTCACAAGTGAATCCATGTTGGACTAAGGTCCTTCCAAAAACTACAAATCTCAAGCAAGTGCTCAATGGTGCATCTATGTGCTTCAGAGAGGGTATAGGCCTGTGGGTAACACTCTCTCCCTCTTACTCTTCCTTCCTACTTATTCATTTTCTACTTCGTGGTGTAGGTTCTACTCATGAAATGGGTTTTTCTTTCACCACATGCTTTGTTTACTTCATTTACACTCCTTTCCAACTTGGTTGTTCATGGAGGTGGGAACACCAAAACAGGGGTTTGACTAAGGCAGACCCCTATACAACCCCAACCTTTTCCCCTCATTCTTTTGTGTGTAGGTTGTAAATGAGAACCTGGAGTGAAGACTCGAACGACCGGTTGAACATAAGTTTTCTCCAAGTTCCCCTTGTATTTTTCTCTAAGTTTCAACTTTCTATGTTGTTATTTTGTTCAACATACCTTTGAACCAAGCCCATAAGTGAAACCTTGTACTGGCTACTTGAGCTTCTAATATTTTTGTTTCTTAGGATGCCAATGTACTATTTGGACAACAACACACTATGTTGGCATCCTAAATTTTCATTGTTGTCCTTTGGTCAAGAGCTCCTCTGTCTGAGGTAGGAATCTAGAAGTTTCACTTTCTCAAAATATAAAGTAGCTCCCCATAAAAGTTAACGTATACTTATCTCTTTCATAATTCCTTTATGCTGAGGTGAATAAGGGCAATTCGTTCCCCGGTGATCTCTTGAGAATGAAGAGACCCATGTGCAGCGAATCCCTCTTATCTCACAATAGGTAATATGAGTCTTCCCCATGGGTGGTTCTTACCAAATAAGGGCCTAACTACAAAGCTTCAAATTTTACATGCTTCCCCTTTCTTGGGATTTGGCGTTCCACATCAGTATCATACTTCCTATCTCAAATTTCCTTGGAGATGACCTTTTATCATACAAATTTTTCACCTACAACTACATCTTAGAATTTTTATATTTTTCCTCTCTTCTTGTTTCATCTAGTTTAGTCAATATGTTTATTCTATGTTGCATTTAATCATAGATGTCATCACCATACTCTTGAAAAAACTTATACTCTTGATGAGGTTATTTTTTGGTAATATTGCTTTAATTCCTTATACCAAACAAAATGGATATTATCTTGTAGCTTGATTGATAGTAACCCTATCTTCCCAAAGAGCCAAATTCAACTTAGATTCCCAAGCTTTTTATTCTTTTCAATCACCCTCTTAATGATCTTCATTAGGCTTTTGTTGCTTGATTCAACTTCTTCATTCCCTTGAGGGTGATAAGGGGAAGAGTAAGATATTTGTATCCCATAATTGTCACAAAAACTTGTGAATTCATCCAACTTGCACATAGCATTATTTGATATTTTTTTTTTTTGGTACTCCAAATTTGATCAAGATGTTATTCAACAAGAAGTTGACCACTACTTGTAGATTTCTTTATGGAGATTGCTTCAACCCACTTGATAAAGTAGTTAGTGGATACTACTATCTAGGAATGTCCTCCACTAGACTTATCTATGATCTCTCCAATAAAATATATTCCTGATTGTCGGAATGGATCTTGGACTACAATTGGTCTAAGAGGAAAATTCGCTAAAAAATTTAATTGACCTAAGAACCTCTAGTAGGCATCACATGCCTTGACCAATTTGTGTTCATCTTTGAAAAAAGTTGGCCACCAAAACTTTCTCTTAAGAATTTTTGAGTAGTGGTCTTAGCCATATAGTTTCCACCACAAACACCACTATGCATAGCTATCAAGATTTCTATGGCATTTTTTCCATCAACACATTTCAACAAAACTCCTTCAATATTCCTCCACCATAACTCATTATCTACGATCACATACTTGATGGCTTGCAAATTAAGTGTTATCTTCTCATTATTAGTCAATCCTTCAAGATATGCCATGTTCTATAAATAGTACACATGTGTCTATACCATCTTGATTTCTTCATATCAGATATTGGAGAAACATCAATACAATCAATAGTGTTTACCTAATTTTCTTCTAGGTTTGATTTTGCCATTAATTATTTTAGTCCTTGACCTCTAACCAATTTGATGATCTGCACATCAATGTTAAATTCTTGAATCCTATTGATCCATCTATTTCTCCTTCTTGTGACTTCTTGTTGGGTGAAGATGTCTTTTACAGTATCTTTAGGAACATATGCAATGACTATGGTGCCAACTAGATAAGTTCTAAAAAAATTAACTACCTTTACCAGAGCATATGTATGATTTTTAGTCATTTCATACTTTAATTCAATAGACTACAATGATTTTTTGAAATAGGCAATGGGTTGTTCAAATCCCTCGTCATTCTTTTGTAGAAGCACTACAACAATACTATAGAACAAAGCTAAAGAAAATAACTAGAAAGGTTTAGAGAATTCTGGAGACTTCAAAACTAGAGCCTCTTTAATGTCTTTCTTTATTTCCTTGAAATCCTCGCTTGGTTCATCAGTCCAAGCTATCTTCTCTCCTTTCTTAAACATTTTGGAGATTGACCTAGTTGTCTCTGTAAAATTTTTGACAAATTTCCTCAAAAAATTGATTTTCCTAAAGAAGTATTGATTTTCTTTCACATTTTTTGGTTGAGGAATCTTATCAATGGAAACTACTCTTACTAGATCTATTCTTACTCCCTCTTTGGACTCTATATTCCCCAATAATTTTTCTTCATTTCCTCCAAAGGTATACTTTTTGGGATTAAGAATTATCCCATATTCTACGGCTATAGAAAAGAATTTTTCTAGGTGCATGTAGTGATCTTCCTCCTTTAAATATGTAGGCAGATTGTTCTGATACACAACCATGAAGATGTCTATGAAATATAAGAAGGCTACATCTATAGCCCTCTAAAAAGTGGCACCAACATTAGTTAAGCTAAATGACATTGTAACATAGATGTAGGTACCCCAAGGAGTAATAAATTCAGTCTTATGTTGATCTAAATCCTTAACTTTAACCTGGTTGTTCCTAGAAAAACCATCCATCATGGACAATAACTCGTAGCATGTCACCTTCTATAACATTGCTTCCATGTTAGGTAGTGGATAGTTGTCTTTCAAGGATGACACATCAGATTTCTAAAATCAACACATAATTTTATGTCATTATTCTTCTTCCTTACTGGCACCAAATTTGAGACCCAAGTTGAGTGCCTAATGGGCTTAATAATTCCCCCATCCCTCAACTTCATCAACTCTTCCTTCATATTTGGTGCCAAAGCTAGGTTGACATGCCTCTTTTTTTTCCTAAAAGGCTTAGCATCTGGTTTTCAAGGTATCTTATGTTGAAAGAGCTCCTCTCTATAGGCCTTCAAATTAGCATATGACCAAGAAAATACATGCTCGTATTTTCTCAATAAAGCAATCAACATTGATTTAATATAGGGCTTCATCTTCTTGCCCACATAAACCATATTCATAGAATTTTATGTCCCAAGATTGACCTCTTCTAGGTCATCTTGATGTGTGTAATTCTGCTTAACAGTGGTTTTTTCTAGGCCATCAAAAACCCTTTCCAGAGCAACTAGACCTTTAGGAATTTTATTAGTCTTTAGTTATATAACCTCATTTTCAAACACTATCTCCTTTCAATCAATAGTTTCAAAAAATTCCCCAAAATCAATTTCTTGGCTTTCATAGTAATCAACACATTGCAAAAGTTTCAATGTGTCATTATCATTGTTCAAAAACTACTAGTTTTGAATATTTTCAAGAACTGTTGGCCTTGATTGTACCTCAACCTTTGAGATACCAACAAAAGTGATGTCATTAGGCCTTAGTGTTGTGTTTTCTAGTACATCTACCACAAAATTCTTACTTCTCTCCAACCATTCAATACCAAAAGCATAAAATTGTTCTATGGAGTCCCAGATAGCATTTCTATATTATTTCAATCTTTTATTTTTTGATACAAACCTAGATTTTACCTGGGACACAACTAATTCAGAGTAACCAATGACTCTCAACTTCTTAATTCCATGCTTTTCAGCCAATCTCAATCCTAGTAGCAAAGGTTAATACTTAGCTACATTGTTTGGGTGATCCCACAATAGTGGGTTACACTTTTTGGCCAAACTTGACATTGAACTAAACTTTTTTAACTAAATATTCACTTTTGGACACCTATACCTACTAAACCATGAGCAATTTGAAGATGGTGCAAACTAGTGATTTTTTTATATTTTTTCTGTAGATTCTATTTTTTTAATATTTGGAATCAAATTACATTTATTTTTCCATCTCCTTCAAAAACTATTTTTTAACAGTAAACATTATTTTCAAAGAGTGATGTTCATCGTATAACGCATAAAAAAATTTCTATGAAGGATAAAATTCTTTTTTTTTGAATTTAGATTTGTAACTATGATATCTAGAACCTTCATTTAGTTTCATAGTGTTTTATTGAATATTTTTTTCCTAATTAAGTTTTGAAGTGAAACCAATTACTTTTCAAACACAGGTTGACTATATAACACAACTTTTTTTTATGTATCAAAATTCTTTTTTTTTTTTGGATCAAAGACATCAATACCATGCACCTAGATTTTTTTTAATAATCTACTATTTTTCCACATTTGTAAAATAAAGAGCTTTATTTTCACATTATGTGTAATAAACTAAGAAAATACATAATAAAATCAAAATATATTAAAATTATACTTGATGGAGAGCTCGTTTCAAGGACTATAATACTCTAGCTAGGTTTTTCAAGTTGATTCCATTTTCATCCAAAACCCAAGCTTCGAAACCCAAAATTTTGCATAAAATTACAGATGGATGTGGGCAAGGTAAAAAAAGGGGAGTTCTAGTGAACCCCCTTCACTTGAAGAGGGGATTTGATATAAGGAGGGTTCACTAGAACCCCCTAAAAATAACATTAAAAAAATGAAAAAGGGGTTCGAGTGAACCCGCCTTCTAGTGAACCCCCCCAATTTTTTTTGAGCACCTAATCAATTTTTGTTTTTCAATGCAATTGTAACCCACTTATGTGGGATCACCCATTTGTGCATACAAACAATAGAGAGAATGAAAATTTGAAGGCATTACTAATAGGAGATATGGTAATTACACCTGCACCTAATCCATCCTTTGAACAAGCACCATCAAATTACATTGTCCACAACTCATTATTGTTAGCCTATTTCAAGACTTCCTTCTCAAAAGGTGGAAGTGTCTTGTCCTCTTCTTCTTGTAACTCTTCTACCTTGAAATTTTCCATTCCATTATCAACAAAGTGGATTCTCTCTTCAAGTGCCATGTCTTTAATCATATGTGGGGCTCTTGGCTCCCTGACAAGCTTTATGTCTTTTCCATCGATTAGAAAGGTAGCAAAAGATATATCAAACTGTATACTTCCCCCCATTGTGGCACTCCATTTTCTGGATAAAAGCATTCCATATGTAGGGGGAATTCCTACCATTGTGATGCTCATTGAAAATTCCTTCTTGAGGAATGCAACTATTCTGAAGGCTACATCCTTAATGACTCCAATTATTGTTCATATTTTCTATTTATTTGCAATCCCCTTCCCTTCATGATATCAACTAGCATAATTTTGGATGAAGCTCCAATATCAATCATATAGTTCTTCACCAACTTTCCATCAATAATAAGAGTTACATAAAATGGATCCACTTGGCTAGGAAAAGTCATAATGGTGGTACCCAAGTAAATCTGAGGGATATCACTAAGTACCCCTTCTACATCATTATATTTTAATTTTTTTATACTCACTTTAGGTGGAGTAGACACCCTTTTATCATCATAGATTGTAGTTGTACCATTGATAAGGGAAACTACCTTTTGCTTATGCTCATCTATCCTCATCATTTCAAGTAAAGGGACTATAACTTTGACCTTTGATAGCAACTGAAACATGTCCACAGAAGTGTATTTAGGTAGGTCATAAGACATCATACCTTGTTCACCATTTTTTTTCTTCTGTTTCTCACATTTCTCTTCATTATTTTGCTCATCATTTTTCTTTTCGTGTTCAACTTTTTGCCTTTGATTCTTTACTTTCATAATTGGAGAAACAATATTATCAACTTTTTTTTGTTCATTTTACTTGTCCCATATTATCTTAGCACCCTTATTTTCTTTAGCTTTAGCCTCATCCACTTTAATTTCTACTTTTGACCCTTTCTTCTATATATTATGCTCTTTGATGAATACATTGCCAAGCTTACCTTGATCCCCATTTAATATTCTATTCCTTAAATGATAGGTTCTCTAGTCTTGTGCAACTATTACAATTTTTAATCTTTCTACTTCTTCATCTGGTGGTCTTCTCAAAAATACACTTGGCCCATCTATCTCCAAAGTATAGACATTGTTATCATTTCTACAATCTTCATCAGAAAAAACTTCTTGGTGATAGGAATATGACTTTTGTCTCCAATTATCAACATCTACCTCATGTGATTCTTCATCAGAAGAACATTCACCATAAGAAAAATCTAATTTTTTCATAAGCATATTTATTTCCCCATCATTTTCGTGGGATGAGTCATAGTTACCAGGTGCATTTTTCTCCTCTTTCAAGGATATTGCTACTACACATTAGGAAGAAGAATGTGGAAATTGACAAGCTATGCACCATGGGGCTTCATTATTAAATTTTGTAGAATTATTTTGCAAGGGGTCAGGAGGAACCTTAATTTGTATATTTTTTGGTTATTGTGGACTAGCTTACCGTTATGCCAATTGGTATTTAAGGGTGATCTTGCAATCTAGGAAGCCTTTCATTCTTTTGAAAACTAGGCTTGTCATTTCCCAATCCCTTTTCTTTTTTGGCTACTCTATAATTTAAATCCTTCAATGTGCTCATCAATTTATCTAATTTTTCACTAGTAGAAGACCCCTTCTCTATTGATCCCTTCTCTTGTTCTCCTTTGGGATTCTTCAAGATCTTCAAATACTCTCTCTTGTCCACTTTTCCAATAGATCCTCTATTCCTTTCAATGTGCAAATAAACTATATAAGAATCCCTTAAAGTTTGAGGATTCTTATCCCTAAGAAGATACCCATTTTTGAGTCAAATGCATTACTATATGTGACCAAACACATAGGTTCATTTGGCCTTAAGTAAGCAAGGATTCTATACATATCCTTTTGGAACCTTGTATTGAAATAAGAGACCATCTCATTATGTCCTTTAATAATGGTATTAAACTCATTTAGCCTGAATCTAGGACCAGTTTTATCACCATATTGTTCCTTGAATATCCTCTCAAATTCTTCTCAAGACCCAATACTCTCCACTAGTAAAGCTCTACACCAGTCCCTGGCATCCTCAGCAAGTGACTACATAAAAAGCTTCATCATCACATCCTCATTCTTAACTTCAAAATCATCCATTATGTTATTGAATGACCTTAAGTGATCTTCCTCTAATATGGCATTATTCCCTAAAAATATGACTAGCACATTTCTTACATTATTGGGAAAAGGATTTGGATAACTAGGTATCCCATTAAATCATAGCTACCTATATCAATCTAATTGAATAGGCCTTCAGGAAAATTGATCTCCTTGATTTGGCTAAGGTCCACCACCACCTTTCCCCCTAGTGTTCTTATTTCTAGACTATGTATTCTTTCCTCCCATATTTTGATCCCCTTGTTGATTGGAAGGACTCCCACTAGACTGAGTATTTGTGGTTGGGAATGGGGAATGGATTGACTAGTGGTAGAAGGAATATTCATGCTAGTAGTTTGGGTAGATTGAGGTGGATTTTGAGAATTAGAAGATGAAGGATCACCAATGGGTGATTTTAGGAAAGCAATTTTCTTTTGTATTTCAGCATTAGCAACAAGGATTTGGATCCTCTCCAATTCTCTTTGCAATTGTTCATTTTCTAACTACAGTTTTAGATTTGAGGATTAGGAGTTGTGGTTGGAGGAATACTACTAGATGACACATTTATACTTATGCTTGGTCCCTTTGGTTAACCTATAGGCTTCTTTTCTATATACATAGGCTAAGATGGTTTATTAGTGGTAGAAGGGGTTGCAACTAAACTTGTGACAATAGAACTAGTTTATGTACTTATGTTTGTAGTCTCAATAGGAACATTCACAATATTTTTTTCATGTATAGGGGTAATGACATGCTAGTAAGATGAAGTAGTATTGGGAGTAGGTTCTTCATGGACCATTAATTTTATCCTTTCTAATAGTCTCCTCAATTGATCTCTCTCATACAAAGCAGCCTTCAATTTCTCCTCCTTCTCCTTTGTTTGTTTAGCTCTTAAATCATCAATCCTTAGGGCTTCCTCCTGAAGTGCCATCATATATTGTATTAACTCATCCTTATTTTCTAGAGTAACCTTTGCATCTGTATGTTTAAGAGTGTAATTTGTAAGGTTCAACACTTCCCATTTTGAGAGAGGATCAAATGCTCTATTATGAGAATTTCTAAATGGGTTAAATCCCCGATTATTATGAGTAGTAGTGGCCCCAAGATTTAATCTTCAAGCCCAAGGTGGCATTGAAATACCTATCCTAAAACTTTCATTCCTCTATTGGTTTGAACTAGGAGGTTTTGAACTAGATTTCTTACCACTAGTGATTTATTTTCTAATGATATTTTCCTCATTATTAGGGGGAATTCCATGCACATACATATTGTCAACATATTTATGCAAATTTTCATCTATTAAAGCAGGAGGATTAATAGAATTACTTGTTTCTACATTCTTTTTCTTCCAAGATTACTTGGTGTTGCATGGTAATTCACCTTCTAGCATTTGCTTAGGATGCTTCTTGAAATGATTTCTAGTCCCTCTAATGGCTTCTACAACCTCTCATAATTTTTTCTCTCTTTCCTTCTATAAACTTGTAATGTACTGGCACAAGAGGCTTAGAGTTGCCACCCAATTAATGGGAATTGGAAAAGTACTTAATAACTCCACATAAGAATTGTAAATACAGAGAGAACTAGACATAACTTTACAGACAATACAAAGGAGAACAAAAACTTTGAACTACAGAATGCAGACCTGAATTATGATGAGAAATTTAATGAAATTATTCTTATGGGACAAAGAACAATGAATTTTATGACTCTGACTCTATAAGATCTCAAACTATATATTTTGAACAAGTTCATCCCCAATAGGGTCACTAAGTTGTTGGTTTTTTTAAAATGCCAAGCTGATCTCATAGATAACCTATGCATTTTTCATTTTTAATGGTCAGATACTTGGAGGGATTGGCCAACGAATAGGTGAAAGTTGCAATAAATTTCCCTCTACACTTTGGACTCTAGAAAACCTAGAAGGGTAATCCCATACAATGTGATTAAGATATTCTTGCACCAATTTACCTCATACATTATAATAATAGATATATTCTCCTATATTTTTCTTAATAGATGAAAGACTTCAAAGATCTAGCTAATCCTATACAACATTTAACATTCTAAAGCAATAGAATATGAAACTATATAAAACTTCCATGAATTAGACTTTAACTGAAATGAAAATTTGTATTTATTCTTTTAGAGTATGAACGATCCAAGAATTTTAACTTGAGACACATATTCTCGACCAGTTACTTAACCTAGGGTATGGAGTCAAATTTGGTACAAATAATGATGTATAACAACATTTTAATCCTAACATTATAGAGCTTAACAATATTGCATTACAACATTGCACTCAACATCTTGAAACAATTCTTCTTAACAAATCCCTACACATGAATACACAAACCTATACTTCTATTGAAGTACTTTAACCAAATATTTGAATCAAAAAAGTGATAGAAGCATACATACACTGGAACAATAATGTATACCAAACAAAATATCCTTGATCATTTTCATTAATAATTCATGAAGAGTGTACAATAGGATACAAATGAATCATAATTATGCTAATTGTTATATTCAAATGTTGGTACTATTATAACATAAAATGCATAAAATGTAAACTCAATAACCTAAGACAAGAATAAAATTATATTTTATGTGTTATGTATTACAAAATTCTCTAGGAGATCAATCATCCCATGTAAATGACCTTGATTTCCCTTTTATAAAACAACAGAGCAACAAGCTTTGATTCATTACACATTTTATGTTTTCATTTGACATTCAAATACATTTCAAAAATATGATCACGTTTGTAAATCTATTAATAGAATATTTTGAGGACAAAATGGTTATATTTACTCTTGGTAACCAATTATCCCTCCAAAAGTTCCTTTGATGTGGATTGCAGTTCTTTGCCACTCATTTTCTTTATTCTTCATAATGTGGACCTAAGAAATTTGAGTTGGCAAGTGAAAAAAAAACCTTATTATGCAAGAAGATAAAAATCCCTTTTTCTCGCTGTTGAAAACCTTTTGAGATGCTTATTGTGCAAAAATAGAAAATATTATATCCACCTCACCAAGATACTTTACAAATCAAGTATCTGATTATATTTATGATCTCAGGCCTCATAATCCTCTTTATATGGCCAATTGAATGTCATGAACTCATCCAATTTTGTTATGTATGGGCCATATTTCTTCATTACTTGATTTGTATCTTTATTGAATTCCTCCAAAAATGCACTAGTGATGGATAATTTATCCATGCTATTTTTCAACATGTCTATCTTAACATCTCCTCCCTCACAAATCAAAGCATCCTCTGCATTAATAATTGTGTCCATGTGGGATCTCCACTATTCATATATTTTAAGATCTCTATTGCTATCTATAATGTCTAGCAAGAGGCCAATATCATTCTCATAAAATTGTTGGAGTAATTCCTTGATTCTCCACTAACCCCTAGCAATCAATAATTCCCTTCACTACCTTGTATGTGGGAACAATTTGTAGTGGCTTATTAGGCTCATGAGTTGATCCTACAACCATTTTCATCAATACACTAAGCCTAGGTACCCATATCTACATTAATGGGATAGCTATTGACCTATCCCATTCAAACATCCTTATTGAATTAAACAACAAAGAATACTTTGATGAACATTGTTCACTCATTTTTTTTCTTTTCCTAAACAATGATCAAGAACATTAGAAACAATAAGTATGTTATTTTCATCGTATAATGCAAATAGATCTGTGTATGTCCTTAGCTATTGAATTAGTCCTCTTCTACCCACTCTTTCCCTGGGAAGAGGTGAAGTTGATATACTTGGGGTAAGCTCTACAATTGTTCTATTCTCATTATATACAATTATTTCCATGGATGGTGGAGGAGGTGAATAAATTGGAGGAGATGGTGGAAAAGAGGAAGATGGAGTGGTGACTTGAACTGATGGAATTGGTTGTGTTGGCTATTGAATTTTCAATATTTCATTCTCCAATTCCAATTCTTCCAACCACTACTTGTCCTTAATGTAAGCAATCAATAAATAATTATACTTCTTTTTTTCGCATCACATTTTTCTTGCAATGACTCCATAGTTTCCTTGGTAAAATGTGCCACATTAACTACCATTGTGGTTGCCTTCATATTTGGTGTATTTGAAACCCTCTTAATTATAAGGCCTCATCTATAGTCCCCTATAGGTTTTGCAACTTTGGGCTTGTTTGTGTTAGGGTTCAATGCTCAAATGGCTAATGTATCCAATTGTGTGTTGAATGTTGACCCTTGTAGTGCACATATAGCCTCTTCATCAGTTGTATACACTTGTGACCTCTTCCTCCTTATAGTGTCAAAGGAAAGATTCTAGGTCCCATTTCAGTAAGAGAAGTATACTACTCTCTCAAGTACAAGCTTTCTTCCCTCCTCAAGGTTCATCTCTTTATTATTGTATTTCTTTTGTGCTACCACCATTTCAAATATAACTACTCTAGGCAGTTCAGGGGACTTTTCCATTTCATCTTTCATCTTTTTTTCAAACTCATCCTTCCTAGTCCTCCATACATACTCATTGAGTCATATGTCTTGAAAAATGCATCTATTGGTCATGAAATATGTGCAATCTTTCTCTCTAACATCATATGCATTTCCCAATCCAGTTAAAAATTCCTTTGTAACTCTTCCTTGTGGAGTTGATAGCTCTACCTCCCTTGTAGGGGATGGCATATTCTACATTATATCATTAGAGGTTACAATAAACTCATCATCTGAATCTATTGGAAAATCCACAAGCCTAGATACCTACTCAATTTTTCTCCTCTTTGGAGAGGACTCTCTTGGGGGTGAATCAAGGTCAATAAATTGTGAAAATGGTATTAGAGGTGGAGATGGTGGTTCTTGTTGCATAGGGGATTATGGTCTAGACTCCTCTGATTGAGTAGGAGTGTCCCTTATTTTTTCTTTCCTTACATTCTCTTTTTTTCTTGAAAAGACATATTTTACCTTTGGTGGCTAGTAGTTTGGCCTATCTTCAACCATGGGGGATTTCCCCTTATCATGTTCCTCTATCTACTTTTTAAGTTTTCCCATAATCTTGTCAAAATTTTGAAAATTAGTTTCAATTCTTAACATATGATCCTCAATGTCCATGAAAGTTCCTTTGAACTTGAGGTCCTTTTCCTTTTCCAGTTTTACAAATTCTAGCTATTTCACTTTTTTATATTCTACATTCTAAAGATCAAACTCATTTCTAATGATATCCTCAGGGAATTTAAAGTTATACCAGAATCTTCCCCATTTGATCCTTACTTTTAATGTTGCCATAAAACCTTATGTATCATGAGTTCTAGCTCTACAATTCTTCATATTCAAAGGTGTAATCTTTGGAAGCATATTTTTCCACCCATCCCTATAGTTAGGGAAAATAGTTCCCTTCTTCTAGCCTGCCAAATGTGTGTCCTCAACTTTCCCTGGCTGCCACGTGACCTCCAAAAAACCAATTCTAAGTGGCACAATTCTTGGTAATACATGTGGGGTCACATTTGTGCTATACACTCTAAGAACTGTAGTACTTTCATAGGGGATGGTATCTCCCACTTGCGGTCTATGCCAAAATTAAGTATCCTTTCCTTGGGCCTTAAAAATTCATGTAACTCCTTTAGGATCCTTGGTATATCCCTCACCAAAAACCCTTTCATCTTAGCAAAAAACAAATTTGTAAAATAAACAAAACTAGAAGTCTAGTAGTGCATGTCAAGGTGGTGAGTTTAACATTGTATAGGAATGTGTTCAAATCCAATGGATTATACCAACCAAACTCATTTATTCCTTTAGCTAAAAATATATGACACAACAAAGAATACCACCAACATCTCACACCATTTTCACCATTCTTGATGGCTACCAGTTCCTTATAGTTGGACTCAGACAAGTAGGCAGCAAAATCATACTCTTTATTTACCATAGGATTCTGAATATTCATTTCCATATACATGAAAGCTATAGGAATCATTTGATGAGGATCAAACCCTATGATTTGACTGATACAAAGTGTGAAATGTCCTAACAAAGTAAAAAATAAAACATATCAACTGGGATAGTCTCTTTATCAATAGTTGTGAGTTTCATTTTAATTCCCCCTTTTCCTTTCACCATAAACATGGGCAAGATTTTCACCCTATATGTGCTCTTTTTATTATCATATTCCTTCTTCAATTCCTCCAAGCTAATTGGTTTAGTGGAATTAGGGTTTAGTTTAAAAACATCAATTATCCCCTCTTGAGTTAAATTAATTATCACAACACCAGCCAATGATCTCACAACCCTAATATTAGGATCATAGTTTGTAGCTATGGACTTGAAAATTTCAACACCTAGTTAGACATTAGGAACTACTAGTTTCCCCATATCTAATACCCAACCATTATAGCTCATAACACTAGAATTTAATTTCCAAGACCAGTACTTCAAGAGTTCCCATCCTAAAATTTATTTTATCTCTGCATCTCTAACAACATGATGTTTGTCAAAAATTCCTTTATCTATTCCTTCTCCTTAAAACATAAGTTTACCCACATTCTTATCATTTGTTGAGCTAGAAAATTGGGTAGGAAATTCTTCATGGAGGCCTCTTTTTGGTGTGGAGCTATAAGTTTGGGAATTTGGGGTTTCATTCTATCAGTTGAATAACCTAGGGTTTTCTACAATTGCAACTTAGGGTTTCTTGTAGGGAGGTTTAGATTTTCTCAAATAGATGCACAAAAACTAAGGAAAATTCAAAGCAATTCAGCAGTAATTTGATGAATGTCAAACCTTAAAAGAAATCTAGCAAGAAATTTAGAGTATTGAGTAGGTGAAAACACATAAATTACTATAAATTAGACATAGAGAAGGATAATTTCACTTACTGGTGTGTGAACACTAGAAAGGTCCTAGTTCTGAGATGTAAGAAGCCTAAAAAAACACTACAATCAATATCCAAATGCTTTAGAATACTTTTAAAATTTTGAATTATGCTTTAATCCTTGTTTCTATGGTGAAAAATACTTTAATTCCATAGGAAAGAATCATGTCTACCATTACTACTCGCTTTCGCAAACTAGAACAATCCATTCAATTTCACAACTTTGAATCACAACAGTTGATCTCTAGACGACCTTGATCATCAGATGGCTCAAATGGATTCAATAAAGTTTGAAAAACTTGACTTAATTTGACTACCACATTGATCTGATGATAGAGAAAACTTTTTCTCTATCATCATTGGCCCTACCTCCTTTGGAAAGTTCCATGAAGGTTGATGTGTCATTTCCCACAATCTCGCATGCATTTTTTGTGAAGTAGATCAAGGGTTTCAGGATAGTGGGGAGAGCTACCATATTTATCCAAGTGTCCTAACATGTGCACCCTTTAATCTCTTATGTGATTTACCACACTTATGTGAATTTTACCATGTGCTTAAACCCTTCGAATTTGAACATTCGAGATCAAAACATCTCCAACACTGTTGTACCAATAGAGGCCATGTGTATTTAGTTGCACATATTTTACTTTCTCCTAAGTCACCTAAAATATTTGATGGAATATTTATCCTCCCCAATAGTCCATCATACGCTTTAGATACTATCATGCAATAGCCTCTCAATTTCCCACATCGAACCAAGATCTCCTGAAGGAACCTTCGTGGGATGGTGAGGAATGGTCTAGATTGTATCCATGTATGTCCATATTAGCCCCTAGATTAAGGGTCCAACATTATTTCCTTTTAAAAACCTAGAGGGCCCATCATGAGGATTGGACACGTGGCGTTTCACAATCCTACATTGCTTTTTCCATGAATATTTTATTAGCATGGGATGGCGAGGAACTAATGAGTATCAAACACCTATCATGTGTGGGGCCAAGCCGAGCCTTTTAAAGAGATTTTATGCACATGATTCAAGTTTACAACTTAAAATGGGGCCATTCACTAGGTTATCTTAGAATTAGACTTAAAATATTTTTGAACCTAGGATATAAAGCATAAGGCATAATAAAAAGGTTTCATGACCCATGGGACCTAAATTTTTAACAAAATATTTTCCAAATGCAATGACTGGTTATGGACAAAGATTTTGGCACCCTAATGCTCTCTAACACTTGTAGGGTTTTTCACCTAAAAGGAGAGATATGGGCCAAAATTGGCAATGTACCCACTCAAAACTAATGCAAATATGAATGAAATATGCCTAAATACAATTTATAAATGTAATAAACTAATAAAATATGTTGATTATTAATGCAAAACCTAAGAAATGCAAGTTGTTTGGAAACACAATGTTGTATGTAAAATGACCTAAGAATGCAAGTAAACAATAACAGAAATGAAAGAGACTAGAGATACACTTGGAAACTGGAATGCTATGTAGAAAGGCTCTAGAATCCTATAGAATTTTCTATTGAATCCAACTGGGACACTTACGCCAAGCTGGGTGACTTAGTCTTGTTTCAAGGAGATTCTGCTAGAACAAGTTTTAGCCAAATGGGTATCCAAAAATGCAGAAATCACTAATAGTGGGACTAATTCACCATAAATGGTGACTTAGTCCATTTGTGAATCTCAGGAAATTTAGGGCAGGAAACTGTAGCTCTCGGTCTGCACTTCTCTTCTTGATAGGTGTTTGGTTCTGATTATGCAAAAATCAGGCTATGAGTGACCTCCAAGCTTCATTTAGGGATTTGTTGACTTGAATGACTTTGATGGAATGATGACACCTTTTAACACCTTTCTCTTTGAAAAATATGCATACAAGACCTTCAAAACACACATGCAAAGAGGGGGAACAGGGTTAAGGGTTAGTGAATAAGGGTTTTCCTTGGTCAAACCCCAATTTGGTAATCAAACCCTTGAAAATGAAATGAAATAGAAAGAGAATGATGAATGGACAACATGCAATGCTAAAACTCACCAAATATTTGATGTAGAAATCTGAAGATATGCAAGTAGATGCTCCAATGAAGACTTGATAATTCCTAGAATGCTTGAGAATTATGAATGAGTGAATGAATGTATGCTAATGTATGAGTGAATTAATGGGGGTGAAAATGAGAGGAAAGCCCCTTTTATTTATACTTATATTACAAAATTTATTGAAAATAACACATCATAGACTGACCTCAAGGTTAAGAGAATAATATCCCTCTAGAAATTTAAAATAATTTTGATTTTTGTGCCTAGTGGGACTAAGTCACCCCAAGTGGCAACTTGGTCCCACCAGGGCAATTTTACTGGGTGTTGATAATTAAAGTGTATTTAATGATTTTTAATGGTATTATTCTCTGAAACACACTTAAGTAGGGTTGGAAAGTGCATTAAGGGGCCATTTAAACATAAGAAAGGGTCAAATTAGTGATGACAAGCCTAGAAAAGTGTGAGAGTTTTTTACAACACTTTGAAATAGGACTTGGTAAGTGATAAAAAGAGTTTATTTAGGTGAATTATAATTAAAAGGTCCTAGAAAAGTGTGAAAGTGGGTTACAACACTTCACAACACTTTTACAATACATCATAGAATTTTTAATGATTCATAAGGACCCAAGACCTAATGTGAATGTGTTGACCACATTACAACATTAAATCTAGGCAAAATCAAGACAAAATCACTTGGAGGGCCTAAACATGAGAAAAAAATAGAAGGGATACTTTTTTCATGTCCACACCGGTATTACTAGTATATAAGGGTTGGTTATCAAATGACATTAATGGCTCAAGTCATTACTTAAGTAACTGGAAACGGGTAATTGCAGGCCAACAAGTGATTAAAATAAAAGGTCGAGGTTTAGTATTGTTAGGGTTTTAGGAGGGTTTTATCCCTATAGGTGAACCCTAATGAATGAAGAATGAAACCCTAGCCTTAGATAACTAGTGAAAACTCAAATTTTGAAATGTAACTCATGGAACTAGGAAAATTATCAAAGTCCTATCATAGGGCAACACATATGATCATTGGGATGCATCTTTTTAAAATGATTATTTAATTAATTATTAAAAATAGAGTTAACCCATAACATATAAAAAGATAGATCCTTATAGAAATTTATAGAAACAATAATAGTTATTAAAATTTAGAAAAATCAAAAAAATCACTAAATTTTATATATATATATATATTGTGTTCCTCCAAAGGAAATTTACAACTATATAGAATTATTTTCACATAACTTCAAAAGAGAAAATCATGCAAACAAGTATTTAGAAGCCACATGCAAAAGAATTAACAAACATACTTGTAGACACTTAAAAAGATTATAAGTACTAATTACCCTTTCCTTAACCTAAATCCCTCTCACACATTATTTTATTGATTTAATTAAATAAATCCTACATCTCATAACTCCCAAACAACCCAATCTTGACCATCCATTCATCTTTGATCTCCAACTTTGAAAACCTATAAATCTATTAGCCCTTAGCTATTTTTGCATAATGCAATCTTGATTTTCACACCATTATTTTGTCAATGGGAATATCCACAATTCATTCATTTCAAGAGAAAATACACTTAAAAAGTGCATCAAGAATCAAAATATGGTGTTATTGTTTTGATTTGTTGAATTTTCTTTTTAGTTTCTTGCTCAATCGAAGGTCTTATTAAATATAGGTTAAGGTTTTTGTTTAATTGATTAAAATTATTTTATTAAATTTATATTTTATGGAGATAATACCATCAAGACATGACACAAGATATAACCTAGGAAAATCCTCAAGAGGAAAAAACCTAGCTTCCAAAAACATTCATGCTCAATATATTATCTCATGAACAAATATTATGATACATTTGTAGGTTCTCCATGAATACTTTTAAAACATTAAGCTCTCTAGATGCACTCCATGTGAACACACAAAGGAGAATAATGTAACCACACATCCTAATCCATGCTACCTCTCCTCACATATGCAACTTACAAGAGATGCTCAAACTAGTCAACCTCAACAACTACTCATGTGTTTTCTTTTATAGAAATAAGCTTCTACAAAACTACCAATTGATATAACATAAACCATGTGACTAATACATGAGCCTAAAAAATAATTTCTCCCTCATTTTAATTTTGGTACTATGTTTTTTCAATAGTTTACAAATGTTTTCCAAATTTACAAAGCCATATTAAGTATTTGTCCCAATATTACACACAACACATAAAATGACTCCAAGAATGTCTAACCCATGTGATGCACACATCCCTAGATCATCTAAGTGCACCAAAAATAATGTTAAATTTACATTATAACATTATGCAAGGTGAACAACACACCTTTTCCCAATATTTCTCTCATTTAAGGATGATAAAAAAATATACTTATAGGTTGGTAATATGGCCCTCAAGAAGATAGCTTAACTCATTTTGATACTTGAATTTTTTGGTAAGTTAGAAGGTGGGATTATTCACAACTTTATTAAGGAACATAAAATATTATATTAAAAATTTATATGGTCACAAATCATCAAAACTTCACAAAGACACACAAAATATCCTAACACCTAGTGAGGAACATAAAATGTTGACACTTGGCAAAAATAATGGATTAAAATTTTGACATTTGAGCTACATGCTTTTAAAATATAGGTAAAAGAGGGGGTTTTAAAGGGATCCAACCATTTTACAATTGAAATTAGTAGAGAAACAAAAATAGGTTAGAAAACTAAAAGATACAACAACACAACAAAACACCTAAAATAACACCAGAGAAAAGTATAACATAGAGAAGTAGATAAAAGACCAAATGAATAGAGATAATTTTAAGTAATTTTAGCCTCACATTCCTCCTAAAAAAGTCTTGGAGATGATAAATGTTATCATCTATACTCACAATGACCTCAACCTTTTTACCACCTCTAGTGTGAGCCAAAGGGGCATTTGAAGATTGCCCTTGATATTTCTTGACCCTTTTGGGGGGATTTTAGGTTTTTCAAGGAATAAGTGGTCATGACCTAGCTAAAAATTATCTCTTGCATGTTTCCTTTGATCTCATGAATGTCTTTATCCAACTCCCTTATTATTTCATCCCTCATAATTCGTTTTTCCTTCCTACAAAGCATCCCCTCTCTACTATTCTATTCTTCAAAGAGTGTGTTATGTATCCTTTTTTTAATATAAACAAAGAGTTCCAATTTAAGATTTATAATGATTATCAAGCTCCTCGTAAATCTTATTGGTCTTTTCATCCAATAAATAAATTTTATAAGTAATATTATCAAGAGTTGGCAACATGCAGCGGGTAGAATTTATCCAATAAAAATACCCATAGCATAGACCTTTCACCTCATGAATTTTATTTTCAATATTTATTTTTGAATGTTCACACACCTTGCTATGTCATTTACCATCACTATTGACATCATCGTCCAAAAACCCACCACTATTGGCTTCAACTTAGGGGCTACTTCTAACTCTCTTTCGTTTATAGACCTCAAAAGCATTCTCACCATCCTCATGGTCCTAAGAAATAGGGAATATTTTAGAGGAAATTTAATTGTAGTTAGAAGAGGGTGAAGAGGGTAGCCACAAGAAGAGGATAAAGCTTTCCTTTTGAGGATCTTATAGGGGATCCACCCAAAGTGAATCATCACAAAGGGGTT
Source organism: Sequoia sempervirens (assembly GCA_007258455.2). NCBI lineage: Eukaryota > Viridiplantae > Streptophyta > Pinopsida > Cupressales > Cupressaceae > Sequoia > Sequoia sempervirens. The sequence goes on from VDFB02058242.1 coordinate 550,580,965, forward strand.
TTTCTTCAATAACATATAATTGTTAAAAAGGAAAAGCAGTTTTAGGGATTAATGTATAGGAGTGTTGAATTTAATAATTTTAGCTTTAATAAAAATATACTCAAGAGAGGAGAGGAGAGGAGAATAAAATGAAAACTAACCTTCATTTTATGCCAAAAATGACTTAGTAGGGTGAAATGGTATGTGTAGATAACATTGAATCTAATTTTTAACATGATGTAGTGCATGATTTGGAGGGAAATCTCATCCCACAACCTTGCAACAAAGAGCCTGACATACCCAATTTGAGATCTATTAACTCTTTCATCCTCCTTTAGGAATATCTTCATTGTCTCCCATCTATTTGACTTGTCCTTGAAATTTTCATCCCTTCAATTGATAAGTCAATGACCATTACTATAATCTACTCATAGATTTGAAGCTTAACACCCTATAGGGTAACAACCCTAGAGATCAATTTTTCAATATATTCCCCTAATAAAGTGATATAAAAACTATTCAAATTCTCCAAATAGAAAGTAATACCACCCTTCTAAATAATTCTCCATTTTTTATTTTTCTTCATTAATGCACAAGATATAATTCATATTATAGTCTCCTCCCAATTTGACCCTTATGTTTTTTATTACCTCTCTATAATTGTTATTCAATTTTGTAGCTTAATTTGATAACTCTACACCAAAAAAAAATGAAAAAATAATAAACTACCAAAATATAGTATAGAAGTATCTTGAAATCATCTTAATTTTCACCATGTCAAATCATAATGAAACCCATCGTTATTGGAGAATCAAGGGACATCCTAGTGTCACCAAAGATTAACATTAACAAGTTGTGTGATCATCCCCACCTCAAAATGAAATAAGTCATTTTGATAAAATTTACATAACCCCTCAATCATTACTCCTTTATTTGCAAATAGGTCTATCAAACTATTACATTATCTATATATGTGGAAAATCTCCACATGGGAAAGACTAGAAATGAGGGTGAGGAATCAAAGGTGAGGTTCTCAATAAAATAGATAGGTACAAAGATTCTTTCAAGAAACTTAATAATATATAAATATTCCCCCTTCACCTCCAAGGAGATAATTCCAAGATCACCAACTAATGAAATACCTCAATAGGTAGTTGATGCTTCAACAAAATGACTAGATTGGACACCTGGGTTAATGGTGAAGGCACCACAATTTTTTCCTAAAAACATGAGCTAAAATTGACACAAGCACATTTAAGAATTTTTTAGTAGAAATTGATCTTTTTGGGTATGATATACCTTATAACTTACCTTTATCATACAATTATGACCAATAGAAACTTAACCAGTGTAAAAGAAATCATGTGTATAATTATGTTAAATTTTTATTTTTTCTTGGATTTAGGCCAAGTGTGTATTTTTTCATCTCAAAATGAATGTTATAAGTACTCATTTACATTAAAAAAAAAAAAAATCTCATGTGTGGGGGTAATAATTAAAATGCAAATGGATCCACCTAGAATGTGTAAGCATGTCTAAGTGTTTGTTATTAGAGGAGGAATAATGAGTGTTGAGAGTTGCATCAAGTGAAATCATTAGCTCCCATAGGATGGATAAATTAATCAAGAAATGTTCTTATAATATAGGGGCACAATTACATTTTATATTTAATAAGAGATATGATAACTCAAGATCAACCCAAAAATAAAGAGGTTATTCAACACCATCAACAAGTATTTCAAGAATTCAAGGTTGTGCCTCTAATTGGACACCATAATCATGAAATTGAACTAATACCAAGAAGAATTGTTCATCCCAAAAAAAAATCCCTATTTTTCACCTATGCTTATGCTTAACAAAAAATTTGATCCATGGAGAATGTGCTCACACTACAAGAAGCTAAAAAAGATCACTCATAAAAACATATTTCATAATCCTATTGTTAATGAATTGGAAGATAACGAAATCTATGTGGAAAAATTCCAAATGTGTCTTTAGGGTGAAAAATTAAAATACTCAAGACATCTAGCGTCACTTAAAGTTGTTCATATGGACCCTAAGAAGAGAGGATTTTTGGGTCTAACAAGATAATATAGAATATTTTTTCATACTTATTATCCTATAAAGAAAATTTTCTTTTGGGAAGGTATTAAAGTGAATGTCCAAAAATTTGGGGTGAACTGTTTGATATGCCAATGAAATTAAAAGGAAACAATAAATACTCTAGGCCTCTTACAAATATTAGGCATTCCAATACAAAATTGGGTAGAAATATTAATGGATGTCATTATGGGGTTTCCTTGTTGAACAAGATAGCTAAGAGGGGGGGTGAATCAATTGTAGAAAATTTAACCCTTAAATACTTTCACTAGAAATCAGATCTATTATCATTCATAAATCATTTACTCTACTAATGTGATTAATCATTGTGTAAAAGTAGAAAATGAAAGAAGCAAAACTATACACACAATAACACCAAGTTCATGTGGAAAACCCAATAAGGTAAAAACAATAGTGAGGATTAGCTCACAATATAGAGAATATCAAAATTGAATACCAAGGTTCACTGCTAGAAAATTTCACTGCCAAAACAAGACTCACTATCCAATAAGGGTTAACCACCCAAAAGGCTCACTACCACAAAATTACCAAAGAAGACAAAAGAAATTTGTTACAAAGAGAAAACAGTCTCAATGTAACAGAGATTTCCACCACAATTCGCTCACACACTTGTAGACATGCTTGAATGATAGAGTACACCTTCAGTTCACTGCGTCCAGAAACTCGCCACTTCAATTTTGCACTGATCTGCTCAAACTTGCATCAAACACACACACACACACACACAATTTCACATCTATATTGCATCTATCTTGCTCTTGCATTCTTTCACTATCTTTCTCAACCATCTCAACTTCTATTTATACCATCATCAACTTTGAAACTCATCTAAATTCGGCCACATACCATTATTTACAAATTCAAATTAGGTCAGGACCAAAACATTCTATGATGGAATTAGAATGAGGGAAACCGAAACACATAGTTAATGAGGACCTAAATAAGTCCAAACACACCTCAACATTCTTTCATGATCTTCATAAGTAGTGTTTAACACAAGGTCAGCCAAAACCAATGTAAAACACATAAGTCAATTAAGCACACTCAACCTTAACACAATCTAATCTATCCAGATAACAAAATTAACTTTAACATTGTAGAAGTTGAGGAATCCAACTTCACATTCCCCAAGAATCACCTGCATATAATCACCTATCATGTACAACAGATATCTAGAACAATGAAGAAGATGTTATGTAAACCTCAAAGCAAATATGTGCAAGCAAAACCAAAATAATGATTATTGAATGTAATTGTTTTACAAATAATACAAAATCCTTCAAAAAGGAAATCATGCAAAAAAGAAAGACATGCACAACCTTAATCTTATCTTGAGCAAAAAACAACTCAACTAGATAAGGATTACAATTATCCTAGGAATTAAAATATTACCTAAGTAAACTTATGCAAAAGTGTAATTAAATAATTAATTACACCAACACCCCCCCCATAAGTGCAACTTAGGGAGAAGCAAATTATTATGCAAAAAATGGGTCCCAGCAACAAGGCCTGATCAAGTACCCATTTACAAATGTAATGCAAACTAAATCAAATGGGGTAAAGGAGAAAACCACATGGGAACAAAACTCCTCCCCAAAATAGAATGAAAACTAAGTGATGAAAGATGGAGGACTCCATAAGACCCACCAAGGACACCATCCATCACAAAGATACATAAAACAAACCCCCCATAAGAGAGGAAGAAAGAGGCCACATAGCCCCCCCAAAATGAAGTAGCTCCAAAAAGTTTGAAGAAACCGCATCTCCTAAAAGAAGTGAGAGGGAAGAGGTCGGATGAATGAAATCTCTATTGCATGTGATAGGTGATTGCATGCAGGTGATTCTTGGGGACTGTGAAGTTGGATTTCTCAACTCCTACAAACATGACCTCTTCAACTTATCCCGAGAATAGCAAGTCATAAGACTCAAACAAGAAGAAATCCAAAGAAATTACATTTCTCTTGGACCTTAGCCAAATACACATAAAAGAACAATTCACAACCAGTGAACATAACTCACACTATACAACAATCCAAAAACACAAAATTTGGATATAACATCTTCCAACAATCATGAACAATACCTCAAATCCTCATTAGCATAGCAGCACATTTTGGAGAAAAACTTGGAGTAGACACTAAATACCTGCAACCTTTCTTTATTACAATTTTCTCAATATCTTCAACATATACAACCAATATGGCATCAATGACAACAACAACTAGTTGATCAGTTAACCAGCTGACATCATTGAAAACACCTTCATACTTGTAACAATATCCCCCTTTGTCATTGATGGAAACACATGATGTGAAAAACCATCAAATACAGTCCACAACAACTCTAAACATACTTTCTCAATGATTTTATTTTTCTCCCCCTTAGTAGATAAAATTTTTCACATGATACTCTTCTCAAACAAACTTTTTCACATGATACTCTTCTCAAATAAACTGATTTAAAACATGATGCACCTCTCCCCCTTTAACATCAATGGAAAAGGTGAAAGATTTTAACATTGTTTTCCCCTTTGACATTAAGAACCTTACCAATACTGAATACTCCCCCTTAGGAGTATACCCAAGCAATTTTTTGATGACAACACCAAATACTACCTGCTCCTCCTAAGAGGTAGCCACCAAACATCATTCCAAAAGAAAGATATATCCATAGATCCACTAGACTGATGCATATCCATATGCATCTAGTTCAAGAAAGGAGGGGAAATTATCCCTAACTTCTCCCACAGATACTCAAAAGTATATTTAGGAAGAGCCTTGGTAAATATGTCACCAATTTAATCCTTTGTAAGCACATACTCAATCTTTACTTCATTCTCCACAAAATTTTCTCTTAAAAAGTGATACCTGATAGATATATGCTTTGTCCTTGAGTGCATCACTAGATTCTTTGAAATTTTAATTGCACTTGTATTATCACAGAAGATAGAAATAGGATCATCATATAATACTTTGATATCTTTCAATGTTTGTTTCATCCATAAAACTTGTGTACAACAAGATGCAACAACAATATACTAGCTTTTGCAATGGATAAGGAAACTAAATCTTGCTTTTTACTAAACCATGACACCAATCTACAACCAAGAAAGAATGCACCACCAATTATACTTTTTTTTTAATCAACACAACCTATCCAATCTGCATCTTTGTAAGCACTTAGTGTAAAATCAATATCCCTAGGTTACTACTATATACACCCAAAAATGATCAGGATAATCAATTAATTAAATACAAGTTATTTAATTAATGAACCTCTTATTTCGTCTACTTATAAATAAATTCTAAATTTATTTATATAGTTCACATTTTCTAATTCTTCTTATCTTAAGTCATATTCCTCTAATTTTAATTAAATAAAAAAATTCCAATAGTTTGTTTTATTTAATTAATATCTTCTTACTAAATTTGAATTATTCCAAATTTTAATTGAGTCACATGTCTTCAACTTTTCCTCTTGCCACCTCATCAAGTGTCTCATGAATTTAAATATCTTTAATATTTAAATTGGAATTATCCTCAACAAATTTGAAACAACCTTGGACACATGGCTCTTCCATTTCATTTATTCCTTTAAACACTTGGAAAAGTGTTCTATTAAAGGGAACACTCTCCATGATTCCTCTAACTTCTTCATCCTCCACCGTTCATCTTTCTAGCTAAAATTTTGACCCTTGGTTGTTGCCATATCACAATATGCCTTGGAAATCCTATAAATGCAGCCTCATTCTACAACATTTGATATCCCATCTTTGAGAAAACTTACTCTACATAAATCATATTAGCATTTGTGAGCTTAGAATATCATTTTAGTTTAGCATTTTGCATTTAGTTTAAAGTAATGTTACCATGGAAATTTCATTTCTAGAATCCTAATTGTTGCATCAGTTTTATTGCATTTTCATACAACATTTTAATTAGTCTTGCATTTCATCATAGCATCATCTTAGCATCATTTTGAACATAGTATCATCATAATCTTAGCATCATATCATTTGTAAATCAATCATGTAATTGTAGGAATAGATTTCTTGCATTTTAGATAGCCTCTTGTTTCTTGGGTTGTCATCCAAAGAGTCTAGTGCATTTACACAATTTGAGAGCACTAATGATTTAAAGGATCCTTGAGAATAGAGAACAATGGAATGGTTTTGAGGAATAGTTTTATCAAGCTTATTTGTTATTTTGATTTCCTTAATGTAAATGTTTCATTGCTTGTGTGATCTTGTTACTCATTTGCACATTTTACCTCACACATAAATTGGTGCCCATCGTGGGGCCTAGCCCCATCTTTATTGAAATTTTCTGGAAAGTTGTTTTACAGATCTAGATGTGAACTCTTATGCAGTGCATCTATGATTTCTTTCGGGGCATATGAAACATATTTTAGCACATCCAGTTCTTGTTACGGTGCATCAGGAGCATCTTTCAACGCATCTGGTTCATATTTTAGTGCATACACGGGGTCTTTTAGTGCATTCAGTATATACTTTAGCACATTCAGTAGTTTCTCTAGCTCATTTGGTAGTTCTTTTAGCACATAGGAGTGATCTTTTAGTGCATTTGGTTTACTTTGCATAAACTTAAAATTTCAAGAACTAATCAATGCTTTATGTTTTGCACATGCTTAATACATTGGTCAAAGACAATTATCTCAAACTAATGATGATGTTTGCAGGGGCTAGAGTTGTATTATTGCTTTCTTTTCTTTAAACTAGGCACCTAGTTTAATTAGAAGGTTAATGAACCCCTTTTCTACTGTGCTTGTAAAGTGATAGGCCTATGCTCTCCCCTTCACTGGGTGAGCAGAATGCTAGACTCACTCTTTTATGTTTTGATAGCACCTTTAGAAGGCCTGTCATAGTGGGAAAAAGTAATCACCCTATGAGAATGACCTAAGTGGGAACAACTAAAGCCAATTTTTTTGACCCACTATAATCAAAAGTGAATTCGAGGAAACTTGCAATTCAATAGTAGTGTGCAATGATAATCATCCCCAAAGCCTTTGTTCTAAAGGTTGGGAGGTCTCCTATGAGATTTTATCAGTTTCCACACCAAACAGAAACCCTTACTATGAACCTTAAGTGTAGAAGCTAGCCGAGTCATTTTTTTAACACTTCTAATATCACAGTGCAAGGGGAGGGAAGAATCTAACCCCAATATACTCACCATATAACTATCAAGGATTACTGGCCAAAAGTGGAGGATTCAACTTTTGTTAAGACTCAGGAAAGGTAAAAAAAGGGCACCCTCTAGGGGGTGACATGGTTGTGTGAGCTGACATAGTTCTAAGATGTGGGTTGTGGTATTTTAAGTGATGCCTGACATTAGAAAAGTGCTTGAACTAGTTTCTCTTGTGCTATACCTATGGAAATCAAAGGAATCTGACCAGATTCTTGAATACACACTCAATGTTTAGTTCCTAGGTGGAAAAAACTATGTTACAACTTGTTGTTATGTTTGAAGTCAATATTCAAGAAATCATCCATTCACTAGTACAAAAACAACAATATATGACTAAATAAAAGTTACTAAAAATTGCATATAAATGACTAATTTTGGTCACGTGACCATTACTAGTTTATTGTCAGTCATTTATAATGTGATTAAATTTATGACTAAACTATTTGTCATTTATCTAGTCATTAATTTAGTCATTGATTTGGTCATTGATTTGGTCATTAATTTAGTCGTTAATTTAGTCATTGATTGTTGTTAACTGGTCATTTATTTAGTCATGGTAGTGATTTATTTAGTCATATATTTAGTCATTAATTTAGCCATATATTTAGTCATTAATTTATTCATTGATTATTGTTAATTGGTCATTTGTTTAGTCATGGTAGTCATTTATTTTGTCATATATTTAGTCATTACTTTAGTCATTAATTTAGTCATTATTTTAGTCATATATTTAGTTATTATTTTAATCATGGTAGTCATATATTTGGTCATTGTATTCATATATTTGGTCATTTTATTCATTTATTTTAGTCATAGTAGTCATTTATTTAGTTATGGTTTAGTCATTTATTTGAGTGAATCAATGATTCAAGTTATAAATCAAATCTAACTTAATTAATTCTCACAAATTTATGCATAATAAATTCTTATAAATCAAATCTAACTTAATTAATTCTCACAAATTTATGCATATAAACTTCAAATATCATAGATATTCAATTTTTTTTTGTATTAGATTAACATGAAAAAAAATATACAATCAACAAACAAATTTATGCATATAAAGCTCAAATATCATAGATATTCAAATGTTTTTTTGTATTGCATGAAAAAAAAGAATATACAAACAGCAAACAGCTGCATAACCAAAGGAATTACAAACAACATACAATTGCATAAACAAATCCTTCATTGCGCTCTTGGTTGCCATGGAAGACAAATCCAAGACACGATACAAATGCTACAAACATTGAAGGGAGAAAAGACATGAAAATACATCCAAGAAACAAGATCCAAGAAATACATCCTTCGCTCTACTCTTGGTTTCCATGGAAGACAAATCCAAGATGCGATACAAATGCTACAAACATTGAAGGGAGAAAAGACATGAAAATATATAGTAAATGTACTTATATTATTTGTGACTAGTGCATATATTGTTTGATTCATAGCAGTCTTGCCCTCCCATTCTAGTCGAACAACCCTTGAGAGAAGATTGGAAGGATTAAAATGAGAATGATGGAAACTTCTTATCTAGAAATATCACTAGTCATGGTTGGATGAAAGTAAAGAGTGCAGGTTCACCTCTCCAATTTGATGAACTGCAACCTGAAAATAAGAGTTCAATGAGGATTTTAGAATATGTTTATTAAAATGAAAATACAACCAAGATTTAATAATGAGCACATTTAGATTTTTACAATATGGCATCCTTTACCTATTTCAACGGTTCTATGAGATTTCCTAAGACAATGGAGATGATAAGAACACTTCCTTAAATATTTCTTAGGATAACATAGATGATAAGAACACTTAATTTTTTCTTAGGACAATGGAGATAAGAACACTTCCTTAATTATCCATCAAAATCTCAACTCAAAATTTAATTATGGTGAACTATGCCAACAGATATAATATGGAAACAATAAATTCTTTAACCATGTAGGCATGGTGACATCAAATAAGGTTTTATCACCTGACATGGGCAATTGTAGTCTTTTCCATAGATACATGCATCCTTTGAATTACTATTGCTTGAATTTTGTTCCAATCAAATAATGTCATGCTTGTTATGGAATTAGTATTCTCAAGTTTTGAACCCTCTATGGTATTGCTTTAACCTATTAACTTGAGAATAAAGGATACAAAGAAGACATTGGTAGATGCTATGCACTGAAGTAGAGATTGCTTTACACTACTACCTATAAGATGATCATTGGTGTACTTCCATTGTGCATTTTATATCATTAATGCAGGATTTGTAAGATTGCAGTTCAATACTAGCAAAAGATAGTTCTTATTTAAGTCATAAATTGGACCTACTATTCTACAACAAAATCAAAATATGCCATGCAAAAGTACCTTTTCCAGTAAAGATGATTCAACAATTTCCATCCTCATTGATGATTTCCCAATGCTTGCTACAATTGCATATTCCCATAAATCAAACACGCTTGTATTCATGACATTGTTCCCTGCTGCAAAAAGTAGAATTGCATCTACTGCAATAACATAGCACAAGAAAAATCAATTTAAGAAGACAAAATCCTAGTGCAGATAACAAACATCGAATGCAAAATAAAATCAAAAAATATAGAATAGAGAAAATTGGCAATATTTTAAAAGATGTATATATTTGCTCAAGAAGTAAACAAGATTAAATAATGGTTCTGTAAAGAAAGTCAATCAATTGTATGTGGTAAGGAAGTATAAGGAAACATATGAAGGTATTTATGGATGTGTTTGCATTAATTGTAGGAATCTAGAATTTTGATTAAGATCTCATCATCTTGAGATTGACACAAAGGAGAAGGAAAACAAAAAATCTATAAGAGCCTTTATGCTTTCTATGCAAGTAACGATAAGTTAGTAGACACATAATTTTGCATTGTTCTATACATCCATATATTAGCTTATATGTGGCAGCAACTATTTAAAATGGACTATGTGTAATGCCTGGTACATAGAGCTTAACATGGTAGAAGAGAGAGATGAAAGCACCTATCCAATGCCTTTGGCACTATAATGACATGGAATCTTTGACACAAATTATAGAACTACCTCATAGGAGTAGCCATGATTTTTCCTTCCCAAAGTAAGCATTTCCCATCCCATCTAAATCAACCAAAGTACGCGTGTTATAGGTAAGAAGAAGGAATATCATTTCTATTTATCTCAATTTTATTCAGTTTTCCTTCATATATTTTTGGATTTTGAACACTAACAGGTCCATTTGAAGTCTTATAGCTCTTGATTAAACCACTTTCATCAACCATATTGAGTGTTGAAGCCTCAATCACTGGAATCACTGGAGGCCTAATTCTTTGTGTCATTGTCATTTTTAAACCTTTAGTGGTATGAATTTTTGTAGAGGATGAACTTTGGGCCATGAGAAAATTGGGTTTTGATGATTATGTTGATCCTTTGACCATTTATTTGCAAAAGTACAGAGAAATTGAAGGTGATCATAGAGGGTCTATCAGAGGAGAGCCCTTGCCAAGGAAAGAAATGAATGCTCTTGCTTTGTCTACTGGATTTCAAATGAGTCATCAGGACCTTTATGGTACCTCAGGACTGGGATATTACAAGGGCTCAATGACAAGTTCAAACATTAACTATGATCCTTATGCCAAGTATAAGTGAAACTGAATAAAATGGAGCAATTGTCTTTTCATTTTGTCAATTCCCTAAAGGCTCTGTTGCAAAATAAGAGTTGCACCTCTTTCAAGTGTGAAGTGATTCTATACTCTTTCTAGTGGATTTTTTGTCAAATGTTATAGTTCGATATGCTCTGGTAGACATGAATGCAAAATGTGGAATCGTAGACAAAACACCTAAATTGTTTGACAAAATGCCTCAAAGAGATGTCATCTCATGGAATGAAATAATTGACTACAGAATGTGCATAAAATGGATTTTTCAAGGAACCTCTCAAAATCTTTGAATTAATGAAGCACTCTGGAACACATCCTAACATTCTTCTTTCAATGGAATCAGGGAGGTTATTTAAACTTTTACACCATTCTATGTTCAAGTGTTGCAGTTGTGACAAGTTGCCAATGAATCAGGGAGGCTATTTAAATCTATAGACCCTACCATGTTCAAGTGTTGCAGTTGTGACAGGTTTTCAATGGAATCAGGAAGGTTATTTAAACGTTCACACCCTTCTATGTTCAAGGTTGCAGTTGTAATGGGTTTCCAATGGAATCAAGGAGGTTATTTAAACCATGACATTATTTTAGTTTTTAATGTTGCAGCTGCAATAGATTGTCAATAGAATCAAGGAGGTTATTTAAACCTTTAAAACTTCCTATTATATTCAAGTGCTACAACTATGAGAGGTTGACAATGGAATTGGGGAGGTTATTTAAACCTCTGTAACTTTCTATTTTCAAGTGTTGCAGATGTGACAGGTTGCCAATGGAATCAAGAAGGTTATTTAAACCTCTACAATCTTCTATGTTGAAGTGTTGCAGCCGTGATAGGTTACCAATAGAATCAAGGGGTTTATTTAAACTTTTACACATTTCTATGTTCTTCAAGTGCTATAGCTGTGACAGGTTGCCAATGGAATGAGGGAGGTTATTTAAATCTATAGACCCTACCATGTTCAAGTGTTGCAGTTGTGATAGGTTGCCAATGGAATCAGGAAGGTTATTTAAATGTTCACACCCTTCTATGTTCAAGGTTGCAGTTGTGACAAGTTGCCAATGGAATCAAGGAGGTTATTTAAACCATGACAATATTTTAGTTTCAAATGTTGCAGCTGCAATAGATTGTCAATAGAATCAAGGAGGTTATTTAAACCTTTGAAACTTCCTATTATGTTCAAGTGCTACATTTGTGATAGGTTGACAATGGAATCAGGGAGGTTATTTAAACCTCTACAACTTACTATTTTCAAGTACTGCAGACATGACAGGTTGCCAGTGGAATAAGGAAGGTTATTTAAACCTCTACAATCTTCTATGATCAAGTGTTGCAGCTGAAATAGGTTTCCAATAGAATCAAGGAGGTTATTTAAACTTTTACACCCTTCTATGCTCAAGTGTTGCGGTTGTGACAGCTTCCCAATGGAATCAGGGAGCTTATTTAAACCTCCATTCTCTATTATATTCAAGTGTTGCAGCTATGATAGGATCGTGTTGTGTTTGGTTTGGAATCGACTTACCCTATAACATTGTATGATTTTTAACTTACAAAGACTTTGACTTAACAAGTAATGAAATTTCTTTTCACATTACTTATCTCTAAGAGTATTTCAGACTCCCTGTAAGCTGTATGATTTTTAACTTACAAAGACTTTGACCTAACAAGTAATTTCAAAATTTCTTTCCACGTTACTTATCTCTAAGAGGATTCAAGATTCATAAAGATAAACAAGGGAAAGGTTTCAAAGGTTGCAAGAATTCCAAACTATTTTCACACGTACCCAACTTGTTACTTGCTATGTGGATCTACTATGAAATTGTCAAAGAATACACATCGAAAATTTTTTTAAAAAAAATTAAGGTACAAGAATTTTTTTTTACAAAGTTCAAGATCAAGGGCTCCCCACGAAATCAAAAGCCCTAAAGAGAATAGATCTGAACCTATAATCACCACACACACCAAATAAAATAATAAGGATCTCAATGTTTACACTCTTTTCAGATCCAAGTATATAAAATTATATAGGTTGGGGATCATGTCTACTTGTAAATTGGCCCATAGACTAGTGATTTTTATTTATGTGAAGTTTCTATTTTCCAAAGTTATAATGAGATTTCTTTCACCATTGATAATGTCCATGTCATTAATTCAAAATCCCCCGATCTCAGCTCCCATCATCTACTCCATAGCTCATAAGAGATATGCAAGAATATAAAGCATTCCAAACAAATTTGTGTGATTTTCAAACTCAAATCATTACTTTGCAAAGCGGCTTAGAATATAATCATTCAAGAATACACATTTGAAATAATATAAAATCAAATTTGATATATGAAAAGAAATTTTCCACAAAATTTGAGCATATTGTTTTGTTTTTTCTCTCACCCAAATCATCCCAAACTTACTTGCCAGTGACCAATTTAAATAATTATATAAAAAAAAAGGATACATTGCAACCAATCTTAGATGATAAGTGGTATTCATTACATGGCATGGATATTACCGGTAGAGAAAAAGAAGCATGCGATGACACCGAAACTTTGCCACTACCTTTAAAGAAAATAATGACCAATATACCCCCTGCAACTACATTCAGTAAAAATACATATCACAATGTCACCACCATTTAAATCATTGGCTTATTTTAAATCTCATTGATAAATATCTAAAATGTATAGTGACAAAATATTTGATCAAAAGCCACCTGGTGTAGATTAGTGTTTTAAAAATTTACAATTGGAAGTAAAATTATTTCCTGTTGTAATTGCAGTGAAATATTAAATAGGGAGGTCAATAACATTCCCATGCCTGAAGCATCCTAGTATCTCCTTTATAAATTGTTGTAACAAACATCAAAACATTCATAAGAGAAATATATACACAAAAAAATTAAGCAGAGCATAACACTATATAACCAAAGATTCAAAAATTGTCCAGGAGCAAGCATAAAGAAATTTAGAGTTGAGAGAACTTCTAATGCAAATGCCAATGGCAAGTAACTCTGTTATGTGTCCATAAAAGAATTTTCCTACTCATATTTTTACAAAATGAGGACATCGAAGGATATTTTTGAACTAAACTTACAAACTTCGATACTGCCAAGATTTTTCAATCACTATCCTCTTGGAAAGTGTATGCAAGTAGATGATCACCTGAGGCTGAATTGGTGCTTGAATAGAAAGTTCTCAAACTCATTCCTATCCATTATAGTTATCTTCATTTCTTGGGTTTTAACCGGTGCAGAAGTAAGTAAGTTTTTTGAAGTGTGGATACAGAATTCCATTAAGATTGCATTGACCTTTTTGGCTGCCAACTAGCATGAAATAAGTCATAAAAGAAGCAACCACTAGTACAATGTCCTTGAAGAGACTAAAATTTGAGAAATACATCCCAAATTTCTAAAGTTCATACCTTTGAATTAAATGATGAAAAGTCCATCATCCCTTGCATTAGATTGTAGCCTTCTCCACGGTCACTGTCTATCATCTGTTAATGAATGATAGCTTCAGTTAGATATGAAGGACGATTGCTGCAAGCATCATCGTCATTCATACTTGATTCGAGTTTATCTTTTACTTTGAAATATTTCTGGAGATCATATTAATCAAATTTATGAGCACTCATATAAATTCAAATTTTATATATGATGTTATATTATGTTATTGGAATTTATCTTCTCATCCGCCATCTAGTATATATGCGTTATACTAAACGAATCATTAAACTGTGTTTATCTTAACCTGCGCTCTAAAGAAACACGTCCCATGAGTGGACGTGTCTCCACTTGTGAAGACACGTCCTCTCATGAGACGTGTCTCTTAGAGGTAGGGTTTCCTCACATATTTATGGAGAATCCTTCCCTGATATGCAGATATAGAAATCAGATAATGTTCTGCATTCAGCACATTGAGTATTAATAAAATCTGGAAGTTGAAAACTCTGTCTTAGAATTTTGTAGAATTCTGGAAACTTAGAATACATATAGAACCCTTATTCTCTCATTCTTGTGATTAGATTTGTTTACAATTACATGGTATCAGAGCCAGGTTGTGTGAATCCTAAACAAATCTAATATTAGTTTACTCTAGAAAATTCGTATTTTCTAAAAATTGAATTTACTCACATTCTTCATAATGTCAAGTGTGTGTGGCATAAATTTTGAAGGACGTGATGATTTTATTTGAATTGATCTTTCTATCCTTGGCGTGACTGAGCCATCTTTATTTTCTGAGGCGGCTTCAGAATAGTATTAAAGCCTTCTATAATCTTTTGGTGTATTTGTCACTATAGGCATGTATGTGTCTTCAGCTTAAAGGAGCTACGTGAATTTCTTAAGGCTATTCTATGTGACGGCTTCTTTTGGATTTTGTAACGGCTTCTCTAGATTTCTTTGAATGGGATGATTCCTTGTCTATTTGTAGCGGTTAATTCTAGTATTGGTAACGGCTCTAGTCTAACAATTTTGACATCATAGAATTTGGATGATTTTCCTTCAGTGCAGGCTAGTTTTGAATAAAGATGCTTTGTGGAAATCTCATTGCTCTCGCCTCATATTCACGTCTCTGTGCTCTACCTTGCATCAACCTCTGAAGCCTGTGAATGTCGAACGGGATCCTTGTATCGAGTGAGGCTCACCGGGTCTCATTTTGAAATTGAGTTGTTACTAGTAGCAATGCATCACCTCATTCTAAAGTGAAGCCTCATCCTTGCTATGCAGTGACACTCACCTCAATTTCTGGATACCATCATCTCGATAAATATCATGATCTGGTCCTAACACATATGGTGCTAGAAATTTATTGCAATCAATTGTAGAAAGGAGTAATTGAAGTTTCCTTCACATGCTTGAAGTCGTCACTTCCATATCAATGTGAAGATTGATGAAAGAGTTCGGTAAACTATGCCATGTGATCTCCAAAAGTTGAATGAGGTGGTCGAGCTTGTCCAATTTGGTATACTGGATCGTCGATATTTCCTTGAAGACCTGCAGCTAGAGCAAAATGACCATGAGATCTCTGCAACCAAGTACGGGATTATTTGGAATCTTATGAATTCATGGGCTGAGGCCTATTGTTGTCACTCCATTCAAACTTTGAGTTTGTGAGCACTACTATTCAAGCAATTTATGTGTGTGGCAGAAATGTTATCTTGCTTGGAGGATCTCTATTGATATTGTGTTGACAAACTATCTGGAGACCTGTTTGTAACTCTTATGTTCTACGGAGAAATTGAAATTCATGAAAGCCAGAAGGCATATCGAGCATAAGTCCTCTCCTCAGGAAATATGTGAGAAGGAACTGTTGTTTCTACAAACTGTACTGAGTAGAGTCAGCATTCAAGAGCATATTTAATGCTCATATGAGCAGATCTCAAGAAGCATTCAAGTGCAACACTTAAGGAGTTTCTATTTTTTAGCAAGATAAGTATTCTTTGTGTACACTTAAATTCATTTTCTTTTGAGTTGAAAGTCAGCCTACTGAGTTGTGCAGATTTGACACTGGTTATATGTGTTTCACTGGGATAAGTTAATTAAATCTTATTTTGTGTTTTTTGGTCATCAAGTTTATGCAGTTTAGATGATGATCCGACACAATGTTCTAGTCCTGTGAAGATTTCAACTCCAAAGTTGTGTGATCAATTGCAATCAAAGTTTAGTCTGCATTGAGAGCAGCAGTGATCGATGCCACTATAAAGGGCGGAGAGAGTAGACATTGTGATCATTGATATCAATCCCCCAGTTTCTGCGTATAGAATTCTGACTTCTTTAAGATAAGTATTGCATGGTTAATGTTCATGAATTGATGTATAGTTATTAATTCATGCTATAACATTGAGAGAGTAAATCATGTATGCTTCTAGCAATGGTAGTTCTCTTCGAAATAGTTGAGTTATATGAACTATTAGTAATCTCTTCTTAATGTGCATTAGGATGGACCAAGAGATTGTTTTCAAGAGAAAAGCATGAAGTCACAACTTACAGCCATAGGACTGAGTACTTGATGGCTAGAGGGAGTTCACTTCCAAAATTCTTCTTTGCAATCTCTGAAGCAGGGATCAAGAGGGAGTTTTGTAACTCGCTGAGAAAAAGTAAAGATTATTGTATTGCAAAGCTAGGTGCTAAATCCTTAGAAGATCCCTTCAGCTACTGAGATCAGAATTGCTCAAGACTGTCATCTGGATTTTTCATTGGTAGCTCCACAAACCTATTCAGAATAGTGAGATCTGGAATGAGGTCAAGGAGGACTATCCTGAACTCTCTACATTACTAGAGGTGTGTGCCAGAAAACCTTTATCTAAGTCAAAATGTTGCAGGTAATCTTGGGTGAAGAGGTCAGAAGGTTGATGCAAGTGCTTGAAGATTCAGAGGGAGCTTGCTGAGCCTGGAGAAGATGGTAATCTTGTTGCAGCAGCTAAAGGTTGGAAGATCCATCAAATGGATGTGAAAATTTCCTTCCTGAATGGAACCATTGAAGAAGAAGTCTACTTGGAACAGCTTGAAGGTTTTGTGATACATAAACCTAACTCACATGTATGCAGACTGAAGAAAGCCCTCTATGGACTTAAACAGGCTCCCAGGGTATGGTATGAAAGAATTGTTAGCTATCTCTTGGGATTAGGATTTTCCAAAAAAAGATGCTGACTCCAATCTCTACTTCAAGGTAATCAAAGGTGATATGCTTATAATTATTTTATATGTTGATGATTTGCTAATAACAGGAGAAGATCACCTCATTGCTCAAGGGAAGCAGGATCTAATTCCTGAATTTGACATGAAAGACTTGGGCATTCTACACTACTTCCTAGGTTTAGAAGTATGGTAGAAATCAAAGGGCATCATTCTAAACCAAGGGAAGTATACTATTGATATTCTGAAGAGGTTTGGAATGTTGGACTGTAGACCGATGTCTATACCTATGGAAACCAACCTTCACAAATTAAAAAAAAAGCAGCAGCAAATTCCAAGTGTGCAGATCCAACCCTTTATAGACAGATGATTGGATCCTTGGTGTATCTGGTCAACACCAGACCTGATATCTGCTATGTAGTGAAAGTTCTCAGCCAGTTCATGTGTGAGCCAGAGGAAATTCACTTAATGGCTGTGAAACATATTTTGAGATATCTTCAAGGCATTATTGGATATGGTCTTCTTTACAAGAATGATCAACTAGATCTACATGGGTACTTTGATTTAGATTGGGCTGGAAGTGTAACCGATCAAAAAAGCACATCAGGATGTTGCTTCAGTTTAGGATCGGCTATGATCTCCTAGATTTGCAGAAAACAATCTTCAATTGCATAGAGCTCAACAGAAGCTAAATACATTGTAGCCTCAATGGAAGCAAGAGAAGCAGTTTGGCTTCATAAATTGCTTGTGGGACTCTTTGGTGAGCCCTTGAATCCTACAATTATTCATTGTGATAATCAAAGTTGCATAAAACTCTCTATAAATCCTGTCTTTCATGATAGATCTAAGCACATTGAGATCGCCTATCATTATGTAAGAGATATGGTGGAAAAGAAAGTAATTCAATTGGAGTATATTAGTACAAATGATCAAACTGCAGACATTCTCACCAAGCCTCTCTCCTGAATCAAGGTGGAGCACTTTAGGAAGAAACTTGGTATGGTTGAAATGTAATTTGTTATTTATGTTTGAAATACAAATTATTTATAAATTGTACTAATATATATAAAGATGTTTAATGTGTAAACTCTTTTGTCATGTGTGTGACCCCATGACTTTATGGGCCTACTCCCCCTATGTGCATTATTGAAAGGTGACGATCTTTCTAATAATGAACACTTGTAATTGACATTGTAAAGTGACGACTCTACAATGATTAAACTATCATGATAGATATCATGTGACTTGATATTAATGGACATGTCATGATAGTATCTCTTATTGATATCATGGGACTTGATATCATTTGTAGATCATTATGATCCTTAAGAGATAATCATGGTGGATATTTATATCTGTGGATATGCCATGAATTATGGTAGACATCATGTGACTTGATGTTAGTGCACATACCATAGTAAAGATATGATATGAAGAATGTCATGTGACTTGAAAATTTTGAGAAATCATACCGTGTCTTAGATATCACGTGTTAATGTGATATCTCTAGTTATTTGATTTGAAATATCTTCCCTAGCTAAGAGGGAGTGTTAATGAATGATAGCTTCAATCAGATATGAAGGACGATTGTTGCAAGCATCATCGTCATTCATACTTGATTTGAGTTTATCTTTTACTTTGAAATATTTATGGAGATCCTATTAATCAAATTTATGAGCACTCATATAAATTCAAATTTTATATATGATGTTATATTATGTTATTGGAATTTATCTTCTCATCTGCCATCTAGTATATATGCGTTATACTAAATGAATCATTAAACTGTGTTTATCTTAACCCACGCTCTAAAGAAACACGTCCCATGAGTGGACGTGTCTCCACTTGTGGAGACACGTCCTCTCATGAGACGTGTCTCTTAGAGGCAGGGTTTCCTCACATATTTATGGTGGATCCTTCCCTGATATGCAAATATAGAAATCGGATAATGTTCTGCATTCAGCACATTGAGTATTAATAAAATCTGGAAGTTGAAAACTCTGTCTTAGAATTTTGTAGAATTCTGGAAACTTAGAATACATATAGAACCCTTATTCTCTCATTCTTGTGATCAGATTTGTTTACAATTACATCATCTGAAGTAGAAAAGGGAAAAGACAAAAGATGGATTTGAATAGCCCAATTACATGGAAAAAAATATATTTGACAAATAACTTGCTTAGCTGTAATAAATAATCCATTTTGCAGATTTGTTTCAATCAAGAATAAACAGGAAAAGAACACAACACACCAGAAAGAGGTATGATCAAGAGAAGGAAGAACAAGAGTTGCATTCACGAATCTTTCCACAATAACTATATCACAAATCTGCATTCAATTCCAAATTGATTATACATTGTTTAGGCAGGTTATAGATGCTTACATGTGACATGGCAGATGAATATACCATGAGATGCTTTATAATTTATAATTGCCTAGTTGTCCTGAGCTTTTTCCTATTGCCAAATCTATTATTAGTATTCAAGCTGTCGAGTATCCTTGATTCCAAGTTGAATGTTATACTTCATACACATCAACATCAGTCAAAATAACATGTATTTCATAGGAACACCTTTATATGAATGGCATGAGTTCCACCATTAGGTTATTTTCCTATTTAATACATGTATATATGTTTTCTTTGATGTTTATTTAGTGAATTTATAATGGAATGGGAAATATATGTTTCTTCAATGTTTATTGAGTGGATTTGTAATCGAACAAGAAAAATTTCTTCATTTTTTGTTGTCAATCATTTAATCGAAACTATAATTTCCAATAAATTATATTAGGAATGAATGTCCCAATATCACCAATTTCAGTGCTTTGCCTATAGTGACTGGATTACTATTTCGAACCAAGAGATGGAGGAAGAGTTTGAATATCTTCTCATTATGAAAACAAACAACTATAAGCAATTAAATCTCATCTTCCTTGATTTTTAAATATCTCTATTTTTAAACTAGAAAAGTTTTGAGTTTCTTGGCATCCATTTGTGATATTCGTTCTTCTAGTTTGGACATAACTTTAGAAGTTAGTGGGAGGAATTGTAGACATAGATAAAATCAGTAAAATTTATGGTGATTGGATTGAGGATAATGAATGGGAGTATATAACTTTCCCAACTGCATCACTAATTGAGAAAGTGAACCAGGCTGATGAAGAAATAACCAATGAGGTATAAATAAAATATGGTTAGCAAGATTTCATTGGATGATAGTGATTTCATTCATAAGGCTACAATTGTAAAAGTAGAATCTATTGTACAGTACAGAAAACAAAAATTGTTATCCTAGAACTTCAATAGAAAAAATTTAAAAAAGGTAAATGCAATCCTATGTGTTGGTCCTGAATGATGGCAGCAAAAAAGATATAAGGGCTTCGGGCCTTTTGAATTTTAACTTTTGGGACTTGATTTTTCCTCCCATCACTATATTGGGTCTTTCTGCTAACTTTCAAGGAAAATCTGCTGGTAACAGGGCTAATTTCCATGTTGAAGCATTGAAATGTTGTGCATGTCTATGTCATTTGTTTAATTTGTGTGAGTGCATTATAAATGGGATTTGCTAACACTCCCGTTTTGTTTTGCTCCATACTTATTCCCCCTCTTTTTTCTTATTATTAATTATGAGAGGCTAGCAGGGTGAGGTTGTGGATGGGTATCCAAGATTATAGACCATATTTGAATATATCATGTTATGTTCTTAGATGACATATTGAATTTTTCCCTCAGTGCATCCCACTCTGATTCAATATTACTTCACAAGGATATCCATGTCTATCTGGTCATGACAAGACTATGACTTCAGGCAGTTTTTTGTGGTGTGTTATATCTAGAGTCCTGTCAATTTATATTTGTAGAAAAGTCTCAAATACGGCTACCAATTGGAACATTTCAAATTACAGGTAAAAGACAATGATGAATGGCAAAATTTTACAGCTTTTACAGCCCTTTGGTAGTCTAAATTTAATCTTCTATACCCTTTGTCTTTTTAAAAACTTAGATGTCATATTTTAAATTCTCATTCATAATTTGATCAATAACAAATGATCGGTTAACCATCAACCAAGGCATATGGCATTTCATGTATTGCAGTAGAAAGAATATGGATTATAAATAGGGAATTCATAAATTAAAATAAAAACTCAAATAACTATTAAAAGAAATACGACATACCCATATTGGAAGTCCTAGACATAAGGACCTAGCCAAATGAAAATATGGGCACAATTGAGCTTGATGAAGTGAAACTTCATCTAGTCACTAGAAGAGTATTCATTTCATTTATGGTAGACATCTATATGCAATAAAGGTTGTTGAGGTGACAATTTAAGGAGATATTGTCTGAGAGAAAATTTGCAGTCTATCTACATTGCAGATGTGTGGATTAAATATATAGAGTCACCCATTACTTAAAATTTAAGGTTAATCCTTGTACAAATCTCAAAAAAGGTTGATTAGAAAGATAGGAGCCTTAGGAAGCACCATCTATCCTAGCAGTAAATGGATAATAAAGTGTTCAAAACTTCATAATTCTTGAATGCCACCAAGCAAACATAGAAGGAAGATGTTTTTCTTGTATACTGATGCATCTGAAGGTAAAGAGATAATTTTGATGGTGCAAAATGCTTAGGATACAAATACTTTTCTCTGAGGAATAATCAAAAAAATGCTAATATACCAAACCATTAAATCTATATACAAGAAAGACTTTGTATTTTGTTACTAATGAATGTCCATAATTAGTAAGATTCAGTAAACATGTATGAAATTGCCTTATTTCATGTTTGTTGTAGATTCAGTTATGTCCATAATCAGAAACCAAGCATTTATCAGAGTGCTGGAAAACAACTTCATTTAGCCCTCAACTTGGATTTTTACTTTAGTCACTCCTTTCTATTCTCCTGTCCCCTTCACCTTTGACTCAAATCTTGATCTCTACTTGTTTATGCTTTTATCCTTGACAATGCAATAGGCTTCTTTGTTGGAACCTACAAGGTAGCAGTTAAAGCCTTATGATTCGGACCCTTAGGGATTAATTATTGTGACTTTTGAGGCAGCATGCTCAGTGAATGGTTGGTAATGGGTCCAAGATGTTAATTGAAACAAATGAAAAATAGAAAAGATGACAAAATAATGAAACAGTTAACAAAAACTCATAGAAATCTGAAAATTGTATTCTTAATGAAAATTAGGAATCCTAAAGGAGAGATATTATCAATTCTTGTTCAATTGGAGATTTATGTAAAAATGGGTATAAGTGCATATCACAAGCACCATCCAAAAATACGTTTTCCTGATCCAAAAGCTAGTCATATCCAACATAGTATGGAGGAAGTGTAGTTAGTATGATTTTGGAGTCTATAACCAAACTTTATGTAAATAAAGGAATTATGATCCAAAATTAAGTCTAAATCCCAAGAGGATATTTGGTGGCAACCAAAAAGCAATTAACATCTATGGAAAGACTTAACAATTTTTTTTTTTAAAATGTTACACTGTCTACCACAGGTTAAGTTTATTTTAAACCCATCTCTATTTTCTTAGTGATTGCAATGACGCTTGCTTTCTCTAAGATAAAAGTTAATTTCAATGGCAGGAATGAAATACTTGTTGGAAAATATAATTCCATGTAAGATAAAAGTTTCTCAGATAATTATACTAAAAAGGAAAGTGAGATTTTCTCAGATTTAATAATTTAATCTATACTTTGTTTCAAAAAAAGAAAAAGAAAAAACTTTGCAATTACAAGCGATGTGATTCCATAGGGTTAGAAATCGGAGCCAAATACTCTTGATGTTGAGTCCACACCAAAATATCAAATTGGGGCCTTTAGTGAAGCATTCATCTTTTAGGGACTTCATAGTTGTACAGCAACTTCACCCACTTTGAATTCTATTACACATTAATTTCACTACTCCATTCCCATTTTATCAAAAATATCAAAAATTTGAAAATGACTGTTATATGTAATATGGATGCTTTCCTTACATTTCATTACAACTGAACCTGAGGATCACATTTCTTTCTAAATCGAAGGATAAGTTATCTTTTGTCAAATCATGTAACTTTAGCTCTAGGGTTCCCTTAATTTTGAAAGATGCGCACTTTCATTAGGAAGAGAGTTCAAGAGTTAAAATAACAGAGGGCCCTTGTTAGATACAAAATGTTTTCCTTGAATTTCTTACCTCTAAATCCAGAAGGGAGATGTTTATTTATTTTATTTTATACATATGCATGTGTACCTCATTCTTACGCCTCTAGAGATGCTTTTTTTCATTTTATTTCATTTTTTTGTCACATTCTTTCCCCGTGGAGATACATAAGGCAACCAAATCGCTGGACAAACGGGCACATATAAGCGCCTAGACAAAAGAGACTCCATGTTGTTGTAGTAATAGGGAAGATCATTAAACTAATAGTATCTAAGAATTTAATAACGCCCAAGACCCATTCTGCATAGCAATAAATTGTTCCCATTTTGTTAGAAATGGAGAGAAACGGAGTGAATCCAGATGAGGAAACTTATAGGTTCTTCATTGATGCTTATACCCATGGAGGCCATTTAGAGGGCACCAAGTTGATGATAAAAGAAATGAAGGTGAAAGGTATTCAACTTAACTCTTTTGTATACACTATACAATAAACTACTTGGCATTTTTTGGAATAATGATCAATGGAAGAAAGCTTTTGGTGTTCTACTTGAGATGTAGAAAGCGGGGATTTCTCCTGACAAACATTTCTACAATGTTATGATCGACACTTTTGGAAAAAGTGGGCAGTTGATTGAAACTATAAATGTGTTTTCGAGAATGTAGAAGGAAAGGATTCAACCTGACAGTGTTACCTAGCATGCTTTGATTGAATGCCATTGCAAAGCTGGGGATCATGAGCTGGCATTGGATTATTTTGCACAGATGCAAGAATGTGGATCTGCCCCCCACCCATGGACATTGAATCTTTTGCTGAGCTATTTTGGAAATCAGGGAAAATGGAATCATATCAGAAGAATTGTAGAGATCATGAAAGTTTGGGGATTGGTACCCAATGTGACTACATATGCTATGCTTGTGGGTATGTATGGTAAATCTGGAAAGTTCAAGGATGCCAAAGATTTCCTGGAAATTATTAAAGCCGATGGCCTGAAGCTTTTTGTAAGTGACTACTGTGCCTTGGCCAATGCCTATGCTCAAAAGGTAATTTTATTCACTTGAAAATAATTTCCCTACATCCTTTAAGCAATTTCACCTTGAACAAGATGGGCTCTTTCTTTTTCACTAGGAAACTCAAGATTAGGTACAAGGTTCACCTCACTTTACAAATGTTTCATGCTGATTATATTCATATATAATATGCCCATACCCTTATTCATTTTCCACTATACCGTATTTTGAGATGGCTTCTCAGTCTCCATATCCCACTTTTGCATCCTTGCATACCCTCCCTACTTTGTGTAACTCAATAATTTCAAATGTGATCGACATAAGTTTTGAGTAGGTCTTTACAAATCTCCCTTGTTTGATCCTATCAAGCTTCATTCAAATATTCTACAGCTTCTTTTGGACTCTAGATTCCCACAATATTTGCAGATTGGGTTCTCAATTTATCAGATCAAGTTCAAACCTTCCCAGGGCCTAATATTGCAAATAGTGTGTCCAATCTGAAAATACCAAATTCATCTAGACTCCATAAGGGATTTTTAGAATACTGCCACGAATCCTGATCTTATCAAGAAAAGGGAGATCTTTGGTTGATAAGGACCTTAAGGTTGATATCTCATGGTGTTTTATAGAAGTCTGTTATTAAGATATCCAAGTTCCATGATGTTTTAGGGACAGGGATGAGTGTGGGCGTGTTTATCAACTGCAAGAGCAAACTGTGTTGTAAGACTTATTCATGTCTAGCATGAACAACATTTCCTTCTTTTTTGCTTTTATCATCATATGTATATAACTTCTCAAGCCACAATAATACTTTCCAGAACTTGTCCAGGACCTTTCTACTATTACCAAACATCTCTTGTTCCTCATTTCATCATTATCTTACAAAAAGTATTGCAAAGTGGAATAGCTTTGTACAAGTTGAAATGAACAAATTCTTGCTTTCCCTGAACAAGAGCCAGGAAGGTTGAATTCATCTTTTTCGGGAGGGTTTGATTCATGCTTCAACCTCATAAGTGCAAGTTTTATTTTAGTATTTTCCAATAATGTTCAAAGAATCCAATTGTGAAGCCTTTTGTGTTGAATGTTGGCTACACAATTACTCAGTAACATACAGTTCAACCATTTATTTGCATTTTTTGAATAAGTAAACTTGGCATCCATGGAAATGTGCAAACCAATATCAATTCTTGTAGGTCTGGGATTTCTAAGAATGAAAATAAAGGCAAAATGGTGTACCAATGATTATATAAGGGTACCCTTGCAGTCTTAACATCAGAAACAACTGTATATGTAGAAATCTGAATAGTGACCAATTTGTCAACTATTAATGACGTCGGTTATAAAGATTTATGTGATGAACTCATACCTTTCATAAACAAAACTGGAACAAGAAGAGACTAAATTCCTAATATCGAATAACTCACCAGTCGATATTAGCAAGTCAACATGAATTGAGACTGCTGAAAGATAGGGAATATCAACATCAAAAAATTGTACCTTTGCAGGCTTCCTGATTCATCAAGAACACAAGGTTGTCAAATATTGAAGCTTGAGATGAAGGAACATGTTGTGGCAGCTTGTCATTTATCATAAATGCACAATGTTATGTCTAATAATAAGATAATATACAAAAATATTACCCTGGGATCTGCAACTCAAATATATCAATTTTTCTAGACGAGTACACTTTAAGTTTCCTTGGAAAGTCTAAAATGAAGATTAATATGCAAAGAGCTACCTACATAATAATGCAAATCTTCAGATGACGGAGGACCAGAAACCATTATTGCCTCGTAGATGCCCTAGAAGCTCTGCCTATGCTCTTTCCAGTGGCCATATAAAATTTGCAATTTTTTAGTGATGCTTTCTACATTTATTATTTAGCCGCTGCCAGAAGATTTTGAAGGTTTTGAGCCCCCATTTGCAACTTCTGCCATTTCTACATAGCTTCAAACCCTAATGCACAATACAATATGAATTTAGGGTTTACAAATTTGAAACAAAGTATTTAGAAAACCATATAGACCTAGGGTTTGCAGAGTTTAATATGGACAAAAAAGAATAAGAAACAAAATGAGCACAAACTGGTGTTTCAAAATTAATACCTTGGCCAATTTTAGCAGACAATTGGGAATAGTTGGTAGAGGCCTGCTCCAAACATGGATGTCTGCTTCCATGTTCAAACCCTTGAATTGAACCTCAATTTGGGGCAACTCTATTCCCACCCTACTCCAAATTATTCCAACCATCATAAAAAAATAATAAGTGTACGCCAAAAAATGTTTGAGGCCATGAGTTTTGTGCTGGGCATGTGAACTCTGAGTTGGGTGTGATTTCCAGTAGAAAACCTGCTGCTACAACTACAATCATCTTCCTCCTATAGTCGTTGTCTTCTTATGCCAGTCGTGAGACTTTTACCAAGAGTTGTTGTTCACATGTGAAGTGACAAATGTGAGCCGCATAGAATGCAACTTGCATACGACACAACCACAAAATGGTCAAAAAATGATGAACAGCTGAGATTGGTTACATGGTAGTCCATTGCCTGTCAGTCAATCTACACTGTTCTGTGTGAAAAGAGGCTAGAAAAACTCAGCGTGGGGACGCCTTCGACGTAATTAATATATTTAACTTATATCTAATATATTTAAAATAGCATAAATAAATTAAAAAATTAGTTTAAAAATTTGATTATATTTTGATTATATATTAAATATTAGTTAAATTCTTAAAAAATAATTATTTTTATTTTGCAAAAATTGTTATCTAAAAAATGAACCAAACCTTACCACTTGTTCATTATAGCTATGGAAAATTTAAAACTCAATAAATAGTATAATCAAATAATATAACTCACTTATACCAATTAAACTTTCATCCATATATATATATATATATATATATATATGACAAAATACTTGTTTTCATTCACTTTGTTAGGCTAGGCTTATGTGATAAATATTAATAATGACAATTCATTTCAGCCTCTTTCCATTTAAGAGGAATCAATCTAAAAGTACCATACATATAACATTCCCTTCAAATTATGGTGGAGAGAGTATTCACAGTGATAAATAGGAATAAATAAATTCAAAAAAACAAAAGCGAACCCTAATCGTTATGAAGTGAAGGTGTTTACTAAGGCGACGACAAAAAGTTTTATTTTGATAAATATACTCGAAAACCCTCGTTGAAACCTTATTTTCAAGCTATAGCTCACCAAATTGGAGAAGTGAATGGTCAATACTAGCGAGGAAGAATTTGGAGGAGTGGCAGGGAAAGCAGTGAAAAAATGGCAAAAAACAGTAAAAAAAATCGCGAAAAATGATGAATAGCTGAAATTCGATAGGATACGCCTTCGGCATAAATATATTTAAGACAAAATTAATATTTTTCTTAAATTAATGTTTTAAATCCTCCTTTTATATAGTAGTGACACATGGATGTAGGAATGATTACCATTTAGTAGTGAAATGTTAAAAAAAATTATAAAATATGTGAAGGACTTAAGACTGCACTGAGAGGCAATGCCTTCCATGCAATAGGTATTTTTGGTGCACCAAGCAATCTTGGTGGTCAAATGGCCCACTTAGGTAGGGGTCCCACAAGGGGGGCTTAAGCTCTATGGATTATGATCAAATTCGAAAGAAAAATGAATAAAGGAGTAATAGTCATTTATTTAGTCATTTTTATTTGTATAATATTAGTCATTTATTTAGTCATTTAGTTGTGATTTTACCCGATGACCAAATTAGTCACTTATAAATGACTAAATTAGTCATTTATTTTTCAAATACTACTAGTGTTAGTCACGTGACTAAAAGTTTTAGTGATGTGACTAAAATTTTTAGTCACATAGTCATTTATTTGCCAAATTCTACTAGTGATTTAAAGAACTTAATTCATAATTCACAAATTGGAAAAAATAGAAAAAAATTATCGTTTAGAAAAGCATCCCCTAGAAACACCCATTTCATTGATTAAAAGAAAACCAACCAAGAAAATTGTCAAAAACACTGAACACTTCCATATTAGCACATACATTCCATGTTTCAACGCATTCATGCCATCTTTTAGCACATCTAGGTCATTTTCTGGCACATTCACAACATCTTTTAATGCATTGAGTCCATTTTATGGTGCATCTAGGGGATAGTCTAGCACATCTGAGTCATTTTCTAGAGCATCAGGTCCATTTTCTAGTGCATCTAGGTCATTTTCCAACACATTTGGTATGTCTTTCAGTGCATTTGCAAATCCTTTTAGCACATTCATCTATAGAATACCCAGTTAAAATTACATCTAGGGGCAATCTGTCACATCACTGGCTTTTTCTAGTGCATTTAACCCATTTCCTAGTGCATCTAAGTTATTTTCTAGCACATTGAGTCCATCTTTTAGTGCATTCAATGTATCCTCTGGCGCATTTGGTCCATTGTTTAGCGCATTGAGTCCATTTAATAGTGCATCTAGGGTACATTCTAGCACATCTAGTCTATTTATTAGCGTATCTATGCAATCTTTTAGCACATCCAGACCCTATTTTAGTGCATCTAGTAAACATCAAACTAGAGAGCTAAATTTACAATCTATCTGACTATTTGAACTAGAATTAAAGATCCCTATCAGTACAAAATCATTCCTCGGTTATACCAGTGCCTTAAACTTGTTGAAATAGGTCTTTACAAGTGAAATTCTTCAAACCAAACTAATATATAACACCTTAAAGTGCCTAAACATCCATCAAACCTCTAATTGTTATGCTAAGTTTCATCATCAGGATTTGTCATCCTTCATCACGAAACAACATAGTATAATCAAATTTAACTTGGTCTCATCAATAGAATTTGTCATTCTATTTGACTTAGTTATTATCCTTGGCACTTCTCCAAACAAAGATTAAAGTTTAGTCAAATTATAACACTTGTATTCCCATTCAAACAAGATCACAAAAGAAAAAACTCAAGGAAAAAGAAGTAGAGACCCAAAACACCATGGCTAAACCTGAAGAAAATCCTTTTCATAGATTCCACAACCTGAAAATGATGAATTTACTAAGGAAGACATTCAAACAACTCAACAAGATCCCAAGTTCCACAAGTTCCTAGAAAATATTTTCAAAAAAGATGGGGAAAAATACTTTCTAATGCTAATCAAGGTATCAAACTTCCACATGACTTTGATGTTAATCAATTGAAAGCACCTCTTAAAAGAACTAAAAATGATCCACCGAACATAGATCCAGTAGTTGCTTTAACTCATCAAATGAAAAATATGCAACAACTTCTTGACATGCAAAGAGGAACCACAAAAAGATACTTGATACAAGACATCTTCCCATATCCTTTTGATCAAACTATTAACATGATTCCTTTTCCCTTGAACATTGTGAGTTTCCAAAGTATGATAAATATAATGGTAAAATTGATCCTATAGATCATATAAGGGAATTTTGAACCATGAGTCTTTATTTTTCACATGAAGAGACTTATTTGATGAGATTGTTTCCACAAAGCTTAGGTGGAAAATGCATGGAATGGTTCTCCAAACTTGCACCAAGTATTAAGACCTTTGAAGAGCTAGTTAATAAATTCATCACCCAATACTCCTACAACATCCAACATGAGATAATGATGAAAGACCTTTGCAATAAAAAATAGAAAAAGGGTTAATCATTCCTCATATCTTTACAAAGATGGAGAAGATTGTTTGCAAGATATGCTCATCCCATATAACTGAAAAGGAAAAGATGGAAATCTTTATTGACAATCTAAATGATGAGATGATCTATAGAATTGAATTGCAATGTCCACCTACTTTTGAGAAAATGATTGAGAATGGAATCAAAATTGAAGAATCCTTGGTTAAGAGAAGATCCTAAAAATTTACAATGAAGGAAACAAGATAGAAAACTCTTCTAATATTTATAACAGTGATAAACCAAAATTTTGGAAAAGAAATAAAAATGTTGGTAACAATGATACTACAACTAAAACACAAAATGCAAAACCAATATTTAACTTGATAGTAGTTGCCACCAAGACTAATCAAAACAATGATCCAACTAGCAATCAAAACATCAATCAAAATGCCAATCAAAACAACAATCCAAGCAATGTTGAATCTAAACCACCACCATATTGAATGTCATCAAATCAAAGAAGATTCACACCTTTAGGATAGTCATTAGAATCAGCATTAAAGGAGATTCTTTCAGCCAAGCTTATAACATTACTAGAGGCACGAGATTGGGAACCAAGAGTTAAACCTCTGTGGTGGAATGATGCACATTATTGTGGCTTTCACAGAAACAAGGACCACAAAACAAATAACTGCATGCAATTGAAACATTTGGTACAAGATTTGATTGATAACAAGACAATATTTGTAGAACCTCAAACAGACAATGATCATGGAGCATTCAAGAATCCTTTTACCAAACTACAAAAAGGGAGAGTCCTCTTCATCAAATACGAAAGGGAAAAATGTGAACTATGTTTATGATTCTACCATTCTCCATATTGAAGTAGTTGAAGATCAAACTAAGGACATCAAAATCAAGGGCCAAAAAGACATTATTATAGCTAAGAATCAAATTAATGACATCACCATTGAGCATGAACAAAATATTGTTATTGAACTAGTTGAAGATCAAACTAAGGACATCAAAATCAAGGGCCAAAGAAACACTGTTACAGCTAAAATCATCCCCATGACATTAAAACCAAATCACATAAAATCAATGACATCATACTAATCAAAGAACATCAAACTAAGGACATTGAAATCAAGGGCCAAAAAGACATTGTTACAGCTGATAATCCAATTAATGACATCACAATTGAGTGTGAACAAAGTATTATTACAGGTAAAAATCATCACCATGACATTAACACCAAATCACATCAAATCAATGACATCATACCAATAAATTTGATCAAAAATGTTGCTGCAAATGATAATCAAATTAATGTCATTAAAATCATAGAAAAACAAGATCACCAACTAGTTAATGCAACCACAAGAGGGAAAGACAAGGTAATATTGAAAGGAGTTGCATCTAAGATACCTATTGCCCCTGCAACTCAATACAACATAGTTGACCAATTACAAAAAATCCCAGCTCAAATATCTATATTGGAACTATTGAAAATCTCACCAGCTCACACAGAAATCCTAGAACAAGCTCTAGTAGCCACCACAGTAATAAATGATCTGGAGTTTTATCAATTCCAAGCTATGGTGGGACACTTGACTGCACCTCATTGCCTATCATTTTTTTAACTGATGATGTATCACTCACCCATCCACATAATTTTTCCCTCCACATTGAGGTTTTAATTCACAAACACTGGGTCAAACGTGTTCTAATAGATGGTGGAGCTGGCCTAAATATCTACACTTTAAAACGTATTTGTGCACTTGGATATTCAGAAAATGCAATTGATGCTAGAAGGAAAATCACTATAAAATCCTATGATGATTAAGAGAGATCCTCCTAAGGATTGATTGTCTTACCAATTCAAGTGGGACAAGTTGTAAAAGATATAATCTTCCAAGTGTTAGACAAGGATTTGACATACAACATACTCTTGGGACATCCTTGTATCCATGACATATAAGTAGTTTCATCAACATATCATCAATATTTAAAATTCTCCTTCAATGGACAAGAGATTACTATTTCAGTTGATTCCAACAATTCTCAATATTGCAACACACTCAAAATAGTCGAAGACACTTTTGTACCACATAACAAGGAAGCTCCTACTCCTAGTTCATCCAATAATGAAAGAAAATTAAATTCCTTGTCAAAGTGGGTTGAGAAAAAGGACCAGTAAAAAGATAAGAGTATTAGTGATTCTACTTCATCAAGTAATGAAAGTCAACCAAATTCTTTGTCAAATCAACTTGAGGAAAAGGTTCAATCAATAGACAAAGGTGTTGGTGATTTTACTCCATCAAATCATGAAATTCAACTCAATTCCTCATCAAAACAATTTGAAAAGATCCAATTAAAAGAAAAATGCATGGGGGAATATTCATTTGATTAATCCTTATGTTTATCACAGCTCTTACCTTCACCGAGATCCTATGGATAGTCATCCACATCAATACAACAATCCTCACAACCAACCATTCTCTTTGACAACAAGTTTGTAAAAGCAGGCACCTTAGTGGATGAACCAGAAGATAAGGATGTTTTGAATTTGTTATACAAGGATGAAGAAACATCACAAGCATCAACTTCCAATATTTTAACTGAACCATATGGTAAAGGTTTTACAATCCTAGAGAAGATGGGATATGATGAAAAAGGTCCTATCAAAAAAAGAAAAGAGGGTATTATAGAACCAATACAACCTATCATAACCAATTCAAAGGACAAAATAGGGCTAGGATATAGGGAAGAGTCAAAAGAAGAAACAAAGTAGAAGATTGTTCAATGAATCCTTCAATTACGAGATAGTTCTAAAACATATTCCAATGAATATGAATGGGACTCACTTTCTAAGGAATCTTTTCATGACAAAGAAATTGATGTGATACAAAGGTATCCACCAATACGTATGGAGGGACAAAGCTCAGGGTCTAGACCACTTGAAATTGGATCACAACATATCGATGACTCTAGTGAAGATGATCATACTTGGAGTGAGATAGATCACTTAGAGGAGAGTAACATCATAGACCTTGAAATCGCTATTGAACACTTTGATGACGTTGCCATCATGACACTCACCCCTTTTGACCTTAGCTAATCTTATGATTTTTTTACCATCAGTACACCCTGAACTAATTGACTGGGACCAAACCGAGCTGCTTGACATACCTATCTCTCCATATGATGATGTCATTTTGAACTTCCTTTGCTCTGATGATCCTAAAACATGTTCCATCATTGAATCTCCTAACAAAGCTTCGGACAAGGGGAGTTCCAAATCTCTCAGCTGCAAAATAATGAATATCAAAAATTGATCTAATGGTGAAAACCATTTAATGGCAGTATTAGATCAAGAAAAAGTAAAAATAAAGAGTGTGTCTAACGGTGAAAACCTCTCTGAGGCACCAAAAGATAGGAGATTTGACACTTTTCCTGAACACTATCATGAGGTCTTCAGTGTTGATTGAACATACACAATCCATCAATATTCGTACAACTAAAATAATGAATACCCTACATCTAGCAGCATCCATGACAGAGGAAGAAAAACCAAGCTTCAATAAATTCTTTGAGGAGAGACAAATCAACTTTGCTTGGTCCTACACTGGCATGTTAAGCATGGATCTAGAGCTTATCAGGCATCATTTATCTCCACCACCTGGAGTAAAGCTAGTGAAGCAAAAGTTGAGAAAAATGCATCTGCATATCACCCTCCTAGTGAAATCCAAATTAAAGAAACTATTAGATGCAGGATTTATCTAACCTATTGATTATGTTGAATGGATATCAGACATTGTGCAAGTTTCAAAACCAGATAACAACATTAGGATATGTATGGATTTTAGAGATCTTAACAGGGCTTGCCTGAAAGGTGATTTTCCTTTACCTAACATTGACATCATCATAGACTTGACAACAAGACATGTAATGTTATCACTTATGGATGGTTTTTCAGGTTACAATTAGATTAATATAGCACCTGAAGATCAAGATAAAACTACTTTCACATGTCCATGGGGCACATTTTGCTGGAACGTAATGCCTTTTGGGTTGAAAAATGTTGGAGCTAACTATCAACGAGTGATGACTGCTATCTTTCATGACATGATGCACACCTTTAAGGAGGATTATGTAGATGACTTGTTGGAAAAATAATTCAATAGAGAGGAACATCTAGAGATCCTAGATAAAATCTTCACTAGATTGGAGAAATTCAATGTGAGATTAAATCCAAAGAAATGTATATTTGGCATGACATCAGGTAAACTTTTGGGATATATAGTATTTGCTAAAGGTATTGAGGTGGATCCTATGAAATTCAAATCCATCATGGAGATGCCTCCTCCCAAGAATATCATCTAACTCAGATCTTTACATGGACGATTACAATCTATTAGGAGGTTCATCGTGCAACTGGCAGATAAAACTCATCCTTTTAATCACTTGCTACACAAGAATGTTTCTTTCAAATGGGATGAAAAATGTGAAGCATCCTTTAATCAACTAAAATAGTATCTGATGCCACCTCCTATAATAGTACCACCAACTGAAGGAAAACCATTATTACTCTACATAGCAACAACAGAGGTATCTTTGGGCACTCTACTGGCACAGGAAGATTCTATGGGAAAAGAAAGGGCTATTTAATACATCAGCAAAACCTTGAGAGGCTATGAAATCAACTACACATTTATTGAAAAATCTTGTCTGGTGTCAGTATTTACTACTCAAAAACTAAGACACTACATGTTAACTCACACCATCAAACTCATAGCCAAAATTGATCCATTGAAGTATCTACTCAACAAAGTTGCCTTGACAAGAAGATTAGCCAAATGGGTAATGATATTGAGTGAGTTTGACATCTAGTATGTGGATAGAAAAGTGATCAAGGGCCAAGCCATAGTGGATCAATTAGTTGAAGCACCATTACAAGATGATCATCCCATGAACATTGAGTTTCTAGATCCAAATGTCCTTACAGTGTCAGCACAACATTGGATGTTATATTTTGATGGATTGTACATGCGACATGGATCAAGTGTTGGAATTCTATTTGTCACACCTCAAGGACATACAACTCAAAATTCCTACAAGTTAATCTTTCCTTGCACTAACAACACAAAAGAGTATGAAGCACTCATCATTGGAATCAAAGTGGTGGTTGAATGGAAGATCACAGAGTTGCAAGTCTATGGTGATTCTCGACTAGTCATAAATCAATTGAATGATGATTATCAAACAAAAGATGATAAATTGATGCCATATAAAAGAATGGTGGATGATTTCAAGTACTTTTTTGAAATTAAATTTGAGTAGATTCCAAGAGGAGACAACAAAACTGTTGATGCCATGGCCACCATTGCTTCTCTTACAAATACCTGAAAAACAATCTTGTTATGAATTCATGGTGGAACAACTGTTTAACCTTGCCTATGATAACCATGAATCCTAAGTCATTTACCATATAGTTGAGGTTGATGCTTCTATCTATGGGAAGATCTACACCTATCTATGAGACAATACCTTAAAACCAGATTTATCCCGAAACTAAAAATGAAACTTTATTCGACAAGTAGCTCAACATATCCTAATAGCTGATGTACTTTATCAACGAGATCTTGATGGTACTCTCCTTCAGTGTCTTGGACATAATGAAGTTGAAACTGCTTTAAGCAAGGTTCATGAAGGTATCTATGGCACACATTCAAGTGGACTAACTTTAGCTAAAAAACTCCTATGCTTGGGGTATTACTAGTTGAATATGGAGGAGTCTTTTCAATTTGTCAAGAAGTACCAAAAATTCCAAGTCCATGGAAACCTGATACATGCACCAACACAAGAGTTACAATTTTTCACATCAACATGGCCTTTTTTTCAATGGGGACTGGATCTTGTAGGTAAAATTCATCCACCTCCATCCAATGGACACAAGTTCATCATCACAACCACGGAATACTTTACAAAGTGGATCAAAGTTGTTCCCTTAACCACCATCACTAGAAAAAAAAATTGCATCCTTCATCCTAAATTACATTATCTGTTGGCATGGTATTCCTTAATCCATTGTCATGGACAATGGCAGACCTTTCAAGAATCAGGATGTCCAAGAACTTTGTAAGAGGTTTCATATCCAACATCAATTTTCCACACCTTACTACCCTCAAGGAAATGGCTAGGTAGAGGCCTCAAACAAAACCATTCTCAAAATCCTAAAGAAAACCATCAATGATGTTGGATGTGATTGGCACATTCAACTAAACCCTGATTTGTGGGCTTATCGTACTAGTATTCACACCCCAACAAGAGCTACACCATATGCTCTAGTCTATGGATGAAAGGCTATTTTACTTATTGAGGTTGAGCTACCATCACTCTAAGTGTCTTTGAAGGGAATTATTTCAAAGGAAGATTATCGAGTATCTAGGCTACAAGAACTGGAACTGTTAGATGAGCGTCGTCGACATGCAGTTAATCACCTAAATTCCTATCAACAGAGGATGTCACAAAGTTACAATCACAGAGTAAAACCAAGAACATTTCAGGTTGGTGACCTGGTCCTAAAAAAGAATCCCCGTAATCAACAAGATAGAGAAAAGAAGGGAAAGTTTGAACCAAACTAGTTAGGTCATTTTTTTGTT
This sequence comes from Sequoia sempervirens, assembly GCA_007258455.2. NCBI lineage: Eukaryota > Viridiplantae > Streptophyta > Pinopsida > Cupressales > Cupressaceae > Sequoia > Sequoia sempervirens. Next base: position 550,618,015 of record VDFB02058242.1, read on the forward strand.
GTATTAATCTATGAATCTGGAGCCTATCAGTTGTATACTCTTGAAGGGGACTTGTTTGAAGAACCCATCACCATCCTGCATCTCAAGAAGTTTTATATTTGACTCATCCAGTGCACTAGTAAAAGTCCTAAAAAAAAAAAAAAATCAGAAAATTTCCTGAAAAAATGATCACCTTGATGAAAACCTAGCAAACAACATCTTGGTGAGAACAAAAAAAAAGAGAAAAATACAAAAATGTGAAAAATCAAAAAAAAATAAAAAATCATAAAATCTAAAAAAGTGCAATAAAAACAAGTAGTGAAAACTTGGCAACAAGCACTATTTGTGATAGATTAGCTTTTCCATCTATTTGAGCATGTGCCAATTGTTCACTTTCACCATCATTACACCTATCATCGAAAAACCTCATGTACATGTCTTGGCATCGCGGTCGTGTCTCACCCTAGATAGGGGGAAAAATCTTGAACTCACTGGGGGCAATAAAATTTGACCTTAAAACAATAGACAACAAATAGTTAGACAACACAATAAACACAATGATCAATGCAAATCAACATTGAACATCGATCATCAAACTGTACACATCAACCATCCAAATCAAACAACTCGATTAATCATATAAAAAAAATTAAATGGATGATGTTCTTTTGAATCATGGTTTTATCACGTTAGCATGAATGTTCAATTGTTGTACTTTGATTTTTGTTATCATATCTCTAGAGAGTCTTGAGGATGTCTTGAACTAGAGGGGCTAGGAAGGAGTATGATTTTTCTTTGTCTGTTGTTTGTGAGTTAATCATTACTACTATGTAAATTGTCGTGAGATGTGCTCTACAAAGTATCACTGATGACATTCCATATTTGTATAGGAAAACGATTAACTCTTGACTGTTTACCCAAGAAATTCTCAGGTCATCTCAGTTTAATTATACCTAGATGCTTGAGTTAACTTGCAATATCAAAAAAATCATATGGAAGTAGTACTCAGGTCATCATGGTCTAATTATACCATTGATTCTTGTACTCACTTTCAACATTTTAAAGGCTCAATGATGATAAAAGCATGACCAATTGGTTGATATGATGACAACACTTGCATATTAGATTTGCATGGCTAAGTTAGATTGCATCCATGTTAGTTTTTCATTTGCAATATAGATTTTCCAAGGCTGGCATAATTTTTGCACTAATGTTATCTCTATCATTAACAGATTGAGTACATTTGACATTAAGAAAAATAAGATCATTCTCATGTAGTTGCATAACCATTTGTATATCACAATACATCCATCCATGCATTACATCATAATATTTGCATTAGAAAATACAACAATAAATTGCATCACATATCACTTGCATAATCACATTCATCTCAAATAACATAAGAGCATCATCCATAAAGCATTTAGAATCATAATCTATGAATTATCATATCATCATTGCATCCATACATAATCATCACATAAGCATATTAAGCATCATATAAACATCACATAACATATAACATAGAAATTAAATGCATCCATCATAGGTATTCATCACACACACACACATAAACATACATAGGTCGCTAATCATTGTTCCATAACATATAAATCTCAAAAATCATAATGTCAAAGAGTACAATGATGTCCACATACATAAAGAGATACATCAATATCAAAATGGTAGAAATCAAAATATCTCAGCTAAATCAGTGTATACATCATCAAATGTCTCAAATACATATTGAGTGATCATAACAAGGGTTATGTGCTGCTGCCCCCTGACAGTGTTGTCCCTATACCTTCGGCTCCACTTGATGGTCCTGCCCTTGGATCTATGCAAGGTGGTGGCCCTGTAACACCCCTAGTAGTAGTCCTAGAATGAGTGTGTGCATTGGTCGACTGATCATAGCTGACCTGATGCTCTGGAGGCACTACCTCATGATATCATCCCTGGTAGTACTCAACTTCCTTGGTGGAGCGTCATACCTCTATCAGGTAATCTTTTGTCGAGGTACCCTCGACCACCCTCTGCAATCTCTCTAATATGGCCTCTACTTGCTTGCATCACTACCTTAAGGTATCTCTCTTGGCTGTAAGGGTGGAAATTTGTGCTTCTGCCTGAGCCTGGGCCTATGTTTGTGTCTGTAGCTGACCCTATACCTGTGCCAATTGCCCCTATAAAAGTCTAAACCTAAGTCTGTAAGGAAACTATCTGAGCCTGTTGCTACCAAGAGGGTAACCAAATCTGCACATGTTGTTGTGTTGCAGCCACCAGTGATCTCCTCCAGGGTACTCTGAAGTCTCGCACATCCAGCACTGGCCCACCACCACCCTCATCTCCATCACCACCATCACCTCCATCACCATCTTTGCCACCTCCACCATCTCCATCCTTTTCTCCATCATCACTACTCTCTCCCTCCTTATCATCTCCCTTATCTCTTTGTCTTGGTGTTGGCTCATCATCTAACAATAGTGTTGGTTCATCCATACTAGATATCCATGGGAATGGATGAGAAAAGAAGTAATGGGCATACTTATGTGACACTACAACCTTTATAATCTCAGGATGATAATCCCATATCACTACCTAGAGTCCTTGATACTCCTCAATAGCTACATCATATGATAAAGTAGGTCCCCACTCTAGTATATCATGTCATTGGCGTTCATAAAGAGCCACTCCCTAGGGCATGCCTTGTACTCTGCCATACTATTGCAACACTCTCCTAAGCAAGAATCTCTCTATAACAAATGGGGTCCTCCCAATCAAATATCTCTCCATGCACACATAGGGCATCTCTATATCATCCTCTAACCACTGCTAATAGTCAAGATATGGCCTCCATGTAATAGTATCAAGATCATCTAGTACCCTCCTCCAGTACTCCAATTTTCCCAACTTATGCTGGACAATTGGACCTATGTATCCATGAACATATGGACAACCCTCTAGGCATTGTATCTTTGCCACTAGATGGGTGACCGCTATATACTCCCATTCCCATATTTGTAACAATGTAACTCTAGCTGATAAACTGACACCTCTAAGATACACAACCTAATGTAGATCATGGTATAAATGTGCAAGCATGTAGGATCCCCATGCATATTTGGTACCCTGTGTGATCATGCTATCCAAAATCCAACCCCAACCAACTGAAAGTCCCTTTGACTTGCGGTCGAGACATATAAATCCTCCAATAAATCTAGCAACAACACATGGCAATGTCACATATGCATCAACCATCTCTCGCCATGGAATCTCATAAACACAAATTTGGTCATCCTCAAAAACCCTCTGCAATGCATTTTTCCCTCCCTGCTCAGTGAAATCATACACAACCAACTCTCCAACAATAGGAATCCACAAGATCTTGTAAACATCCTCTAGTGTCACTGTCATCTCACTGGTGGGTAAGTGAAAGGTGTTATGGTCACTATGCCACCTCTCTGCTAAAGCGGTCAGAAGTCCCCTATTAATCCTATGTTGGGGCATGTCTATCAATGAAGTCAATCTACATCATCCAATCACATCTAGATTAGCCTGAACTAGATGAGGAATCAAATCGTAGGTCCTCAGGAATCTCTCCCAAGACTTAAGGGTCCTCACCGACTCTTTTCATCATAACATATTGCAAATCAACAATCTTATCAATCAACATCAATCAACCTATCAATCTAATCAGCTCTAATGAGATTTTGATTACATCTTGTGAGCATCTATCATTGATCCTCACCTATCATGAGGTCCATCATCATTGTCCTATCATTGATCCTCAACTATTATGAGTTCGATTATCACGATCGTATCATTGAATCTCACTTATCATGAGATCAATCATCATCAAACATCATCAAATCAATCATTGACACATTCATCAATCATCAAAATCAAGGAGTCTAATCTAAATTTTATCATTTTGGTCTAGATGCACTAAAACAATCTTTCTATGCGCTAAAAACATGTATGCACTACAAAACTTCACTGATGTGCTATAATAGTCTATCAATGCACCAAATCTATGAATGCACCATTTTGTAGCCTCAAAGCGCTAAAAGACCTTATGCACTAAAATAATTGCCAAATGTGCTAAATCCTCTCATCTATGCGCCAAAACTATCATTTCACTAAAAAATTCTATGTATGCACCACTAAAGTCTATCCATGCGCTAATTTTCTATATGCACTAAAACCTAGCATCAATGTGCTAAAAGTCTGACCCTATGCACTAATCTACTTGATGCGCTATAACAATGACCCGATGTGCTACATTGGAGTTTGAATGTACTAAAATGCTAAAAGACAAAATTTAAATGTGAAAAATATGGGAAAAATGAGATTCAAAAATCATGAGTTTTTTTTTCGGGGTACGTACAAGAGGTCCATCTGCGGTTGGGAGGTTGTGACATCACAATGCTTGAATCGATGGGTTTAGACCAGAATCACCATCTTGCTCAAAAGTTGCTCAATCACTCAATCACTCAATCACTCCAAATTTTCAAAATGCAAATTCACAAATGAACTTCAAATCACATCTTTTAACCTTTTAAAGGGTGATTAAGTGGGGATTAAAGTGGCATTGATTTATTTTATTTTTCAAAGGGGCTTAATTAATTAATTCATCACTTGGCAAGTTCAACATCATTTTTCAAGAGTTAAATCGTCTCTGCATCATTAAAATTTGAAATCATCATCAAATCATGAAAATTGAAAAAAAATGAAAAAATCTGAAAAATTCAAAAAATTCATCAATTTATCTCCCAAGGGGGCATATATCCATTATCACTCGAAAATCAACATCTAGGGCATATCAAAAATTCTACCAACAATTTTTTCCTTGAAGCAATGTGTAAACACATCACTTCAAAGAGGGGAAAAATGTATACACCTAAAATCGGTCAGGATAATTAATTAATTAAATACAAGTTATTTAATTAATGAACCTCTTATTTCGTCTACTTATAAATAAATTCTAAATTTATTTATATAGTTCACATTTTCTAATTCTTCTTATCTTAAATCATATTCCTCTAATTTTAATTAAATAAAAAAATTCCAATAGTTTGTTTTATTAATTAATATCTTCTTACTAAATTTGAATAATTTCAAATTTGAATTTAGTCACATGTCTCCAACTTTTCCTCTTGCCAACTCATCAAGTGTCTCATGAATTTAAATATCTTTAATATTTAAATTGGAATTATCCTCAACAAATTTGAAACAACTTTGGACACTTGTCTCTTCCATTTCATTTATTCTTCTAAAAACTTGACAAAGTGTTCTATTAAAGGGAACACTCTCCATGATTCCATCTAACTTCTTCATCCTCCACCGTTCATCTTTCCGGCTAAAATATTGACCGTTGGTTGCTGCCACATCACAATATGCCTTGGAAATCCTATAAATGCAGCCTAATTCTACAACATTTGATATCCCATCTTTGAGAAAACTTACTCTATAGAAATTATATCAGCATTTGTGAGCTTAGCATATCATTTTAGTTTAGCATTTTGCATTTAGTTTAAAGTAATGTTACCATGGAAATTTCATTCCTATAATCCTAATTGTTGCATTAGTTTTATTGCATTTTCATACAACATTTTAATTAGTCTTGCATTTCATCATAGCATCATCTTAGCATCATTTTGAACACAATATCATCATAATCTTAGCATCATATCATTTGTAAATCAATCATGTAATTGTAGGAAAATATTTCTTGCATTTTAGATAGCCTCTTGTTTGTTGGGTTGTCATCCAAAGAGTCTAGTTCATTTACACAATTTAAGAGAACTAATGATTTAGAGGATCCTTGAGAATAGAGAACAATGGAATGGTTTTGAGGAATAGTTTTATCAAGCTTATTTTTTATTTTGATTTCTTAATGTAAATGTTTCATTACTTGTGTGATCTTGTTACTCATTTGCACATTTTACCTCACACAACTACAAGCCATAATTTGGAGTGCCATTCAAATATCTAAATATCCTCTTCACAATAGCAACATGTGTTTCTTTAAGGTCTTCTTGAAATCTAGCCACAAGACAAACTGCATGCATAATATTTGGTCTAGTATTAGTTAAATACAATAGTCCTCCAATCATAGATTCATACTTACTCTGATCAACCTTAGGTAAATCATCATCTTTTCTCAATTTACAACCAATCACCATAGGAGTGCATACCGGTTTGGAACCATCCATTCCAAACTTCTTCAATATCTCTTTTAAATATTTTGATTATGAAATAAAAATATCTTTTTTTGTTTGATTGATTTGCAACCCAAGAAATAAATTCATCTCACCAAAAATAGACATCTCAAACTCGTTTTGAATTTCTTTAGCAAAAATTTTTCACATTGTTTCATTTCCTCCAAAGATAATATCATCAACATATACAACTACTATCAAGATCTTGTCATTTTCAATTTTGAAATATAGATTATTATCTGTCATACCTTCATTGAAGCCTTGTTGAATCAAATATCTAGACCCAACCTTGCATACCAAGATCTAGGAGCTTGCATTAATCCATATAAATTCTTTTTCAATCTGCAAACCATATCTAGTTGATCTAATAACGGAAATCCTTCCAGTTGTTCCATGTACACTTCTTCCAATTCACCATTCAAAAATATTGACTTTACATCCATCTGATAAAATTTAAAATATTTATGTGCAAAAAATGCCAAAAACATTTTAATTGCTTACATCCTTGCTACCAGAGCAAAGGTATCTTGAAAATTTATACCTTCTACTTGTGAGTATCCCTTACACACAAGCCTTGATTTGTTTCTGACCACTTCTCCATTCTCACTTAACTTATTTTTGAATACCCATTTTGATCCAATTATGTTTTTATCTACCAGTCTAGGGACCAATTCCCAAGATTCATTCTTCTTAATCTGCATAAGTTCTTCTTTCATAGCTTTCATCTAGTGCTCATCTTTACATGCTTCACCTACTATCTTCGGTTCAACTGCAGAAAGTAAACATAGATTTATTTCACCAACAACAACATCAACTATGCTTCTTTTCAATACTCATTTCCTTTTGTCTCCAATGATTTCATTTTTTGAATGATTCTTTTGCACATATTTAGGTGTCTTTGCGGAATCCATCAGAGCATCTTCTTCTTCTTTTGGATTTTCCTATTCTTCCATAATTTATTCAACTTCTATACAATCAAGTTCATCCAATACATATTCATCAATTTCAATTGAATTCTTTAATGCTTCATTCAACTTGACATTTGTGCTCTCTACAATCTTTCTTAGTATTTTATTGAAACATCGATAAGTTTTGATTCTAGTAGAGTATCCAAGAAAGATACCTTCATCACATCTAGCATCAAACTTCCCTAAACTTTTATTCATCTCTTCTGATATAAAATTTTCTTCCAAATACCTTAAAATACTTGATAGTAGGAATTCTTCCACACCATATTTCATAGGGGTTCTTAGAATTGTTATCTTTTTCTTGAACTTGATTGAACACATAAACAGTAGTATGAATAGCTTATCTCCAGTAAACTTCCAGTATACCTTCTTCTATAATCTTTGATCTAGCATCTTCTTGAATCATTCTATTCTTTCTTTCAACAACTCCATTCTATTGAGGAGTTCTAGGAGTAGAAAATTGCCTCTTTATTCCATGAACTTCACAAAACATTAGAGGTGAATTCACCACCTCTGTCAGACCTCAAAAATTTTATTCTCAAATTTGCTTCATTCTCAACCATAGCCTTAACTACCTTGAATCTATCTAATGCATTAGATTTTTCTCTAAGAAAAGTAACCCATGTATATTGAGAGTAATTATAAATTAAAAGCATAAAGTTCTTGTCACCTTGTAAAATTCTTACTCTTGTAGGACCATAAAGATTTGTATGAATTAAATCCAATAGTTCATTAGTAGATTGCTCCTTTGACTTGAAGCAATTTCTCGCTTTCTTTCCAAACTAATAATCCTTGCAAATAGCATTAAGATGTTTTGTAATCCTTGGTAAATCTCTTATAGCTTGCACTCACTAATCCTCACCAAGTTTTCAAAATTCATATGACACATCCTCCAGTGCCATAACCAATTTTTATTAATCTGAGACATAAAGTAATGTCCATCAGCACCCTTAAGTTGATAAATGTTTCCTTTAGACTTCTTTCCTACAACAATCATTGTTTTAGATCCTTTCCTAATTTCACATCTCTCATCCTCAAATACAAGATTATATCCTTTACTACACATCTATCCAACACTCGAGAGATTATGAATTAAATCCTTAACATAGTAGAAATCATCAACATTATGCTTTCCATCAAAACTAACTAAACCTATTCCACAAATATTAGCACCAATATCATCTCCAAACTTAATTAAGCCTCCATCATAATTTTCAAGTTTAACAAACTTACTCTTATCATCGATCATGTGATGTGAATAGCCACTATCAATAACCCAATAGTTATTTTCCTATTTAGCATGAAGAGTAGAAATTACAATATATCTTCAACTTTCTATGGAGCACTTTCCTTTTCCTATCTTTCAATATTAGCATAAGTAGATTCATCTTTTATAGCCAAGAACAAGCATTCATTGTCATCAAAATCTCCAATAATTAGATTCTACATCAGAAATACCAGCATCTTCATTCACATAATATGCTCTCTTAATTGTATTTCCATTATTTTCTTTTCTTAATCTATGTTTATTCTAATAATATCTTTCTAGACATCTCGAAGCATAATGACCTATTCCTCCACAACTAAATAATTTAAAAGGTAATTTACCTTCATACTTACCATAGCCCTTTTTCATCCTTCTTACAAAGTTAGCTTCTACTTCATCGAGGTTCTCATCTTCCATATCTTCAACTTTTGTAGCCTTGAAAGCAATTTCTCTCTTGGATCCATTTCTCAAGCTAGGATTTCTCATTTCAAATGATGTTAGAGTACCCAATAATTGATCTTTAGTATACATCTTGTAATCTATAAATTCCTTAATAGTAGATACCTTTTCACTATATGCATCAGGAAGAGTTTTGAGAATCTTCTTTACAATCCTAAATTCATCTACTGTAGCACCAAGTCCTCGCATTCCACCTACCAGTTCATCCACTCTCTATACATAGGATTTAGTGTTCTCATCTTCAGACATATGCATGATTTTGAATTGTGCCTCCAAATCCTGTAACTTTTCTTCTTTGACCTTTTCATCTCCTTCATGAATCTTTCGCAATGCCTCCTAGGCCTCTTTAGCAGTCTTCAGATTTTTAACTTTAATCAATTAAAAATGTGAAAGACTATTCTTTAGAATGAACTTTTATTTATTGTTTTCTCCATGCACCTTGATTTCATTAGTTGTACTTAGACCATTAGCAGGAGGATCATATGCAGTCTTATAAGATTTCTCAATATCATAACCATAGTACTCCATATATCCTTCCATCTTTATTTTCCAGAGGGCATAATTGGTCCCATCGAACTTAGGACACTCAATAGTGATCTTTGCCATCCTGGACCTTCCTCAAGTGGTTAAACTCTTCTCCAAGGAACCATGCTCTAATACCAATTTTTGAAAAAGACAACTAAGAGGGGGGGTGAATCAGTTGTAGCAAATTTAACCCTTAAATACTTTCACCAAAAATTGAATCTATTATCATTTACAAATCCTTTACTCTGCTAATGTGATTAATCATTAAGTGTAAAAGTAGAAACTGAAAGAAGAAAAACCATACACACAATAACACTAGATTTACGTGGAAACCCCAATAAGGGAAAAACTATGGTGGGGATTATCTCACAATATAGAGAATATCAAAACTGAATACAAAGGCTCACTTCCAAAAAAGCTCAATGCCAAAATAGGACTCACTGTCTAGTAAAGGTTAACCACCCAGAAGGCTCACTTCCACAAAATTACAAAAGATGACAGAATAGATTTGTTACCGAGAGGAAACAGTCTCAATGTAATGAATATTTCCACCACAATTCACTCACACACTTACAGACATGCTCGAATGATAGAATACACCTTCAACTTGTTGCCTTTGAAAACTCGCCACTTGAATTACACACTGATCTACTCAAAGTTACATCTCTCTCTCACACACACACACACTATTCCACATCTATCTTTCTCTTGCATTCATTCATCATCTTTCCCAACCATCTCAACTTCTATTTATACCATCTTCAACTTTGAAAATCATCCAAAGTTGGCCACATACCATTATTTACAAATTCAAATTAGGTCAGTTCCAAAACATTCTACGGTGGAATTAGAATGAGGGCGACCTGAACACACACTTAATGAGGACCTAAATAATTCCCAACATGCCTCAACACACTTTCATGATCTTCATAAGAGTGCTTAACACAAGGTCATCCAAAACTAGTGTAAAACACATAAGTCAATTAAGCACACTTAACCTTAACACGATTCAATCTTTCCAAATAACAAAATTAACTTTAACATGACATCTTCAACTTATCCTGAGAATTGCAAGTCATAAGACTCAAATGAGAAGAAATCCAAAGCAACTACATTTCTCCCGGACCATAGCCAGATACACAGAAAAGTACAGTTCACAATTGGTGAACATAACTCGCACTGTACAATCTCCAAAAACCTAAAATCTAAATATAGCAGCTTCCAACAATCATGAACCATACTTCAAATCCTCATTATCATAGAAACACATTCCAAAGCAAATGTTGAATACCTGCAACCTTTCTTTATTACAATTTTCTCAATATCCTTGACATATACAACCAATATGGCATCAATGTCAATAGCAACCAATTGACCAGTTAACTAGTTGACATCAATGACAACACCTTCATACTTGCAACATGCCCAAGTCAAATAATTTTGATGTAATCTTGCTTGTTGTTGATAGAATAATTAAGAATGCATACTTTTCTAGACTCTCCAATCTATTTCCCATTAATACTATGGAAAAATTATTCATAGAAAATATACATAAACTTCATGGAATTTTCAAAATTAGATTACAAAATAGAGCCTTCTCAAAATTTCTAATCAAGTGGAATAGTTTTCTAATTGAAGATGCAACATGGAATGATGAATGACTTATACAAAAGATCTTAGAGTTGCTAAGCATTGAAAGCAATGATTTTCTAAAGGGGAAGGGAATATTATGATCATAATATGATATATTACTAAGTATATATTATATATTCCTAGTATAATAAGATTAAGCACTTGTGGCATGTTTAAACCTAACATAAATATTAGTTAATACACTAATCCCTCTTAACTACGATGAAGGGGTATGGCCCTACATAGTTAAGCCTATAAATAAAGTAGATAACTCTCTCCCATATAATCATCCTATTAATTATTGAATTAATATATTATTATCTAATTATTAGAGGTCACCCTCTCAAAGTAGTTTGCTATATTTCTAATTTTTACAAATATTTCTAATAAATATATCATAATGTATACTTAGGAATATATTAAATTAGGATCATAATATCCAAAAATAAGGCATAAATTTAAGCTCAACTTCAACAATAAATTAAAAATGACAATAAAGTCACCAAATAAAGAAATATCAAAATTTAGTGGCAAGACTACTCAAAAGTACAAACAATAAATCAATTTTGATCATTAAGGATAATTAGAGAATTTATCAATAACCAAAAGAAACTGTAAAATATAGAAGGTACATTGGAAATGCACTTGTGATATGAGAAAAGAGATCCTAGACTAATTAATACATTAATCTAGATCAATCCTTCTTTCATACAACATTTAGAACATGAGTCACCAATGACTTAAGGCTTGACTACTATCCTCAAGGAAGAGCCAAGCTATTTGGTGAGACTTTGTTCCCTTGTTGCAAAGATGAAAGATTGATAAGTTTGTTGATTAAATTAGGTAATGGGTAACCCTAATTGACTAACTACAAAAATATACAAAATACTATTATTATTTACAAAAATGATGATAGAGTAGGAAAGAGAAGATTTGATAGAACCTATTGAACTAAAAGAAGAGGAAAAAATGGCAAGACACCAACATGAGGTACTAGTTTCTTTAGGGTTTGTATGGTATGAATTCATATTTGATAATCTTTGTTACAATCCACTTTTTCCTCTTATAACTTATCTCTATCAGAAATGCATGATTTTGGATCTGCATCCATAAAAGGGGAAAAATGGTTGTGTTGTATATGGGATTTCCTAATTCAAACCTTGTAATGGTGTTCCCACCTCCACAATGATAGTGATGATTATGATAAAGAGTGTGTGCTCTCAGGGGAGAAAATAATAATAATAATAAAGATCTATTGTAAATGAAATAACATGAAATAAAGTTATCGTGTGTGTGAAATCCTTGTTGGATTAATTTTGCATCATAAGTCACCACAAGGAGTTGATAAAGAAGAAATAATTTTCCTTGAATAGTTGCAAGGGTTAGTGAGAATAAAAAAATAGTATTCACAAATAGACATCCTTAGAAATCATGTAAGGAAGAATAGAGAAAGAAAGGGAGAATACTTATGGAGAAGTTACATGTGTGTAAATGAGAGAGATTTATTTATATATGCATCATTGAAGACCTTTTTGAGCTAGGTCGACAAGGTACAATGTTCAAGACACCAAAGCCTAATATTTGGAATTAAAACTTTTTAAAATTCAATTGCAAGACACAAGCATGTCACACTAGTGTCTTGGCATTTTTCGCTCATGAAATGCCAATTATTGAGGAATTTAGCATAGTTTCTTAATCAGGTCATGAAATGGTCATATTATGAACAAAATTAACCATACATGCAAAATGGGGCACTGAACCTAGTGTGAAATTGTAAGTGGCGACAATTTAGGATGTACTAGACTAATTTCAAACACAATCAAGGGAGGAAAATTTTATACTACACATGGGTTTCGATAACAAATGGTGAGTTAGATGACATGCTTAAGCAACACCAAGTGATTATTCTAAGGCTCAAATCACATCATAAAGCACAATACCATTTTCACATAACCAAGATTAGGTTAAGACAATATTGGCCTCATAATAAATGATAACATATCCACTCACTCATTAAGGATTAATTAGCATTCAACATCATACAAAGATTCACTTATTGTATAAATAATACATGAATGTAACATTTAGTTTCTAATACACAACATTGTAAAAGGTAAATAATCTAATTGAAACTCAAGACCTTCACCCAATATTATATCCTTATAATTTGTTACATTTTTCTCTACCATATGATGATCCAACACATTTACAATGAAATGTACACCTGACAAGTGTGCAAAGTGCAACTTAATTGAAATTGAGAGAATTACACAAGAGAAACAACATAACCATGTCCTCTACACCAATAGAGAATAACATTAAAATGACTCATAAGGAGTGGCAAATAATCGGCTTAGCTCTAGTCCACACCAAGCCAATAAATCTTTCAATGCACAACATATTCTATAATCCAATATGCATAATGAGTAATAGGTTTAGAGTCACAAGATGTGTGATTTACTAATGTATTTTTCAATTAGTGCAATGCAATAATCACACCTAGGTTCCCTCATGCATCCTAGGGAAGAATGTAATTTGTAGACAAAGTCATTAGCCTAATGATCTTTTTAACAATTCATTTTTTTCTTATTTCATGCAACTACATGATTAGTTCATACATAATAACGTGCACACTCATGGAGAACACATGCAAGACACACTTCATGCAAGAATTTATATTTTCCATAAAAAAAAAGTAATTAATAATTTTAAATATGACAAAGCAATAAGAAGGTATGCTACTATTGCAACACAATATACACACAACAAGGGTGCACAATGCAAGGTTCCTTAAATTGAGCAATTGCTAAGAACTTTATATCCTTTCCAAAGTTGTATATGTCATAATGTTTATATTTCTACAATTCCTACTTAACTATAATTTCACAATACTATTTGAATGGCTAATAGTGTAGATATATTGACAATGTATCTAGTTCAAGAAATTATTGTAGATACTATATCGAGAAGATATCATTCATAAAGCCTTTCTCGTAGATTTAGTGAAATTATAAATTTTAGATAGAGCATAGAAAATAATATAAAATTAATTGAAAAATACTTATCACATTCTTTCAAAAGATAGTATGAATTAACAACAATACACAAGTATTAATAAGTTAAAATAATTTGTTGATTCCAAATATTAAAAACATTTATATTTTTGTTGGTGCATTGAAGCACCACTCGTCTAGCCTATATGCAACCCAATTAGTCCAAAAATTTGGTGGTATGCTCTTAACATATGTCAGGATATGATCTTTGCAACACGATATGGACATCCATCAAAGCATAAAGGAGAGGAATTTCATCCAATGTTGTGGTTGTCACTACCATGGTAGACATGTATGTGAAATGTAGAGTCACACATAAGTCATAAAAGAGTTTCAATTGTTAATTTATTAAAAAAATTACAGAATGTTGCTTTTGGACCCTCTTTCATAATTTATGGCAACAAATATTTGTTTTATAGATTCTAGACCATTGTCCCAACATAAATAAACTAAATTTATATTCTTAATAAAAAAAATAACCTCATAAATCTCTAACCATATTGTGATGTCCAATTGTAGTCCTTGTGATGATATCACAACCAATTTAAAAATAAGGAATTAGAAATTAATATAAAAATATATTTAAAAATAAAATAAAATTATCAAATCATTCTACATAATCTAATAATATATAAAAAAAATTATTATTATCATTTCTTACAATTTCAATGTTAGAAAACATGCTTGAAAGTTTGACAAAGATAAAAATATATTTAGCTATTCTCATTGAAACCAAATGACCGAGAGAAGCAAAGAGGAAGGTACTTCAATTGACCACAACATTGAAGAATGTGTCAAAATGATCTATATTAAATATATAATTATTTTATTTATTTTTCCGTACTGACACTTTTAAAGTGGTGTACCTCCAAACAAAATTAATTAATAATTAATAATATAGTTCCTCCAAATTAATAATTAATAATAATTGACTTGTTGATTTTGCTTTGTGCAAGTTTCCATCTTTGACTACATTCCCTTGTTTTCATTTTAAACGTGTAATATAACTGTTTAAGGGAATATACATTCTCCAAGGCAGCTAACACATGCGATGTTATTTACGAGGGTGCAGCTTTTTAAAATTATTATTATATTAATTATTAAAAATAGAGTTCACCCATAACATAGAAAATTATAGATACTTATAGAAATAATAAAAGTAATTATTTTTAAAAAAATACTAAACCATGGATAGTAAGTTATATAATATCTTAAAATAAATAAAAAGATCATGTATATGAAATCATAGAAAAGGATTTATCTATTTGTTAGGGGTAGAAGGTAGGTGAACATTGACCAAGCCATTGGTATTGCTTTTTTTTTATACGGCAAGGGTGTCCCTGCGACTCCACCCAATGGCCCAACAACGCATTCCTTGGGTACCTGAGGCAAGCCATTGGTATTGTTACTAATATAAACACTTAGGATACATTTATGCATGTTATTGTATATTTTGTTAAAGTATACACGAATCAAATGAGTGTTGATGAATAGTTCTGATTTAGTTAATGTGAGGGAGATTTCTTCATAATTCAATCTCTTAATTAATAGTGTTCCTCTCATTTAAGGAGGGAAAACAATTATACTTGTAGATTGGTAATATGGCCTTCAAGGAGATAGTATAATTCATTGTGATACTTTAATATGTTGGCAAGTTAGATGGTAGCAAGTTCTCAAATCTTCATCAAGGCACAAAAAATGTTCTAACACCTATTAACGAACACAAAGTGCTGACACTTAGAAAAAAATAATGAGTTAAAATTTTGACACTTGAGTTAAATGTTTTTGAAATAGAGGTAAAAGGGTTTCTAAAAGGGCTCTAACCATTTTATAGTAGAAAGTAGGCAAGAAGAAAAATGGCCTTGCAAAAGAAAAGCTACAACAACACAATAACAAAACTACAACCTAATAACAAGTCAAGAACATAACAAAACATTGAAAAATAGCACCAAAGAGAGAAAACACAAAGTAGACAAAAGACCAAATGGCTAGAGCCGTTCAAAGTAACTATAACCTCACATTTCTCCTAAAGGTATTGGAGATGAGAATTAATATCCTCCATACTCACAATAACATCAACCTATGTACCACCTCTAGTATGACCCAAAAGGCCTTTTAAATATTTTTCTTGATAGTTCTTGACATTTTTGTTTAGGGATTTCAAATTGTTAAAGGAATGAGTGATCATGACCTTGCAAATGCACTATCAGTATATGCCTTTTATTGAAAAAATGTTAATGATCTACATGTTTCCTTTGATATCTTCAATGTTCTTCTCCAATTGCCCTAATATTTTATCCCTCATAATCACTTGTTCCTTCATATGAAGAAGTTCCTCTCTATCATTCCATTCTTCAAAGAGTGTGTTCTATATCATATTTTGTTTATCTCAACAAATAATACTTTAATATTTTGTGGTGATTATCCATCTCCTTGTGAAGCTCATTGCCCTTGTCCTCCATTGAATCAATTTTGGAAGTAACATCATGATGATTCAACAATAAATAGTGGGTAGCATTTTTCCAATAAGAATGACCCTAACATAAACATTCCATGTTAAGAATTTTGTTTCCAACATGACATTATTGGCTTCAACTTAGAAGCTACTTTTAGCTTTCTTTAGGTTCTCAAACACAATATCAGCATCATCATCCTCAAAATCATCCTCATCATCCTCATGGTCAAAAGAAATAGGGGAGATTTTAGAGGAAAGGGATAAGTGGTTAGAAGAGGGTGAATAGGGTAGGGGGAATTAGACACATCTTTCCTTTTGGGGGATTTATGTTGGGAGCTACCCAAAGTGATTCATCAAAGAAGGTTTGGAATTCAACAACATAGCATATTTAAAAAGAAACATGATTAGGGATTGATGCATGTGAGTGCTACCTTTAATTCTTTTAGCTTTAATAACCATGTACTCTAGAGATGAGAGGGGAGAAAAAAGAAAAACTAATCTTACTTTTATGCCAAAAATGACTCAAGAGGGTGAAATGGTAGGTTTAGATTATATTCAATCTACCTTCAACCATTATATAGCACATGATTTGATGGAAATATCATTCCATGATTATGGAAGGGAGAGTGTGGCATACCTATTTTGAGCTCTATTAACTATTTCATCCTCCTTTAGGAATATCTTCACTACCTCCTCTCTATTGTGCCTCTTCTTGAATATTTTTCTCCCTTCAATATATAAGTCAGAAACCATGACTATAAGCTCCTTAGAAATGTGAAGCTCAACACCTTGTAGGGTAACAACCTTGGAGTTCCAAGTTTTGATAAATTCCACTAATAAAGTTCTATAAAAATAATTCAAACTATCCAAATAAGGATTAAGTCCATCCTTCTAAATAATTCCATATATTTTTTCTTCATTGACTCACAAGATAGAAGTCTTATTATAGTCTCCTCTCATTTTGATCTTGTGTTTTTTCTTACCTAGTTACAACTACTCTTGTAGTACAATTTTACAACTCTCTACCAAAAGAAAATAAAGAATTAATAAATTCCTCAAATCTAGTACAAAATTCTCTATAAATCTTCTTAGTTTTCACCATGCCAAATAGTAGTGAAACCCATCATTATTGGATAAGTAGGGGATGTCCTAGTGTCACAAGGGATCAACATTATCAATTTATGTGATCGTCACTATCTCATAAGGAAAGAAATCATTTAGAGAAAATTTGTGTAACCCTTCAATCACTATCCCTTTGTTTGCAAAGGGTTGTGTCAAATAGTTACATTCTCTATATATGTGCCTAATCTCCATATGGGAAAGACTAGAAATGATGGTGAGGGAATCAAATATGAGGTTCTCTATAAACTAGTTAGGGGCAAAGAACATTTTGATAAACTTAATAATATTTATAGATTCCCCCTCCCCCTACCCAAACTCCAAGGAGATAATGCCAAGATCATGGGCTAAGGAAACACCCCATCAGGTAGTTGATTCTTTAACAAAATGACTAGATTGGATACCTAGGTTAATGATGAAGGCACCAAGGACATTTCCCAAACACTTGAGTTAAATGTTGAGACAAGAACCTTTAAGAATTTATTAGTAGTGACTAATCTCTCTAGGCATTCAACATACCTTATAACTCGCCTTTATCTTACAATTCTAACCAACATAAGGTTAACCCAAGTATAAGCAATCACTTGCATAAGTTGTGTTAAAATATTTCACGTGTATATTAATTAGAATTTTATTTTTTCTAGGATTTATTCACACCCATCCCATAGTTTCTTGACCATATTTCATCATGACATGTTTGTATATCTTTTCTTTGTCTTCCTTTTTCATTTATGACCCAAGGTACTTATCTTGTTATTTATTTCTAATAGCCTTTCATTCCTCTTCATCAACTCACTTCTATTTTATACAAATATAATTTCTCACACCTCTTCAACATGACACATTTTATTGATTGTATGACCATTATTCTACTTGTGTGCATTGTAAACATGGCCAATTTTTCTTTTGTCACCTTCTTTCTTTTGTGTTGATTTAAGTCACATCTTCTTAATTTTTGAGTCTCTTAGTTTTTATTAGACCTTGATTTTTTTTCTTTGTTAAAGTTCTAAAATTTTCCTTATTTACATGCAAGTAGGAGAATATTTGAAACCCTAACCTTTATTTGCTTTGTATCCTAGCACATTTTAGTCATTAGGTTCCCAATAGATAGAATCAATGCAGATTTTCAAGACTTCACTTCCCTACATACCAAAAACTCTAATGACATGAGGTAATTCTAAACCCTAAACCTTGGTTTTTGGCATGATTTATCCTCCTACCTCAACCTATCTATTTAAATCTATATTTATGATAATTCTTGTGCATGTGGTTTGTTCAAAAGACCTAATGATCATTAATTTCAACATTGTATTATTTTTTTTCATTTTCTTGAGATTTGGTGTCATGAAAAAACTTGCAAAATCAATGGTTTCCCTCAACACTTTGGTGACTTACATAGTGGGAAGTTGTTAGTGCAATGTGGTTCATGTTTATCATGCTTCCTTTTTATTTTCCAATATTTTCCATCTTTTTGATGTAGGTTTATTGTTCTCTACCTTTTATTTTGATTATTTTCACATATTTTTCCTCTATATTGTCATGTTCTTGAGATTGTTTGTTCATTTCCTACTCTAGCTTATTTTTTAACTTGTACATTAATTTTTTGGAGGGTTTACACACATAATTTAGTTTTATGGATTTATTTTTTCCTCTATAATTTTATGTATTGCTTTGATTCTGTCATTCTTTGGTTCTCATTTTGTCTTTTTTTTAGTTCTTATTCACTTGGTCATTCTCTAGGTTCATCCCTAATTACCTTTCATATCATGGTGTCATGCAAAACCTTAGGTTTTAGAGTTATTTTCTAAATAATAAAAAATTTAAGTCCTAGCCTAGACATTTTTGGGTTTTGGAACCTTTAATCCTCCACACCATGCACTATTTATCACAAATATGTAGCCTCACCTCTAAGTATAATAAAGCTTGTAGAGTTTCATGTGATAACATGTTTAGAGACATTTATCTCTTGGTCTTTCAGAGCTAGAGCTTTAAGATGATACTTAATTATTTACTTTGAAAAGAGGTATCTAAACATTCTAATTCTCAAATATCACTTGGTATCAAGACTTTTGGGTTCATGAATCTAGGAATATGCCTAATTGAATAATAATTTGGTAATCTAGGAATGAGATATCCCTAATCCTTAATTATTGACACCAAATTCTTGATATTATTTGTAGGTTTAGGACTCAAATATTATACTTAATAAAATTTTGTATTGGAAAAGAGCAAGAGGTACCCATAATCCATGATCCTTGATAAAGTAGTTCACTTTATTGAATCACTTAAATAATAGATCATTTTTTTCTTGAATCACTTGGTTACCATGTATGAGCCACCCTAACTCCTTAAGTCCCACTTATTGTGTGTTTTATATTCTTTCATAGTTTCAAGTTGCTCTCTACTCTCAATATATTAGCACTTTTATCATGAATTGGATATAAAATTTATGGATTATATTTTATGAATATCTTGTTGATTTTCCAACACCCATGCAAGGAGATTAGCCAGCTAAGGAAATAAAGTATGAATATAAAGGTTACCCCCTAGCTCTAATATTTCCTCCACTTGGAGTGAAATTGGGCATATAGACCTTTGTGTATGTTTATGTCCAAGAATTGATTATAAAATTCAATAGGGAAGGGGATATAAATTTTAAGGCCCAATGTATGACCCAAAGTGGATTGTTTCAAGAAGGATCATTACCAATAGCTCTAAAATATTTAGTTAGTGTTATCTTGTTCCAAAAATGATGATACCAAATGAAGGAAGGTTATTGGAATATCATATTAGATTATCATCAACCTATATGATGTTGAAGAATCTCTTGGCTTACCTACCTATGTCAATTATAACAAGGTAGGCATGGAGGCCTTACACTACTATGAAACAAAGACCACTGTAGTAGAAAAATGTATAAATGATAGCTAACTTATAACTAGGATAAATTAAATATCTAAAATGGTAATGGTACTCATAGGAGTGAATTCAAAGAATATTTTCATGATTTTATTATAGTACTTAATATAATAGAAAAAAGACCCAATGAGAAATACTTATAGTTTTTCATCCTAGATAAAAAGATGATTTATTAGGGAACTACCCTTAGTTACAACCTATACACATAGTAGATAGAAGTGTAGGAAGGTAATAAGTTCTATATGATTTCTTACCTAGTCTTCCTACTAATCAAAAGGGAAAATTTCTTTGTCTTTTACAAAGTGGGCACAATTTATCTTGGTGGTACCTTAGTATAAAATTATTACCCTCAACTAGAAATCAATGAAGGATAGAAGAATTGAAATAGGGTTAATGATTTCTATTTTATCCATAATTAAATGGTTGCATAATGATTATGCGAAGAGGTTATCCCTAGAAGCAACCTAGACATTGGAAAGCTAGGGAAGTTAGTTCATATAGTTGAAAACATTTTTCTATATCGTAATTGGGGGATTCCACAAATCCTCATACAAAACTCATTTAGATAAACTCTAAGAGTTGGTATAGAATAACTCTACACCATGCAAGATTGGATAAATATTATAGCCACCCAAGATCTAGGCACTTCATGAAAGCATAAGAGAGATCAATATGCAATGCTCAAGATTGCAATGGAATTGATTATCCAAGAATATGATGATCATATAGATATGAGACCACTTGGTTATATAGCCAAGGTGAGACACAAGACTAAATGAGATTATGACAAGTGTCTTAATCCTATGACATGTGACAACTTATCACAACTACCTAGGACACATGCACGTTACAAGTCAAAAGATAAGATAAGATCTAATGACAACTAACACCTTCTAGAAAGATTCCTTCCTAGGACCTATGTAAACTTAACATGTAAATAAGTCCCCGAAGAGACCTAGTAATGAACTAACTAGATACAAGACTTTATTTACACCAACACTCCCCCTTAAGTGAAAATTAGGGAGTAGCTAATTATTATGCAATTGGCACAAATATGGGTCCCAACTACGAGGCCATGTTAGGTACCCATGTACAAATTCCAATGCAATCTCTCACAAATGGAGAAAAGGAGAAAACCTAGTGGGACAAAACTCCTCCACAAAAGAGAGATGAAAGAAACAAAATGCTCTCAATGATTCAATGAGAAAGAAAAAACCCCATGTGAGGAAAAATTCCCCCCTGCATAAGAGAGAAGAAGAAGAAGAGAGACCATGTAGCCCCCCCTCAATGTTTAGTGTCTTGCAATAATGGTAGATGCTCAAAATTGAATGATAAAGATGATCCAAAAGCATCAAACAACATTCCTCCCCTTAGGAAGAAAAAAAAAAGATGGTATGTAGGATGTGTGATTTCTTTGAAGAATTTTCAATTGTATCCATGTCCATGCCAAAAGGTGTCACACTCCAAATATGTGTTCTAGACCACACTACCGAAGAAGAAAATCCAAAATCTCCTAGAAAAAATTGTAGAACACAATCCAAAGACAAAGATACCTCCTCTGAAGACAAAGAAACCTCCTCCAAATGTTGTCAAAAATAATCCACTCATGTCATACTGCAAAGAATGATCATGTAGAGAATGAACAAGAGGTTAGAATGTTCCCTCATAAAGACTACAGAAGGATCATCTCCATTAAAGAGAAGATGAATTTCATCAATGATGTCTCGTAATTCTGAAATACAGGACTCAGAAAACAAACCAAAAATGTTTATCAAGTACTCATCCCAAGTAAACATCTCTAGAAGATGATGAATGTCTTGTTGCACTAAATCACTAGGAACCAAAACTATGGAATCACAAGCATCCTCGGGTACAATAGTAGATGAAGGAGATGGAATATCAACACCTATCAAAAGATCCTTAGTAGATGAAACAAT
Organism: Sequoia sempervirens; assembly: GCA_007258455.2. Classification (NCBI taxonomy): domain Eukaryota; kingdom Viridiplantae; phylum Streptophyta; class Pinopsida; order Cupressales; family Cupressaceae; genus Sequoia; species Sequoia sempervirens. The sequence continues at coordinate 550,640,549 of VDFB02058242.1, forward strand.
ACCAAGATTCAAATGACCATAATAAATATCCTTAAAAGCGTCCACATAAGATGCCTCAATGTGAACATCCATTGAATCATTAGGAGAAAAATGTGAGAAGATGTAGACTCAATATTGGTGATCAACCTCCCCAATTGCAACTATATCTCTAATATGGAAATCTTGGATTATAAAAAAATCTGGGGTGAACTCAATCCTCTTACCTACTCCACCATGTGCGATTTGATATATAGAAAGGATATTGGTTTAAAATGAACACAAAGAACATCATTAAATGATCCATCATCCATGTCAATGGATCCCTTCCCATAAACAAACATATATGTGTTGTTTTCCATCAAGATGTGTGGCACCTAATGAACAAGTCTCAAATGAAGAGAACATATTCTCTAATGAAGCCATGTGATGTGAGGCTCCTAAATCAAGTATCCACCTCTCTAACTCAGAATTTGCAACTGCAACAAGTGCTTGCCTCTTGTGTTTATTAGAATTTGATGAAGAAGAAGATGATAAACCCCTTGATGTTGAAGGTACATTAATTTGATGCTTCCTAAGAATATTTTTCAACTCATCAAAATGTTTTGAATAATATTGATGTTCATCATGCCCTAATTTCTTGCAATATGCACATGTAGGATTCTCCTTCTTAGATGATTCCCCTTTTGAGGGAGAGGATTCAAATTATTTATGTGGCTTGTTCTTTCCCTTCTTTTTCTTCTTATCAATATTCACTAATTATTTCTATACATTAGACTCACTAGCTAACAATGCTTAGGACTTGGAAGAATTGATTAGACCCATATTCATTAACTTAGCTTCCTCTTGTATTAGGAGATTTGTAAAGTCATCAATCTTAGTATCAACATATGATGCTCCCATGGAAAGTGAATGGGTATGAAAGCCAGAAACAAACACTAAATACTCAAGACCAAGCTTGGATAACACATTCAGAATCAATTGTAAATCTTCTTTATTAATGTTGTATTCTTTCAATTGTGTTCTTAGTTGCTTGACTTTGGAGATATAGTCTTGGATGTGATCAAAACATTTAGGATCATCATTATCAATTGATATCCCCTATTCTTAGTTGTTTTACCATACAATTTTTCAAAAGTCTCCCAAGCCTCTTTAGGTGTTTTGTATGATTCAACATGAAATTGTAAATCAAATGAGACTAATGAACATATGTATCCAAGTTTTTTCTCACAATCAATCTCCCATCTTTCCAATTCTTTAGCATTAGTAGATTGAGAAATGGTTTCCTTTAGATAGCCTATTAGACCTTTTCCCATGAGATAGTTCCATACTAATTTGAACTCCATGTAGCATAATTATGTGGAGTTAGGAGTTCAATTTGTGATTTCCCCATTGCAAGAACACAAACCAAGCAAAAGAATGCAACCAACCACTACAAGATTACCCCCCCAAATTACTCAATCATGAAACCCCCCAAAAAATATTTGATTTTTGACACTTTATACTTAGTGCAATTATAGATGCCACTTGCCAAAAGCAACAAAGTGGTCTTGATCTTGGTACATGCAAATGCCAAAAATAGGCCATAAAATAAAGTACAAATTTTGGTACAAAATGAGATCAATTTGATCATACCATTGAAAATTACATAAAAAATTATGCACTTTAAAAGAAAACTACACCCAAAAATGTTATTGTAGGAGCAAGATATGAGCCTGTGAAGTTCCCAAAATGAGGATGAAGCAACAAAACCTGTGAGAATCTAAAATTATGGAAAATAGAGACACCAAAACCAAAATATGATTGCACCATTGGGTAAAAGCAAGAAGTTGGGTACACGAAGAGGGGAAATCTCGGGGAAAAAAAAAGTTTCATAGGAAACGCGTACGAGTTTTCGAAGAAACGGGTACCCAAGCCTGGATCTGAATGCGTATGCGTTCAGACTCAGGTACAAGAACCTAAAACACATACACGTTATGAAACGCGTGTACGTGTTTAGAACGTGTATGCTTTTTGAAACGCGTACGCATTTTGAGAAAGTATTTATTTTTTTAAATAAATGACTGTAATTCATTTTCCACCATTATGAACAGAGAGCAAGAAGAACAAAGGAGAGCGCGTACGCATTTTAAAGGCCTTGAATGAACAAAATTTTGACTGCCATGTCCTTCCATCGATACTAGCGACCTCATCGACCTCCAGGTTGGTTGAATTCTTCATTTTTTTTCTTTATATCTTTTTTTTTGTTTTTAATTAGTATTCAATTTTTGTTTGTTTAGTGTGTTTTAGTTCTTGAATGTTTTATAGTTTTTAATTGCATTTAAAAAACCAAAAATGTCAACGAAACAAAGAAATTTAAATTGTAAATTGAAAACCATAAAAACTAAACCTAAATTGAACACATTTAAAACTTAGAAATTTCAAAACCCTAGAAACCCTAGGTTACAAAATTTACATAGGTCCCTAAAAACTAATTTACATAGGTTAATCCTTGGACCTAAACCCTAAAATGTAAACCTAAAACCCTATTTACCCTAATTTACGTAAACCTAAAATGGGCTATTTACCCTAATTTACGTAAACCTAAAATGGGCTATAGATAGACTATGTGCAATATGGATAGAGCTAGACACATAAATGTTATTAAATCAAATAAATATTGAAATGTGAAGCATGAATGATTTCTACCCATTTCTCTTATTTGGATGAGATCCTTTGTGAATTATGTAAGGATGCATTATGATCATAGTTAAGCCTTAATTTATAGGATGTTATTCATAAGATCTATAAGACAAGTGTGTAATCTAATTCCTATTTTAACTCTCATGTGTAGTGGCATTGTTCTAGATTAGGAAAACTAAATGTTGTACTTTCTCTAAACTAGTGTATCAAAGCTAACTTGTAGCATGAACATTTCAATTTGGAAAATTCAAATTACTTTTTTGAGAAACTTGTAGTTTAGGGTTTAGGGTTTATGGTTTAGATCTCCTCTTCCTTTTTAAATCATCCAAGAGTGCTTAGAGGTCCAAATAGGTTCAAAATCCATCATAACTCAACAACTTACTTATAATTGAAATCTAAAATTCCTAATTGTTGATATATTGAAGCTATTCCTACAATGTCACATATTTTATTCAAAGCACTAAGTTTAGGTGGTAGGGTTTCTCATTTACTTGTAAAAATTTATTCATGTGTCTTCTATATGTTTTCATGTCATCAAATCTCTTTAAATCTAAACCCTAAACCCTAATTTAGCATTCATTTTGTTGTAGGACCTTATAATTAAATTTGGTTGCCTTTCAATTCTATAACCAAAGGTTTATTTTCTAAGATTATTTATTTATTGAATTGATCAATTGATTCCTCACTTAGTGGCAATTAGGTTCTTTTTTTGAAAATCCATGCACGTCTAGAATTTATATAAATATTCAAAGGAAGAGTCTATGTCATAGGGTTTAGGGTTTAGATCTCCTCTTCCTTTTTAAATCATCCAAGAGTGCTTGGAGGTCCAAATAGGTTCAAAATCCATCATGTGTCTTGTATATGTTTTCATGTCATCAAATCTCTAAATCTAAACCCTAAACCCTTATTTAGCATTCATTTTGTTGTAGGACCTTAAAATTAAATTTGGTTGCCTTAGGCAACTCCACCAAATTTTATTCCCTTAAGCCATGGAACATTTTTTCCTAGTCCACCTTACTAGACATAGATCCCCTTAAGCCATCCTATCACCCTAAATCGTAAATCGATGTCTTAAGGGGTCCTAATATGACATTTCTTAAGGGGATCAAAGAAGTTCTCAAAATTTGGTGAGTAGAGCTCAAGCTCATCTTTGTTTATTTTGTACATTGCAATTAGGTCACTAGCATATATCTATGTGTCCCTTTGAATGTATTCTATTAATTTTTCATTCTTATCTTTAGTATTCTTTGAAAAAAATGAATGAGATTATAAATTTTAATGTTAGTGTTAAACTTATCATTTCTTCTTAACTACTTTGTCCCACTATAGAGATCTTGTGTCTCTTAGATGAGTTCTTGAGAGTTAGTTAGGCCAACTTGTATAGTGAAGTTGAAATAAAGAGATTGTGTAAGAGTTATTATCTATTTTAGGATGGGTCAACACATGTGAGAGTCATAAAAAATTACTTACCATAGTATTTTCATGCATTATTACTGACTGTGGTGTTGCCATTTTGTTATTTCCTAGGAATCCTTATGTCTATAAATTGGATTCTTGGGGTAGAAGATGTATGCAATGTATTTTATAGAGTTATTCTATCCTTTTTTTTAATAGGATTAGGATTTTTGATATTGTGATATCAAAATATTTAACCTATTCTAAAAAATTAAAATGCAATGGAAAACATAATGAAACACCTCAAGATTAGCCTAAGGAATTTGTAAGATGCAAAGAGGAAAGCATTAAATGATAATAATGGATATACCTTCCTTCTTGTAGCTGAAACTCCTTGGTTGGCCCTTGATTTGGATTGATTTGTATGCTCCTTGATAGCTCTTGATATGGCTAAATGCAAGGATTTTACTATGTGATTGGATGCAAATGAAGATGGATGAAATTGATGGCTAAATGAGTACACAAAATGGCAGCATTTAGTTGCAAAATGGCTAAGTGTTGAAAATGCCCTTGAGGAGGGGGTATTTATAGAAGAATTTGAATTCTCTAGAGAATTCAACGGTTGAAATTCATCCAACAAGGTCAAGATGAAGGGCTATGGTGGATTGAAAACTCACAAGCCCTCACATCTTGACATGTGGATGGTGAAGTGGCTAAGAGGAGATGAAGTGTAAGTGAGGTGGCCAAAAGGTATATGAGGTGGAGGAAGGACAAGTACCTTCCAAGTACATTGGGAGATGGGAAGAATCTTGGGTGAATAAAAGTGAATTTTAAATTCACAATGATTGAAAAAATCTAGTGGATAAGACAATGTTCCCAAAAGGTGGGAGTTTGTCACATGTGACTTGATGTGACAAGTCAAAGGTTCTAGAAGATGCATGGGAAAAGGGGATTCTTGGAGGAATAAAAAGGAATTAAAAATTCCTTGGGGGATGGAGAGAGTTGACCAAGGTACTGATTAAGATTAATTAATCAGTAATTAGAAGATAAATGAGGATTAGAAGCCAACTTGCAAAAGTTGGAGGATGTGACACATCCTAATCAAGGATTAGGCATGTGCACATCCCTAATGAAGAAATTAGGAGATGGATTAGGATTAGATGAAAATGACATGTGAGGAATTAAATAAATGTATTATTTATTTAATTTATTTGATGAAAGGAGGATTAAAGAGTAAAGTATTTAATTATTAATTAAATACCTTAGAGATTTGGCAGAATTAAAGGTATTAATTAAATAATAGTAATATTACTTAATTAACTTGGATAAGAGGATGTTTAGATGAAAAGTGATAAATTTGGATAAATTAAGTGTCCAAATTTGGATGTCTACATTTTGCCCCTCTTTGAGATGGTGCTATGAAGTAGCATCATTTCAAAGAATATTAAAATATAGAACTTAGAAGAAGATGTTTGGATTGGGAAAGATGCCCCAGTCATCAAAGGATTGATTGGGAAAAAAGATGATGGGGATGAAGATGAGGATGAGGGATTAAGGATGCCCCCTCGAGAGGACATGCGGGTTGAAGAGAACACGGGTGGGCTCTCGAAATAGATGAGATGAGGGAGATGATGCAAAGTGATGGACAAGAGAGAAGGAGAAGCGATAGGAGATGGATGAAGCACAAATGGATTTTAGGACAAAAGGTGATGTTGCCATAGTCCAGGTACAAGCCAAAATGGGTTGATGATGGATGGAGTGTTTATCAATGAGGGAATGAAGGATCCCGAAACAACATGAGGATAGGGAAGGATACATCCCACTAAGTGGTATTGATGAGGGAAGGATACATCCCAAAAAATGACTAAAGGATAGGGAAGAATACCTCCCGATGAGGATGATGAAAGTGTTGTTGATGAGGGAAGGATACATCCCAAAACAACACCAAAGGGATAGGGAAGGATACTAATGGATGATGATGATGATGGGTCAAGGCTGGTAACAAGACTTGGGACAAGACCAAGGATTTGATTAGGTGATTTGTGTGAGATTGAACAGGTGAGGAGAAGATTGATATGTGAGATGGAGAGAAGGATCTTAAGATTTGGTTCGATATCCAAAGATTTGGACTGCAGATGGACTAAAACTTAGATTAGGGTTTTGGTTAAGCTTAGATTGGGGTTAAAGTAAAGCTCAGATAAGGATTGGATTGAAGACTAGAATGATTGAAGGATATGATTGGATTGATTCTACACCGAGTTCTGGGGTTTAAAGGACGTAAAGTGTTGACAATCAAATTTTTTCCAATTTGGTAATTTTCAAAAATTGTCAAATTTTGCTGTTTTAGGAAACCTCATGGATATACTTTTGGGAGTCCAAAATTTTTCCAAGAAATACCCAATATTGAGATAGAATGAATTGCCAACTAACATCCCAAATTCGAGATATGCATTTTGAGTTGAGTGAATAATTTTTCAAAATGTTGGAAAAAACACTAAATTGCAATTTTGAGGGTCAAGATGAAAGTTTGAGGCCCCAAAAATGTGGCAAAATGGGTTCCAAGGGCCTTCTTTAAATCTAGTTGGGAATCCACTTGTTATCTCATAACGCAACCACCCATCAAATTTCAACTCAAACGGACACTCGAGTCAAAAGTTATGGCCTCTGGAAGTTTCGTGTAAAAGTCAAAACCTTCGAAAATATGGTTTTTGATAATTTTTTAAAATTTTGACACATGGGTTTTGATGGTGGGGGGAAATTAGAAAATGGGTCGGGATTATTTTTTTGAAAAAAATAAGAAAAATGTGAATTTTCGGGAGTCAAAGGCCGGTGGGGTAGGGGCGTAGCCGCCCTGCGGTTGGGCGTTGTCGCCCCGACCATAGGCGGAGATTCCCCGAGGCCGGAGCCGCCCCGAGCGAGGGTGGAGCCGCCCCAGACGAGGGTGGAGACACCCTGAGGGTGGAGCCGCCCCAGACAAGGGCGGAGCTGCCCCAGTCGAGGGCGGAGCTACCCCAGTCGAGGGCGGAGCGGCCCCGCCCGAGGGTGGAGCCGCCCCGGACGAGGGTGGAGACGCCCCGAGGGTGGAGTCGCCCCAGCCAAGGGTGGAGCCACCCCAGACGAGGGCAGAGACAACCCGAGGGTGGAGCACCCTAGCCGAGGGCGGAGCCACCCTAGTCGAGGGCAAAGATGCCCCAAGGGCAGAGCCACCCTAAACAAGGGCGAAGACGCCCCAAGGGCGCTGCCACCCCAGGGAAGAGTCATCCCAAGGGAAAATTCGGGCAAAGGAAGAAGGGGAAAAGGGGGAAAAGAAGGATGAAGGGACACGGGGATTGTGATAGATAAGAGGATGGGGATTGTGAAGAAGGATGGGGGATACATGCAAGATGATGAAATGGAAAATGAAATGCAATCCTAAATGCAATTTGCCATCTTCGGAGCACTGATTTTTGCTATAGCATAAGACACCAAGTGCCAGGGTATGTGGAACCAAGGCATAATAGTGTCTAATGTATGAAATAAACATAACAAACAAGAAGACTATCCCAACACCCCAAAGTCACAAAGAAAGACCTTGGTTGGGCCAGGTATTGAGATAACCACAAGCACAAAAGGATGCCCCAACATAACACCAGACCTCGGTGATCTTGGTGGGTACTATGTGGGACAACCAAGAAGACAGAATCAAACAAAAGATCAAGATATGCCCCTATGTGGACCAATCAAAACATGCCATAATATGATGGATTATGGCGGCCTTGACAAGTGATAATAGGGAGCTCAAATGATAAACACAAAAGCATCAAAAGATCGCAATCAATTTCAAATGTCCTTTGCCATAGGATCAAGGGGATAGATGGGATTTAGGAAGGATGCATCTTGTTGAGACCGATGATGGATACTAAGCTAAAAGATCGATATGATGTAGGATATTCAAAACTGATTGGATTTGTTGATACAAGTGGATCTTGTTTGTTAAGAACCAACTAGATAAGGGTATAGCTTGATGACACGACACAAGGGAGACCAGACATGAGACTGACACACCCAAAATACCTAGGGGCTCGGGGGCCGATCAAAGATTAGCCTTGCCTACATAAAAGCGTAGAGCCCTTGTAGTTCGATAAAAGGCTGACGACTGACAAAGATGGAGACCTTGATGGATGGTAAAGATAGGATGGACAAAAGGAGTAAAGTGGACAATGAAGATCGATGATGGAACCCCGGGGGCAGATCAAATGATCGACCTTGCCTACGTGAAAGCGCAGGGGCAACGTAGTTTGACGAAAGACCAAAGATAAATGATGGATAAAAGATGATGATAGGATGAGTGGATAAAAAGATGACATCGATAGGAAGAGATAGGATAGACCGGTTGGATTGGATAGGATGATGACGATCACATAAAGCTCAGGGATGGGATAGTTATCCAAATCATTGAATGACTTGGGCAGATGATATAATAAATAGATGAGTGATGAAAAGTGATAGGGGAATGGAAAGTTGTGCAAGAGAAGCGGGAGGGATGACGATTAGATAAATGGCATTGGGTTGCATGGAGGGAGGCCTATATCTAGATACCAAAGACAAGGGATTGCGAGATGGGATGAGATGGGATGAGGATAAAGATGGAAGAATGGATAGAGATATAGGGATGGGGGATGGGAGGGATTTTTTTGGATGGATAGGAATATAAGGATTGGGAGATTAAAGGGATGCTAGGATAGATAGATAGGAAGATAAGGATGGGGAGATGGAAGGAATGTTGTGATAGATGGATAGGGATATGAAGGGATGTTATTATAGATGATGTCTCCAAAGACTATATCACAAAGGAAGCAGATGCCTCCACTCTAGATATGTCATATATGATGAGGCATGAGGGATGGAAGACGAGTGGATGGGAAAAGGAGATAACTAGAGGAGGATAGGATGGGTAACCAAGGAATACAATAGAGCATGGATGAAGGGAATGTATACCAAGAGGTGGCCAAAGCATGTATAGATAGGTGCCCCTGTTTTGATCAAGATCACAAGAAGGATGGAGGGATGGGAGATAAATGGGATATGATGGTAGGATGCGGAAGATAGGTGGGATGGAGGGGATTACGGGTGCATAGCTGGAAGCATAGCAGGAAGCATAGCGGATGGAGGGAATGCATATCGAGGAAGTTGCCCCAAGTGCAGATGGATTTACATAACTGTTGCCGGTTTCATCATGGTACTTATCCAAGGTGCTTGTTTGCCAAGTTTTCACCATTGGACAAATTATTTTTCTTTACTATTTATTTTTTTGACGTTTTTTCTATTTTTTTATTTTTTTAATTTATTTTTTTTTTATTTTTTTTGGATTTTTGACTTTTTGGATGTCATGTAGAAGGAGATGGATAAGAATAAGGAATTGGATAAGCAGAGTTAGAAGACTTGTGATAAGGATCAAGGTGTTAAGAGCCCATGTTTGAAGTGACTGTTGGATGTTGGTACAACCTTATTAGGATAAATGGATTATGCATGAGGATGAATTAGAGGGATTTGATGGGGTTGATACATGGGATAATGGATGGGATGCTGGAAAGGGTATGGATAGAATGATGGGGTGGATATGTGACGGGGAGATGTGTTCAGGACCAACATTGGCACATGTGGTGGTGGATGTGAAAAGATAATAGGATTAAGGGGTGGAGAATGTGGGGATAATGGAGGAGACAGAATGGTGAATTTTGGGATATAGGGACCCAAAACAGACTTAGGAGATGAAAGGGGTGTATGATTAGCTTTTGGATTAGCGACTTTGGATGTTCTTATAGATTTTTCATGTGATGGCATTGCATCTTTTTTCTTTGGGATCCACATGGTTTTGATCTTTGCTTTGGTGGGTCTTTGTGGCCTATGGATTTGATGTATATTTAGATTTTTCTTTTCTTCACCATGTCTTTTGGAGGGGACATGGGGAGCCGTAGATTCATGTGGATGCTTGGATTTATGTATTTTTTCTTTAATAGCCAAAGTGTTTTTAGTAGCAATGGGATGGGTGTGAGGATATGGATGAGGTGGAGTGATGGAGGTAGAATTATGAGGATTATGTGTAGATGGAGGATGTTTAGGTATGTGCCTTTGTTGATCATGATTATAGGATATGTGAGAGGGATGTTTATGATGGATGAGATGGATAGGTGTTGGATGGATGAAAGGATGAGATGGAGGAGGTGATCTTGGGATATATGGACTGAAAGCAGTCATAGTGGGTGGAGGGACATAAGAACCCAAGATGGATGGAATAGATGAAGGGTGGGAGATGGTGGATGGAGGGATGTAAGGACCCAAAATGGATGGAGCAGATGAAGGAGAAATATGGACGGTTGTTTTGAGGCAATACGATAGAGGAGGAGGGATGGCAGCATATGGTCTGGTGGAGCAATGGGAAGAGCTGACATTTCTTTTGGAAAAGGCTTGTTGAGGACGTCTAGAGGTTGTACCAACATTTTTGGATTGCGAGTCATGAGTAGTACACCTAAGACCTTGCGGATACAAATGTTATTTAGCTTGGATGGGCTCTATAATACCTTGCTCATGAAGGCCTAAACTTTTCCTTGATAATTCATTTTCTTGAGCATTTGATCTAGGACAGGATTTTTGTTATTCTGGAAGAATGATGCGAGTTCATTATTAGGTGGAAGAGGAGGGTTGGTGTATATGCATTTTTTTCTTCTGTGAGGAGACCACCATGGAGGAATGTGAGAGGACCAAGGGGATATGCAAGTGGTGTGCGGATAGCATTTTTAGGTGATGATGGGGGATCATGAGAAAGAGATGATGGGATAGCAACATCAGGAGAGGGAGTAGGGGCCATGATAGGATCTGGATTTGTGGTAGTAGGCTCATGCGATGGAGATGGAGATGGAGCAGTGGAAGCTTGAATGACAAGGGGATCATGGGATGGAATGGGTGAGGGACTATGATATTGAGGTGGACTAGATGGGATGGTAGGATCTTGGTCTGGAGAAGGGGATATGTTGGCATGCTTTGGATTAGACTCTTGGCGTGGCTCATCTTGTGTGGATGGAAAGATGACAGAGTGGTGGAGGGACTGTTTAAGTGGGTGAGATTCATGAGGTTCATTGGAATGAGTTTAGTGCTACTAGGAGTGGGAGGAGTAGATTGGATTTGGGTGTCTTCAATGGATTGGGTGGATCTAGGAGTAGAGGGAGTGGATTGGACTTGGGTGTCTTCAATGGATTCGGTGGTTCTTGGAGTAGGAGATGGGGTTCAATGGATTTAGTGGGTTCAATGGTTTCAATGGTTTGAGTAGTACCAGGGGTGGTAACATCAATAATAGGTGTGGTATGGAGAAGGGTCTCATCACTAGTGATCGTGGATGATGGATCTAGATGACATGGTTCCATGACTTCAAGATGTGTTGGGGATGGCTTCTTTGTAATGAGTCCTTGGAGAACTTCTGAAATGAGAGACTTGCATATGGTTGGGTTGGCTAGGGTGGTAGAAATTGATGAGGGATTATGTATTGGTGGACTAGGGTTAGATGGAGGAATGGGATTGAATGTAGGACTATGAGTAGATGGAGGATTAGGATTGGATGGAGGACTAGGAGTAGATGGATGAATGGGATTGATGGAGGACTAGGAGTAGATGGAGGACTAGGATTGGATGGAGGGTTAAGGTATGGATATGGAGTGGTGAATTAAGATAGGGGGACATGGATTGTGGATTAGGACAAGAGGATATAGGTGGTGTAGTGGACAAGAGGATGTGGGGATGGATTATGGATAAAGGTATTGGATGATGGATTAGGATGAGGATATGTGGATGTAGGATTAAGGTAAAAAGGGTGTGGATGTAGGATTAGTATGGGAAGATTGGGAAAGAGGATTACGATAGGGGGACATGGATGGGGAATTGTAATAGGAGTATTGGGATGGAAAATTAGGATAAGAGGATGTAGATGTTGTATAAGAGGATGATGTAGATGAAGGACATGACAAATATGGGGATGAAGAAGATACTGGATATCCATTGTCAAAGGTGGCATAAAGAGCATGATTAGGCATGGATGAAGACATAACAGGATAGCTCATAGGAGTAATTGGATTTTGGAAAGTGGGTGGAGAAAGCTTACTAGATATGATAGTGTCAAGGGGATCTATGTCATATACCTCTTGATCGACAAGACTTTCATTATTTTCGTCAACGTAATTAGGGTTTCCCTTGACTACTATTGATGGAGGATGAGGATTCATGATGATGATAGGATAAATAAAATGGATCAAAGATGATGGACTAAAGCTCAAATCAGGATTTAAGTCAAGCTTAGATCAGGATTGGATTAAAGTTCAAATTAGGATGATTGGATGATGCGATGGGATTGATTTTGATTTTGATGGGCTAAATTGGATTTTGATTGGCTAGATTGGATTTTGATATTAAGATCAATAGGATTGCATTGGTTGAACGGATGTGATTTGGTTGATTAGGTAATATGATTGAATGATTGATTTTGATAGATTTGGATGATTAGATGGGTATGGGGCGTAATCGCCTCACTGCGAAAAATTAGGGGCATAATCTCCTCACTGTGGTAAATCAGGGGCATAGTTGCCTCACTACAGTAAATCAGAGGCATAATCGCCTCACTACGGAAAATCAGGGGCATAGTTGCCTCACTACGATAAATCAGGGGCGAATCGCCTCATTGCAGAAAATCAGGGGTGTAGTCGCCCCACTGCAAAAAATCAGGGGCGTAGTCGCCCTACTGCGAAAAAGCGTTAGCAAAAATTTCAGCCCAAGGGGGGCATAGTCGCCTCACTACAATAAAGTGTTAGCACAAATTTCAGCCCAGGGGGCGCAGTCGCCTCACTGCAGAAAAGTGTTAGCATAGAAAATAATTTTCAGCCCAGGGGGCGTAGTCGCCTCACTGCAGTAAATGTTAGCACATAAAATAATTTTTAGCCAAAGGGGGGCATAGTTGCCTCACTGCAGTAAAGTGTTAGCACAGAAAATAATTTTCAGCCCAGGAGGCGTAGTTGCCTCACTGCAGTAAAGTGTTAGCATAGAAAATAATTTTCAGCCCAGGGGGCGTAGTCTCCCCACTGCAGTAAATCTGGGGCCCAGTCGCCCCACTGCAGAAAATCAGGGGCATAATCACCCCACTACAGAAAATTAGGGGCGTAATCGCCCCACTGTAGAAAAATCAGGGGCATAATCGCCCCACTGTGACGTGTTCCTGCAAAAATCTCAACAACAACAAACATGAAATATAGGAACCCGTTTGTGGGTCCCACCAGGCGTGCCAGAAATGTGATATCAAAATATTTAACCTATTCTAAGCAATTAAAATGCAATGGAAAACATAATGAAACACCTCAAGATTAGCCTAAGGAATTTGTAAGATGCAAAGAGGAAAGTGTTAAATGATAATAATGGATATACCTTCCTTCTTGCAGCTGAAACTCCTTGGTTGGCTCTTGATTTGGATTGATTTGTATACTCCTTGATGGCTCTTGATATGGCTAAATGCAAGGATTCTACTATGTGCTTGGATGCAAATGAAGATGGATGAAATTGATGGCTAAATGAGTACACAAAATGGCAGCATTTAGTTGCAAAATGGCTAAGTGTTGAAAATGCCCTTGAGGAGGGGGTATTTATAAAAGAATTTGAATTCTCTAGAGAATTCAATGGCTGAGATTCATCCAACAAGGTCAAGATGAAGGGCTATGGTGGGTTGAAAACTCACAAGCCCTCACATCTTGACATGTGGATAGTGAAGTGGCTAAGAGGAGATGAAGTGTAAGTGAGGTGGCCAAAAGGTACATGAGGTGGAGGAAGGACAAGTACCTTCCAAGTACATTGGGAGATGGGAAGAATCTTGGGTGAATAAAAGTGAATTTTAAATTCACAATAATTGGAAGAATCTAGTGGATAAGACAATGTTCCCAAAAGGTGGGAGTTTGTCACATGTGACTTGATGTGACAAGTCAAAGGTTCTAGAAGATGCATGGGAAAAGGGGATTCTTGGAGGAATAAAAAGGAATTAAAAATTCCTTGGGGGATGGAGAGAGTTGACCAAGGTACTGATTAAGATTAATTAATCAATAATTAGAAGATAAATGAGGATTAGAAGCCAACTTGCAAAAGTTGGAGGATGTGACACATCCTAATCAAGGATTAGGCATGTGCACATCCCTAATGAAGAAATGAGGAGATGGATTAAGATTAGATGAAAATGACATGTGAGGAATTAAATAAATGTATTATTTATTTAATTTATTTGATGAAAGGAGGATTAAAAGAGTAAATTATTTAATTATTAATTAAATACCTTAGAGATTTGGCAGAATTAAGGGTATTAATTAAATAATAGTAATATTACTTAATTAACTTGGATTAAAGGATGTTTAGATGAAAAGTGATAAATTTGGATAAATTAAGTGTCCAAATTTGGATGTCTACAGATATCATTGTTGTATTCTATAGAATCCCTATGAGTATATTATAACCATAAATCATCTAACAATGCATAAAGTTGTGTGGTAAATTAGAGGATAGTTATTCTTGAAATAGGATTCATAAAGTATATTTATATCTCTTTCCTTCTTATAGTTGCATATATTCTTATTTCTCTCTTTTTTCCTTTATAAGTGTTGTTTACATGCCAAAGGATTCTATTTTTTTTATATTGCTTCATATAATATTCTCCTTGAAAGATCGATGTGGAAATACTTGTATGTTTAGTAGTTTAATCTTGTTTTTTAAAGTTTAATTATTAAGGGGTTTGTAGGAATTTTACATAAGATTTTTTTATCATATTTGAGGTGGGTTTTTTGGGTTCCATCTATTTGCATGTTATTGATCAATGGTTTGTGAGTTTTGGGTAATCCTCCATTTTGTTTTTGAGCATAGAAATATTGTGGGAATTTAAGAATGCTTAAGGTGGAAGATCTTGGAGTTGGTGATGTGTTTTCATGTTTCATGGTTATGACTTGCAGATCTTATTTGGTATTATGAGACTATCCTCTAAGATTAAATTTCTATTTTCATGTATTATGTGGTCATGTAAAATGGAATATTTTTCATGTTGGGTTCTTTCTTTTGGCTTCCTAGTTACATGAGAAAGTACTAGTTGTTTTGAATACTATTTAAAATTCTTATATTGGTTTCATTCTTTAAATCCATGGTTAAATAGAAGAATTGGATTATTGAACCCTCATTACATGTTAGTTGTAGAGTTGATCTCTTAGTGACCTAGAAGCTCCCAAAAAACCTTGTTCTTCTATTTGGATGGCATACAAAGTGATGGTTGGGGAATATTTTGGTTGCTTAAATTTCCTAGATAACCCTCTAGCATTTTTAGATATTTGTACTTGCATGTTATAGATTCATGATATTTATACTTGCATTTTTCTTATTGTTGAGAATGAATAATTTTTCCTTCACTTTGGGATTAGCTAGACCTAGCAGAGTATTCCTAGAGGTATCCTTTAACAATATTTAATCACAAATAAAGATATATTGTAACACCCCTCCGTTTTGGATATTTGGATCGGTAGTGTTTTCTTGGTAATGCTTGATTATGCTTATGATGTGACATTTGTGTCTGAACATGCTTTGACTTTGGAACTTGATTATTTGTGATCGTGATTGATTAAATGATGTGGAAGCTATATGTTGATGTGATGCTCTTTTATTCTAATGTTATCTTATGACATGATTTGGAGTAACTTAGAAGATATCTGATTAAATGATGTTGTATGCTATTGATCATATCTTTGATGTTAAATGCGTCAGTTAATGATATTGTATTGGTGAAAGGGATGGATTGTATGACTCGCTTGCGAGTACCCTACAATCCTGAGATTCCCTCTTCACAGTGTGTTTGATCATAATATACATATATATTTTGCATGTTCGACATGTTCTTTGTTGCAAGTTGCAGGTACACGACATCGACTCCACCTGGCTTCACAGGTTTGAGCATGTCCATTTACCAACCGTAATTAATTGGGAGATAGTAGCTAGGTTTTCCGAACCAAGTCGTCACCCTAGTCATAGCGTGTTTTCGGGTTGTCGTCGGGGTCAGTTGTTTTAACTTGGTCAGTTTCCCCTTGAGTGTTTATTTAATTTCAAGTTTAAAGTTTATTAAATGACTTGCGTAGTTTAATTGATGATTAAATGCGTTTAGTTGCAATGTTGAAATGTGATTTATTTTATTGATTTATTTGATGAAATTAATAAAATAATGTTTGGGTTATTGATTGATTTGATTAATTAATAAACTAGATTTAGTTTATTAATTAATTAGATTAATAGTGGGTATAGTCTAAAAGATGATTTAATCTATTTAGTTTCGATAATTAAATGCAATTTATCTCGTTTGTTAATTGGATTTAAATTAATTAAATAATTCTTTAGTTCTATGGAATTGAATTATTTAATTAATTAGATTGAGTTATAAATTGATTTGTTTATTAATGAATAAATTTGAATAAAGGTTTGATTTAAATTATAAAGGTAATGGAAATCATAATAAAGTTTGGATTCAAATGCAATTATATATTTACATGAAATTGTAATTGAAATTA
This sequence comes from Sequoia sempervirens, assembly GCA_007258455.2. Taxonomy (NCBI): domain Eukaryota; kingdom Viridiplantae; phylum Streptophyta; class Pinopsida; order Cupressales; family Cupressaceae; genus Sequoia; species Sequoia sempervirens. Next base: position 550,657,195 of record VDFB02058242.1, read on the forward strand.
AAAGTATTTTTGTGAATTGAAAAAAAAGGAATAGTTTTAAAAATATATATATTTTTTAAATAAAAAATAAAAAAAATTAGATAGTGAGAATTTTAGGGTTTGCTTTGACCAAAATTAAATAAAAAGCCTATTTTGAAAAGAAAGGGCTCATGAAAATTTTATGCTTGCAATTTGGGGAAAAAAAATTGGGGGCTATGGTTTTGCTTGAAATCTTGAAGGAGGGCTTGGAATTCTCCATGGTTGAAAGTTTCCAAATTTGGAGAAAACACAAGGTACTACCATTTTCTCTCCTCTCCTTCTTCTCATTTTGCTTGTTTGAAAACTATAGCTTTAGATTCTTTGAAAAATCCATGGAAAAGCTGTCAAATTTGCTAAATCTCTAGTTAGGTTTGAAAATAGGAACTTAGAAAGTTTCAAATGAAGAAATTTATCTTCTTGGTTGTTTTGGAAAAGAAAACCCAGAAAATTCATCATGTCATTGTTTAAATCTTTCTCCTCAATCTTTCCTCAAGAAAAATTTGCCCAATTTGGGCTGTGGGATGATATGTTTTGTTTATAAATGACCATTTATATAATTTTGCACACAACCTTATGCATATGAGAGATTTTTTTTTTTTAAATGACTGTGAAAAAAAATTTCGTTCTGGTTTTCACCAGACTCAAGGTTTGTGTTTTTTTTAATTATTTTGTTTAATCTCGTTTTGTTTTTCTGGGGCGAAATTATTTTAATAAAAATAAATTTCATTTATATTGGTGGGGTGGGGAGACCAACCCCCACCACCACCACCGCTGCCGTCACCGCCAAGGGTCGGCTCTGTGCACTCGATACATAGCCCCCCCACCGCCGTGGGCGATGGATATTGTGTGCTTTGCACACAGCCCCGCCGCCGTGGGTGGCGACGGGCGGTGGGCGGAGCGCCCAGCCCTGCCGGCCACGGGAGGCAGGGGAATGTGATTTAGGGCTTCAGCCATTCTTTGGTTTCAACAAAAATAAAATAAAATAAAAGTTAATAAAAATTTCAATTTTGGTTATATGTTATTTAAAATGTATTAATTTATATGTATAGTCTTATAATATATAAATTTGATATATATTATAATATTATATATATATATAATATTTTAATTTCATAAATTATGTTTTTTTTTTGGAAATTAATTAATGGGAGTTTAAATTTAAACTTTAAATAATTTATTCTTTTGGAAATAAAATAATACTTCATTTAATTGTTATTTTATTTGGCAAAAGGAAGTTAAATGATTAGTTGAAAATTTTATAATGATCATGGGGTTATTATAATTAAAGGAATTGGCATTTTATGAATGGCCGTGAATTTCAAAATAAGTGACTTTAAGCTATTTTTTACATGTACATTAAAGACATATTTTGTTTATGCAAAATAATAAGGAATAAAATATGATTAATCGAAATGTATGAAATTATGAGATATATTCTATTTAATGGGGTTTTAAATGATGTTTTTAATAGAAAATTTTGGAATCCAGAACGATCTTTTAGGGGTACATTTAGATGATAATTGACTATTGAAAATAGAACTTTCTCTAAAATGATTATCACATTGGTGTGTAATCCATGTGGTAATATAGATTAGATGATATGATTAACATATTGTTAAACCATTGATGCCAATTTGAATTCAAGATTAATTTATTTCATCTAGATGTCTTTTTAGCAAAACGTTCTAAGTATAGAAGACAATTGAAGAGCTTAGGGTTAACGAATGTCTTAGTTCACATAGATGGTTATGATCTTTAACTATGGAACCAAAATTGAAGAGCTTAGGATTAACGAATGATTTATTGCAATCAAATAACTTTATTTGTCAAATGTTGATTTATTGATAATTTGATTTTGATTAATTATAAATTGATCAAGTAGAGTTATATTATTGGATTAAATTCTTTAATGTCGGCAAGAGGACATATGCATTTACTATTTAGTGTAATTGATTGGAATATATTGTGTTCAAGTAGAAATGAGTATAGTTGATTTATTTAATGTTGAGTTGAAATTGAAGACTGATTTGTTGATCTAAGTGTTATTATCAAGATGTTTTAATTATAGAATATAATGGCAAAACGTAGAGAAAGGAAGGACTTATTATTTAATCGAAATGTTTTGTTAATCAAGTAATTTTATTGACAGTATATGATTGTGAGACATAGAGTGATTGATTGGTCTAATTCCAGTTCCTTGATGTTATCTATTTAAATGTCTTGGTTTTAGTATATGGTTGTGAAATTTAGAATATGTGATATGATTCTTTGCATATTTTTTTATTGTGAAAATGGGTTTGATTGTTTGGATAAATGCAAGTCATGTAGCTTGTGAGCATTTGGGTTTGAAATCAAGACGATGGATTTATAACTATCACGGAATGCTTGTAGTGCTTTAATGTTCATCCTCAATGTTGGGAGAATAGAGAGTGATGTTGGAGTCTTCCAGATAGGAGTTCATGCTGGTATGGGATTGTATTGTAATGCATTGAGTCATTTTGTTGTGCCATGGGGAAATTGTGCATGTGACACCATGCGTTCACCCGGTTTTTCAGTGTGGGTTTGTAATTGGTGCCTCCTTGGGAATAGGGAGAAGGTTTTGTAATATGTGCCTCCTTGGATGGAGTGGTTTTGTTTGTTGTTTCCTCAATGTTTGGGAGGGTTTAACCTTATTGCCTCGGTGTTTGGAAGGATCTTATGTTACCTCCTTGAATGGAGAGGTTGTGTTTATATGGATATTTATTTTGGTTATTACCATGCTAGTTGTCTTAGAGAGTGGCTGTGGGCCCAGAGCACACAAAGTGGTGCCAAGATAACCCTTTGTAAGTTGGTTAGTCAGTGATAACTAAATAAACTTTTAGAAGTTTGGATGCATCGAACCATAAACAAGATAATTGTGTACTTCAGCTCATGAACCCAGGGCTAGTCACAGAGACTTGGGATGAGGCAGGAAGGCACGGAATGTAGAATCATCTATCTCATCTTCCACGAGGTATTTGATTCTGCATGAGTGAGCATGGGTGGCCGGAGTTCGGTGAGGCCACAGAATAACCAAGGTGGGGGCGAGGAGCTTAGGAAGATTCCCAAAGGATATCCCTTGATGAGCTATGCAATGACACTCTTCCTAAGTCAATAGTTTGTATATGTTATATGTGACACTCTTGATCCATTCTATGTCTGGAAGCAATGTAACCTATGTCAGTGATGTGAGTCATACCTAGAGTTGTATGTATGACCGTTCAGTCATGTGATGAGGTCTTGTATTTATTTTGTATCAGTTTTGTGTGGCCCATGTCTAGTGGTAGATGGTCTTGTGTAGGAATTCCTGGTTACTATCTCCTAGCACAGAGGGAGTGGAACCTTTTGGATTCCACGTGGTCGGGTGGTGTGCATCTTTCCGTTGGTTCTTCTTCATGTTCGTGCGTTCGTGATTTCCAGTTGGAGAGCTCGTGGGAATCAGTTCTTCTCATGCCTTGTTCTCTTAGTTCTTATTGTATTTTATTACCCCTCAGTTGTTATCGAGGTGGAATTTGCAATATGTAATCATTTTGTTGGAATTACCTCATTTGGGGAATGAGTGTTGTAATCTTATTGTTTAAATATTGTTAATTGAAATCTTTTGGTATTTCTTATCCTTAGTTGTAAGTTATCTTGTATGGAATGTATATTGTCTCATTTCCTTAAGTGATTAATATTTTGGTTTATATTAATGTTTGTTGTTGTTCAGGTTTTAAAGTAATCTTTGTCTAAATTGGCCTTAGGAGGTTGTTGGCAATGTGTATTCATCTTACATATTTATTTGTACTTAAAAAAAAAAATTGGTGCATTTAAGTAATTAGTGCAACTTCCTCTAGGAGTTGCATGGTGAGGGCATTACATATTTAAAATATAAAAAAATATAATAGTATCTATATACATGAAATTTGAAAATTTAGATAAATCAATTTATGTCCTCAGATTTAATTAAATTTTGTCATACTTGATTAAAATACATCTATTCATTTTGAATTGTAGGACCTTAAAATGAAATTTGGTTGCCTTAGGCAACTTCACCAAATTTTATTCCCTTAAGCCATGGACCATTTTGTCCTAAGACCTTACTACACATAGATCCCCTTAAGCCATCCTATACCCTAATTCGTAAATCGATGTCTTGAGGGGAAATTTGACATTTCTTAAGGGGATAAATTTGGTGAATATATCGTGTCCCTTTCAATGTCTTCTAGTAATTTTTCATTCTTATCTTTATTTTTTGAAAATAATGAATGAGATTAAATAAATTTTAATAAAACCCATAATTTCATAAATCTACCCTTCATATTAACAACCCCTGCTTGGACTCAATTTAATGTGTGTACATGTATTAATTTTTAATGTTATGGATTTTTATAATGTTATAAATCAAATGGTCTTCAAATATAAGGAAATATATTTTGAATTTGTGCATGTTCAATGTGATTTTTAAATAACTTTCAAATTGTGTGCATTATTTAATTAGTTTGTTGATATATATTTTTTAATTGTTTAAGATCTGAGTTTCCATATCATTGCTCACATGGATCCATTGTTTTAATTTAGAGGATTTTATGCCCAATCAAGAAATTCCTAAGATCCTTACATCCCAATCCACCACATGAACATAGCCCTAACACACCTCCACATTCTCCACCACCTAACCCCCCACCCCCTCCTATAGTTGATGAAGATCAATTAAGAGAGAATATCCAAGCAAACCTCATTGTCATTCAAGGAAATATAGATCTCATAAAAAAAGAGCCTAGAGTCCCTCCCCATCTCGCACGGTTTGCATCTACAATGAAAACTATTGTCAATTATGTTCGATCTATTGATGCAGACCTAGTTAGGTTCCATCAATGGAGAGAAGAGAGGAGATAATTCTATGCAGATGGATTGTCATATAAAGAAATCAATGACCTAAAAATTACAAAACAAGCCATGTGCCAATATTTTATTAATCCCCATAAAAACCAACCCAGTCCACCCACGAAAAAATGAATTTCAATTTTATGGTGTAGGTACCCACAGACAGCTGCACATTTTTGGGATAGATGGTGGATGGTGTTTGATACTCCACCACATGGCAATAGTGAGGTGTCCTTATACTTTTTGAGAAAGTTATGGGCTAAGTTTGAGTTGGGTAAAAAACCCAACTATTTTGATATGAGGTCATTTCAGGGAGTTGGGCGTGGCATGCCCCAACATAGACTAGGAGCACATGTTGATCCTCAACGACATGCTCCAATTGCTCCTATTGTTCCCCTTCCTTCTCCTAGTGTCCCGCTGCATTTCAGCAGTAGACCATGTTATCGACATTAGGAGAATTGAGTTCACTTTTAGGACATCTCACTCAACAAACTACACACATGGCCACTGAAGTGGCCAATAGAGAGCATGGAGGCTCAGGCTATAGGGATACTCAGACATCCACTTTAGGTGATGCACATGCATCTGGGACGGGGTCATACCTAGATTTACTGTATTCTGAGAATTGTCCTACACAGGTATGTTCATATTTTGAATTTAAATTTAATTCAAGTTTGAAATATGAAAATTTCATGTAAATAATAACATCAAACTATATATATATATAATATAATATTAATTCAATAAGTTTTTGGTGTAGATGCATGATCACGTGATTCCTAAAACTCAATATGATCATCGTGTGCATATGTCGAGTGCTATAGATATGGGCTCACCTTTTGGATAGGTACTTGAACCAATATATATTAAATAATTTGTGTGGATATATATCTAATTTAATTTGAATTTGTACACATGTGTGAATTGATATATTATATCTAGATGCAGGGAGGTCATATAATACCTAGTACTAACCAACCACAAGTTACAGTGGTGAGTGCTCCTAAGACATCATCAGCTCATGTGTGTGCTTTCAAAAGTTTGTTAAGTTTAAATTAAATAGACATCATAAATCTAATTTAATTTTTCATTTACATACACGTGTCAATGATCTATAAGAACTGTTGTACATCTATATGCAGGAATTTCATGAGATACCCATGGCAGGACGCGCACCTGAGACATCATTGGCATTTATGCATGGGAAATCTCAGGTGCGTGATCATGAGGTCATATCATTTGAGGTTGTAAAATTTACATTAAATCTCCTATACAATTTTTACAGACCTTTTATATATATATATATATTTGAGGCTTTCACATATTGTTTGCTATATGAATATCTGGGGATATAGTAGATGGGGCATTTGCATCTTCTCAAGTAGCCGGTTATGCTGCGTTGAAGAAAATGTGTCGATTCTGATTCACATGATCATATGGTAATTTATATGCATACTAGAAATCATTTTACTATATAAATACTAGATATTTAATTAAAATTTATTTTTATCTAAAAGTTTATATTTTCAAGTTTAAATATGTTTAATTATATCAAAATTTCTAAATAAATTTAAATCTAATTTCAAGTTTCTTGTACTCTTTTCTGACATGATGCGAGTACATCTAGTCAACATGGAACAACGAGGAGACTTGATATGACTGATCAGCCTGAAAGTTATATGGTTTTATATTTTATGGACTATAGATCTCTAGTTTTATTTAAATATATGTGTCGGACTTGACATATAAATTCTATGGACTATCTATCTCTAG
>VDFB02058242.1:550663969-550704628 GCA_007258455.2 Sequoia sempervirens
AAAATCAGGGGCATAATCACCCCACTACAGAAAATTAGGGGCGTAATCGCCCCACTGTAGAAAAATCAGGGGCATAATCGCCCCACTGTGACGTGTTCCTGCAAAAATCTCAACAACAACAAACATGAAATATAGGAACCCGTTTGTGGGTCCCACCAGGCGTGCCAGAAATGTGATATCAAAATATTTAACCTATTCTAAGCAATTAAAATGCAATGGAAAACATAATGAAACACCTCAAGATTAGCCTAAGGAATTTGTAAGATGCAAAGAGGAAAGTGTTAAATGATAATAATGGATATACCTTCCTTCTTGCAGCTGAAACTCCTTGGTTGGCTCTTGATTTGGATTGATTTGTATACTCCTTGATGGCTCTTGATATGGCTAAATGCAAGGATTCTACTATGTGCTTGGATGCAAATGAAGATGGATGAAATTGATGGCTAAATGAGTACACAAAATGGCAGCATTTAGTTGCAAAATGGCTAAGTGTTGAAAATGCCCTTGAGGAGGGGGTATTTATAAAAGAATTTGAATTCTCTAGAGAATTCAATGGCTGAGATTCATCCAACAAGGTCAAGATGAAGGGCTATGGTGGGTTGAAAACTCACAAGCCCTCACATCTTGACATGTGGATAGTGAAGTGGCTAAGAGGAGATGAAGTGTAAGTGAGGTGGCCAAAAGGTACATGAGGTGGAGGAAGGACAAGTACCTTCCAAGTACATTGGGAGATGGGAAGAATCTTGGGTGAATAAAAGTAAATTTTAAATTCACAATGATTGGAAGAATCTAGTGGATAAGACAATGTTCCCAAAAGGTGGAGTTTGTCACATGACTTGATGTGACAAGTCAAAGGTTCTAGAAAATGCATGGGAAAAGGGGATTCTTGAGGAATAAAAAGGAATTAAAAATTCCTTGGGGATGGAGAGAGTTGACCAAGGTACTGATTAAGATTAATTAATCAGTAATTAGAAAATAAATGAGGATTAGAAGCCAACTTGCAAAAGTTGGAGGATGTGACACATCCTAATCAAGGATTAGGCATGTGCACATCCCTAATGAAGAAATTAGGAGATGGATTAGGATTAGATGAAAATGACATGTGAGGAATTAAATAAATGTAATATTTATTTAATTTATTTGATGAAAAGGAGGATTAAGAGTAAGGTATTTAATTATTAATTAAATACCTTAGGGATTTGGCAGAATTAAGGGTACATTAAATAATAGTAATATTACTTAATTAACTTGGATTAAAGGATGTTTAGATGAAAAGTGATAAATTTGGATAAATTAAGTGTCCAAATTTGGATGTCTACAGATATCATTGTTGTATTCTATAGAATCCCTATGAGTATATTATAACCATAAATCATGTAACAATGCATCAAGTTGTGTGGTAAATTAGAGGATAGTTATTCTTGAAATAGGATTCATAAAGTATATTTATATCTCTTTCCTTCTTATAGTTGCATATATTCTTATTTCTCTCTTTTTTCCTTTATAAGTGTTGTTTACATGCCAAAGGATTCTATTTTTTTTATATTGCTTCATATAATATTCTCCTTGAAAGATCGATGTGGAAATACTTGTATGTTTAGTAGTTTAATCTTGTTTTTTAAAGTTTAATTATTAAGGGGTTTGTAGGAATTTTACATAAGATTTTTTTATCATATTTGAGGTGGGTTTTTTGGGTTCCATCTATTTGCATGTTATTGATCAATGGTTTGTGAGTTTTGGGTAATCCTCCATTTTGTTTTTGAGCATAGAAATATTGTGGGAATTTAAGAATGCTTAAGGTGGAAGATCTTGGAGTTGGTGATGTGTTTTCATGTTTCATGGTTATGACTTGCAGATCTTATTTGGTATTATGAGACTATCCTCTAAGATTAAATTTCTATTTTCATGTATTATGTGGTCATGTAAAATGGAATATTTTTCATGTTGGGTTCTTTCTTTTGGCTTCCTAGTTACATGAGAAAGTACTAGTTGTTTTGAATACTATTTAAAATTCTTATATTGGTTTCATTCTTTAAATCCATGGTTAAATAGAAGAATTGGATTATTGAACCCTCATTACATGTTAGTTGTAGAGTTGATCTCTTAGTGACCTAGAAGCTCCCAAAAAACCTTGTTCTTCTATTTGGATGGCATACAAAGTGATGGTTGGGGAATATTTTGGTTGCTTAAATTTCCTAGATAACCCTCTAGCATTTTTAGATATTTGTACTTGCATGTTATAGATTCATGATATTTATACTTGCATTTTTCTTATTGTTGAGAATGAATAATTTTTCCTTCACTTTGGGATTAGCTAGACCTAGCAGAGTATTCCTAGAGGTATCCTTTAACAATATTTAATCACAAATAAAGATATATTGTAACACCCCTCCGTTTTGGATATTTGGATCGGTAGTGTTTTCTTGGTAATGCTTGATTATGCTTATGATGTGACATTTGTGTCTGAACATGCTTTGACTTTGGAACTTGATTATTTGTGATCGTGATTGATTAAATGATGTGGAAGCTATATGTTGATGTGATGCTCTTTTATTCTAATGTTATCTTATGACATGATTTGGAGTAACTTAGAAGATATCTGATTAAATGATGTTGTATGCTATTGATCATATCTTTGATGTTAAATGCGTCAGTTAATGATATTGTATTGGTGAAAGGGATGGATTGTATGACTCGCTTGCGAGTACCCTACAATCCTGAGATTCCCTCTTCACAGTGTGTTTGATCATAATATACATATATATTTTGCATGTTCGACATGTTCTTTGTTGCAAGTTGCAGGTACACGACATCGACTCCACCTGGCTTCACAGGTTTGAGCATGTCCATTTACCAACCGTAATTAATTGGGAGATAGTAGCTAGGTTTTCCGAACCAAGTCGTCACCCTAGTCATAGCGTGTTTTCGGGTTGTCGTCGGGGTCAGTTGTTTTAACTTGGTCAGTTTCCCCTTGAGTGTTTATTTAATTTCAAGTTTAAAGTTTATTAAATGACTTGCGTAGTTTAATTGATGATTAAATGCGTTTAGTTGCAATGTTGAAATGTGATTTATTTTATTGATTTATTTGATGAAATTAATAAAATAATGTTTGGGTTATTGATTGATTTGATTAATTAATAAACTAGATTTAGTTTATTAATTAATTAGATTAATAGTGGGTATAGTCTAAAAGATGATTTAATCTATTTAGTTTCGATAATTAAATGCAATTTATCTCGTTTGTTAATTGGATTTAAATTAATTAAATAATTCTTTAGTTCTATGGAATTGAATTATTTAATTAATTAGATTGAGTTATAAATTGATTTGTTTATTAATGAATAAATTTGAATAAAGGTTTGATTTAAATTATAAAGGTAATGGAAATCATAATAAAGTTTGGATTCAAATGCAATTATATATTTACATGAAATTGTAATTGAAATTAAAAGTATTTTTGTGAATTGAAAAAAAAGGAATAGTTTTAAAAATATATATATTTTTTAAATAAAAAATAAAAAAAATTAGATAGTGAGAATTTTAGGGTTTGCTTTGACCAAAATTAAATAAAAAGCCTATTTTGAAAAGAAAGGGCTCATGAAAATTTTATGCTTGCAATTTGGGGAAAAAAAATTGGGGGCTATGGTTTTGCTTGAAATCTTGAAGGAGGGCTTGGAATTCTCCATGGTTGAAAGTTTCCAAATTTGGAGAAAACACAAGGTACTACCATTTTCTCTCCTCTCCTTCTTCTCATTTTGCTTGTTTGAAAACTATAGCTTTAGATTCTTTGAAAAATCCATGGAAAAGCTGTCAAATTTGCTAAATCTCTAGTTAGGTTTGAAAATAGGAACTTAGAAAGTTTCAAATGAAGAAATTTATCTTCTTGGTTGTTTTGGAAAAGAAAACCCAGAAAATTCATCATGTCATTGTTTAAATCTTTCTCCTCAATCTTTCCTCAAGAAAAATTTGCCCAATTTGGGCTGTGGGATGATATGTTTTGTTTATAAATGACCATTTATATAATTTTGCACACAACCTTATGCATATGAGAGATTTTTTTTTTTTAAATGACTGTGAAAAAAAATTTCGTTCTGGTTTTCACCAGACTCAAGGTTTGTGTTTTTTTTAATTATTTTGTTTAATCTCGTTTTGTTTTTCTGGGGCGAAATTATTTTAATAAAAATAAATTTCATTTATATTGGTGGGGTGGGGAGACCAACCCCCACCACCACCACCGCTGCCGTCACCGCCAAGGGTCGGCTCTGTGCACTCGATACATAGCCCCCCCACCGCCGTGGGCGATGGATATTGTGTGCTTTGCACACAGCCCCGCCGCCGTGGGTGGCGACGGGCGGTGGGCGGAGCGCCCAGCCCTGCCGGCCACGGGAGGCAGGGGAATGTGATTTAGGGCTTCAGCCATTCTTTGGTTTCAACAAAAATAAAATAAAATAAAAGTTAATAAAAATTTCAATTTTGGTTATATGTTATTTAAAATGTATTAATTTATATGTATAGTCTTATAATATATAAATTTGATATATATTATAATATTATATATATATATAATATTTTAATTTCATAAATTATGTTTTTTTTTTGGAAATTAATTAATGGGAGTTTAAATTTAAACTTTAAATAATTTATTCTTTTGGAAATAAAATAATACTTCATTTAATTGTTATTTTATTTGGCAAAAGGAAGTTAAATGATTAGTTGAAAATTTTATAATGATCATGGGGTTATTATAATTAAAGGAATTGGCATTTTATGAATGGCCGTGAATTTCAAAATAAGTGACTTTAAGCTATTTTTTACATGTACATTAAAGACATATTTTGTTTATGCAAAATAATAAGGAATAAAATATGATTAATCGAAATGTATGAAATTATGAGATATATTCTATTTAATGGGGTTTTAAATGATGTTTTTAATAGAAAATTTTGGAATCCAGAACGATCTTTTAGGGGTACATTTAGATGATAATTGACTATTGAAAATAGAACTTTCTCTAAAATGATTATCACATTGGTGTGTAATCCATGTGGTAATATAGATTAGATGATATGATTAACATATTGTTAAACCATTGATGCCAATTTGAATTCAAGATTAATTTATTTCATCTAGATGTCTTTTTAGCAAAACGTTCTAAGTATAGAAGACAATTGAAGAGCTTAGGGTTAACGAATGTCTTAGTTCACATAGATGGTTATGATCTTTAACTATGGAACCAAAATTGAAGAGCTTAGGATTAACGAATGATTTATTGCAATCAAATAACTTTATTTGTCAAATGTTGATTTATTGATAATTTGATTTTGATTAATTATAAATTGATCAAGTAGAGTTATATTATTGGATTAAATTCTTTAATGTCGGCAAGAGGACATATGCATTTACTATTTAGTGTAATTGATTGGAATATATTGTGTTCAAGTAGAAATGAGTATAGTTGATTTATTTAATGTTGAGTTGAAATTGAAGACTGATTTGTTGATCTAAGTGTTATTATCAAGATGTTTTAATTATAGAATATAATGGCAAAACGTAGAGAAAGGAAGGACTTATTATTTAATCGAAATGTTTTGTTAATCAAGTAATTTTATTGACAGTATATGATTGTGAGACATAGAGTGATTGATTGGTCTAATTCCAGTTCCTTGATGTTATCTATTTAAATGTCTTGGTTTTAGTATATGGTTGTGAAATTTAGAATATGTGATATGATTCTTTGCATATTTCTTTGTCGTGAAAAGAAATGGGTTTGATTGTTTGGATAAATGCAAGTCATGTAAACTGTGTTTGACTGGGTTTAGGAAATCCGAACATTAGTTTACTTAACTATCTGGAATGCTTGTAGTGCTTTAATGTTCATCCTCAATGTTGGGAGAATAGAGTCAGTGTTGGAGTCTTCCAGATAGGAGTTCATGTATTGGTATGGGATTGTAGTACGTGAGTCATTTTTGTTGTGCCATGGGAAATTGTGCATGTGACACCATGTCGTTTCACCCGGTTTTCACGTGTGGGTTTTGTAATTGGTGCCTCCTTGGGAATAGGAGAAGGTTTTGTAATATGTGCCTCCTTGGATGGAGTGGTTTTGTTTTGTTGTTTTCCTCCAATGTTTGGGAGGGTTTAACCTTGTTGCCTCCAGTGTTTGGAGAGGATCTTAACCTTGTTACCTCCTTGAATGGAGAGGTTGTGTTTATATGGATATTTATTTTGGTTATTACCATGCTAGTTGTCTTAGGAGAGTGGCTTACAATGGGCGCCGACACACAAAGTGGTGCCAAGATAACCCTTTGTAAGTTGGTTAATTCAGTGATAACTAAATAAACTTTTAGAAGTTTAGGATGCATCAAACCATAAACAAGATAATTGTGCCTCGCTCATGAACCCAAGGGCTAGTACGAGACTTGGGATGAGACGGGAAGGCCTGGAATGGCAAGATCATCTATCTCATCTTCACGAGAGGTATTTGATTCTGCATGAGTGAGCATGGGTGTCGGGATTTCGGTAGAGGCCACCAGAATAACCCAAGGTGGGGGCCAGAGCCTAGGAAGATTCCCAGAGGATATCCCTTGATGAGCTATGCGATGACACTCTTCCTAAGTCAATAGTTTGTATATGTTTTATGTGACGCTCTTGATCTATTATATGTCTGGAAGTAATGTAACCTTTGTCAATGTTATGTGAGTCGTACCTAGAGTTGTACATGTGACCGTTCAGTCATGTGAAGAGGTCTTGCATTTATTTTGTATCAGTTTTGTGTGGCCCATGTCTATTGGTAGATGGTCTTGTGTAGGAATTCCTGGTTACTGTCTCCTAGCATGGAGGGAGTGGAACCTTTTGGTTTCCACGTGGTCAGGTGGCGTGCTTCTTAAATCCGTTGGTTCTTCTTCATGTTCGTGTGTTCGTGATTTCCAGTTGGAGAGCTCGTGGGAATCGGTTCTTCTCATGCCTTGTTCTCTTAGTTCTTATTGTATTTTATTACCCCTCAGTTGTTATCGAGGTGGAATTTGTATTATGTAACCATATTGTTGGAATTACCTCATTCGGGGAATGAGTGTTGTAATCTTATTGTTTAAATATTGTTATTGAAATCTTTTGGTATTTCTTATCCTTCGTTGTAAGTTATCTTGTATGGAATGTATGTTGTCTCATTTCCTCAAGTGATTAATGTTTCAGTTTTTATTAATGTTGTAGTTGTTGTTGGGTTTTATAGTAATCTTTGTCTCGTGGCCTTAGAGGTTGTTGGCAATGTGTATTCATCTTACATGTTATTTGTACTTAAAAAAAAAAAAAAATTGGTGCATTTAAGTAGTGAATTGCAACTTCCTCTAGGGTTGCATGGCGGGGCATTACATATATAAAATATAAAAAAGTATAATAGTATCTATATACATGAAATTTGAAATTTTAGATAAATTAATTTATGTCCTCGGATTTAATTAAATTTTGTCATACTTGATTAATACATCTATTCATTTTGAATTGTAGGACCTTAAAATTAAATTTGGTTGCCTTAGGAAACTTCACCAAATTTTATTCCCTTAAGCCATGGACCATTTTGTCCTAAGACCTTACTGCACAGATCCCCTTAAGCCATCCTATACCCTAAATCGTAAATCGATGTCTTAAGGGGGAATTTGACATTTCTTAAGGGGATAAATTTGGTGAATATATCTATGTGTCCCTTTCAATGTCTTCTATTAATTTTTCATTCTTATCTTTAGTATTATTTGAAAATAATGAATGAGATTAAATAAATTTTAATAAAACCCCATAATTTCATAAATCTACCCTTCATATTAACAACCCCACACTGGACTCAATTTAATGTGTGTACATGCTATGAATTTTTAATGTTATGGATTTTATAATGTTATAAATCAAATGGTCTTCAAATGAAATATATTTTGAATTTGTGCATGTTCAATGTGATTTTTAAATAACTTTCAAATTGTGTGCATTATTTAATTAGTTTGTTGATATATATTTTTTAATTGTTTAAGATACAGTTTCCATATCATTGCTCACATGGATCCATTGTTTAATTTAGAGGATTTTATGCCCAATCAAGAAATTCCTAAAGATCCCATACATCCCAATCCACCACATGAACATAACCCTAACACACCTCCACATTCTCCACCGCCTAACCCCCCACCCACTCCTGTAGTTGATGAAGATCGATTAAGAGAGAATATCCAAGAAAACCTCATTGTCATTCAAGGAAATATAGATCTCATAAAAAAAAATCCTAGAGTCCCTCCCCATCTCACATGGTTTGCATCTACGATGCAAACTATTATCGATTATGTTTGATCTATTGATGCAGACCTAGTTAGGTTCCATCAATGGAGAGAAGAGAGGAGACAATTCTATGTGGATGGATTGTCATATAAAGAAATCAATGACCTAAAATTTACCAAACAATCCATGTGCCAATATTTTATTAATCCCCATACAAACCAACCCATTCCACCCACGAAAAAATGAATTTCAATTTTATGGTGTAGGCACCTGCAGATAGCTGCACATTTTTGGGATAGATAGTGGATGGTGTTTGATAGTCCACCACATGGCAACAATGAGGTGCCCTTATACTTTTTGAGAAAGTTATGGGATGAGTTTGAGTTGGGTAGAAAACCCAACTATTTTGATATGAGTTCATTTCAGGGAGTTGGACGTGGCATGCCCCAACATAGACTAGGAGCACGTGTCGATCTTCAGTGACATGCTCCAATTGCTCCTATTGTTCCTCTTCCTTCTCCTAGTGTTCCTGCTACATTTCAGCAGCAGACCATGTTATCGACATTAGGAGAATTGAGTTCACTTTTAGGACATCTCACTCAGCAGACTACACAAGCGGCCACTGAAGTGGCCAATAGAGAGCATGGAGGCTCAGGCTATAGGGATGCTCAAAAATCCACTTCAGGCGACGAACATGCATCTGGGACAGGGTCATACCTGGATTTACTATATTCTAAGGATTGTCCTACACAGGTATGTTAATCTTTTGAACTTAAATTTAATTCAAGTTTGAAATATGAAAAAATATGTAAATAATAACATCAAATTATATATATAATATAATATTAATTCAATAAGTGTTTGGTGTAGATGCATGATCATGTGATGCCTAAAACTCAATATGATCATAGTGTGCATATGTCGAGTGTTGTAGATCTGGGCTCACCTTTTGGATAGGTCCTTGAACCAATATATATTAAATAATTTGTGTGGATATATATCTAATTTAATTTGAATTTGTACACATGTGTGAATTGATATATTATATCTAGATGCAGGGAGGTCATACAATACCTAGTACTAACCAACCACAAGTTACAGTGGTGAGCGCTCCTGAGACATCATCAGCTCAGGTGCGTGCTTTCAAAAGTTTGTTAAGTTTAAATTAAATAGACATCATAGATCTAATTTAATTTTTCATTTACATACACATGTGCCAATGATCTATATGAACTGTTGTAAATCTATATACAAGAATTTCATGAGATACACATGGCGGACCGCACACCTGAGACATCATTGGCATTTATGCATGGGAAATCTCAGGTGCATGACCATGAGGTCATATCATTCGAGGTTGTAAACTTTACTTTAAATCTCCTATACAATTTTTATGGACATTTTAAATATATATATATATATTTGAGGCTTTCACATATTGTTTGCTTTATATGAATATGCAGGATATAGTAGATCAGGCATTTGCATCTTCTCAAGTGACAGTTATGCTACACGTTGAAGAAAATGTGTCAGTTACAGATTCACATGATCATATGGTAATTTATGCATACTAGAAATCATTTTTACTATATAAATACTAGATATTTAATTAAATTTATTTTTATCTAAAAGTTTATATTTTCAAGTTTAAATATGTTTAATTATATCAAAATTTCTAAATAAATTTAAATCTAATTTCAAGTTTCTTGTACTCTTTTACAGCATGATGCGAGTACATCTAGTCAACATGGAACAAAGACGAGACTTGATTTGACCAATCAGCCTGAAAGTTAGATGGTTTTAGATTTTATGGACTATAGATCTCTAGTTTAATTTAAATATATGTGTTGGACTTGACATATAAATTCTATGGACTATTTATCTCTAGTTTTAATTTGAACATGTTATTATCATATTTGTGTTTATTTATATTAGTTGACTTTAATATGATGATTATATATGTAGTCAATTATGATATCTTGTTATGTTCATTTTCATGATTATATGCACTCATACATTAGACTATTTATATTTGATCTAATTTTCAAGTATTACATGCACTATATAAATTCTTATCTAGAATCAAATTTAATATATATAATTTATCACATGGTTAGGTGACAAATTAAAACATTCCTTAAATAGTTTAGATCATATTCATAATAAATTAAGGGCATGTAATTTTAACTATTTTCCAATTAGATAGCAAATATTTGAATCAATAAACAAAAAAACTATCTCCTTGTATGCATAAAATGTATAATCTATACAATTGAATAATTATATAAAATGTGGTAAATACAAGACATGAAATGTATAATCTATAAAATTGGAACAAGATATTTAAAAAGTGACATTGAAGATATGAAAGTATAATCTATAAAATTGGAACAAGATATTTAAAAGTGACATTGAACAAACATATATAATGTATGTCAAGATGTTTATTACTGACTATATAATATGATGAAACATATATGTGAATGTAGATACAATTAAAACTTATCAACAGGTGAAGACCAAAATTAGCATTTACATAGTCTCTTGATAAAATAATTTTTTTCAGTTCAACAATCCTTAGTAAGTTCGACTTGATGAGAACACACTTAAAAATAATTAATGTAAGTAACACAATTTTTATGAGTCATTTAAGAAAAAATTCATGCGAAAGGAGTAGTATATAGTAAAATTCCATAAAAATTCAAAAGATGTTTGCCATAGGATGGATTAAGGGGACCTAAGAGGATATATAGCTTAAGGGGAGTCTTAAAAGAGAATGGATTAAGAGTGGGATGGTTTAAGAGGATGCATCTCATGAACCCTAGGATATGGCTTAACAGGTCCTAAAGAGGATGGCTTAAGGGAATTATGAGAGTCAGCTAATACCAAGATAAACAAAGAGATAGAAAAGGTAGATTAAAGTGTCAAATAACTCAAAGGATATAAAGAAATAGATAAAGAGATAAGTAGATGCAAGAGGTGTCGGAAATAAGATTAAAGATATAAGATAATGAATTAAAGAGATGTAATATCATAGGCAATATAAGATAAACTAAAAAAAGTTAACAAAGATATAAAGAATCCACTAAAAGAGATAACAAAGATAAGAAAGTGGACAAAGTTAATCCCGTAATAAAGAGATAAAATCGTCCGTGTCTCGAAGTGGGTCAAAGTGTCAAAATCATTCAGGAATCTCGTCGTCAGTCGAGATCCCCATATCGCAAGAACCTTGTAGCTGGATATTAATAGGCCCTAAGAGGATGGCTTAAGGGGAATTATGAGAGTCCTTTAAGAGGATGGCTTAAGGGGATGTAAGAAGGTGGATTAAGGGGAGTTGATAAAATGACTCAAAGGGATGTAAGAGAGTGGATTAAGGGGATGTAAGAGGGTGGATTAAGGGGAGTTGATAGAATGGATTAAAGGGATGTAAGATAGTGGATTAAAGGGATGCATGTCATGAACCTTACAATATGGGTCTGAACTAAAGAGGGGATGGCTTAAGAGGGAATTATGAGGTGACTTAGGAATGCAAGATTATGGATTAAGGATGTAAGAAGGGATATATATGACTTAAGAGGATGCTTTAAGAGATGGCTTAAAGGGGATGAAAAGAGAGATTGGATTAAAGAGGAGTTAATGAGAATGACTTGAGAGGATACAAGAGAATTGGATTAAGGGAGTTACAGGGAATGAATTTATACTATCAATTAAATGTATCTAGAACTATATATAGTTACCTATCTCTATATTTAAATTCCATTGTAATATATGTGCATCTCCTCTCTTGTTTGTAAAGCATATAATTTTGGGGGACCTGAAACAAAAAATGATATAAAACTTTAATTAGGAAATGATTAAATACAAATATATATATCAATTAACTATATAAACAACTAGATATACTTACCAATATTTATTTATTCTGTTGTACCATCTGCATCCTCTCTCTTTTTTAATGCATCTATGATTGTCTCATGATCATCCATTCAAAGTGTCCATAAAAATTTATTAGCACGCCTCCCTTGATATCTAACTAGTTTTATATTGGTTGCAAAAATAAAATGTGAATAATGTATAATCTTCTTGTCTTTCATAATCTTCAAATGCAGGCAAGCCATTCTTTCTCATCAAATATTTTTGAAGCCAAGTGCCAACAACAACCACTGAACTAGTTGGATACTCAAAGTTGTCATCATCAACTCTAGGATGTGCCAACTTATGTTTTCTCTCAACACATCTAGCCAACCAGTAATCTGTCTCCTCTTCATTCCCCTCAGGTACAACAACAACATACACATGTCCTACAAAAATAAATACAAAATTCAATAAAAAGTGACTTATATTTAATTCACATATAAACATACATACATACAAAATTCAACTCAATAAATAATGTACCTTCTTGTACAAGATCTGAAACACGATCATAATCATCTGATGCAAACACTTGATTATCTTCAATTATCATTCCATGTTGAACATTTGTCGATGTAGGCGTTAAGGCTCTTTGTTGCCATTGTTCGACCCATTCCGTATTTTCACATGCCTCCCAATCACCTGCAATAAAAAATTGACAAAAACATGCCAACTCCCTTGCCCATATTGTCCATGTGTTTGCATTTGAACTCTTAAACAAATGCCATTTTGCAGATCCATTAATTATTTCACAATCTTGTCGAGAAAAAATATCATTTTCTTCAACTAACCAAAAGAAGCGTCAAATTATTGAGCTCTCACTTGTTCTTGTAGATAATTTGGTATTGCACCAATCTACAATTGCACATGCATCTCTAAATTTTGCAACATCCTCAAATTTTAGTTGCTCTCTAGCAAGAGCTCTTTTCACCCATGCACCTGCTCCATTGTGTTCTCCCTTACCATGACTAGCTTCAAAAAAACTACATATGTGTTGGATATTATTTTCCTTATGAACTCTACATAACCAATAAAACATTCTAGCATTTTTGAATTGACTCGTGTAATTATCCAACCATACGAGATGTTCTAGCATTTGAATTCCTCTCTCTTTAAATTTTTATAAAATATATCAAAACAATATTGTACAAACTTCTAGGATGAATATGTCGTTATGCATACATAAAATGGTACTCTTTCAAAAAAATTCTATTATCTTCTATACTATCTTCAGCATGTCTATAAACAATGTGAACAAATATAGCTACTTGCACTGAATTATAATATTGTGATTGAATTTCTTCTTGTGGAGAAAGAGTATAATTTTCAACAAAATAAATAGTGACAATATGCTTCCAGAATGTGTTTTTACATAAACAAAATTGATTATCAAGCCAATAAGCATTATGAGAGTGTTGAACATATTTAGGTACAAACTTATCTTTAAATTCATTAATAAAAGCATGCACACTAACTTTTTCCACAATTAGCTCAACACGTTTTCCAATTTTTCCATCTTTTAAAGAATACTCAACATTTTTAAATTTTTTACATCCACTAATTGTTACTTAAATTCATCTAAACTACTTTCATGCATACATTCTTCTAATAATGAAAAGTTACCACATCTATCGCATTCTCCATAAATGCATGCTTTAAAAAAATGAGTTTCCATTTAAAGAGGGATCATAAAACAAAACTGCTATAAAATCTTTGATTCTTTCAGGTGGCATAATAGTCTACAAATGTCCTGCATAATTTGGTTAACATGCAAAGTGAATCATATATATCGAAAACTATCATAATAATAACAAAATTGTACATGGGTCTTACAACAACAAGAGATTTGTTGCTTATTAATTCTAACATACCAAGGTTTACACTTTTAGAATGATCTTTGACTTATGTTAATATTAAATGGTAAGATTGAATCATCTAAATTTTTTTATATAATTCAATTTGAGTCATATCTAAGAGATGCTTTGGATGAGGTTCACGAATTTTGGAACCCACCCTTAATTTTAAGACATCTCTAATGTTAGGTGATACTCTTGTATTATCATGCCAAAATTTATGGATTAAATATTTAATTTCATTAGTTAATTTCATGTATGATCTTGGGAGTCTACCACTAAAACTCCAACATTGATTAATAGGATCCTTTTCAATACTTTCTCTTCTTTTAGCAGCTCTTATCAAAGTTCTAGGATTTACTTTTACACATTTACTAATCTTACTTAACATTCTTTTATTTGAAGCTGTTTTATCCGAGAGCAGTTGTTATTGCAGCGAGCCACATTCTTATCTTTCGATCGACTTTTCTTACCAATAACATCAATAGCATTAGCAACACTAGATATGACTTGTTCTATTGAATCATCTTTCTTTTTTGTTTTACAAAAACACCTAATTTTTTCATCACTTTTCTCATTTTCAACATTCTCATCAATTGCACCATGAGTTGACATTGGAATCCTAATTTCTTTCTATAATTTTTTTATATATTTTATTTCCATAATTTCTAATTTGTCTCGAAGAAACTTTACCACAGAAGGTTATCTAGCACATTTGTTTCAATTGTAAAAAAAACATTTTCACCTTCATCCATAGGAGTTTCATTTTCATTTTTCATTCACAAATGTAAAAGGGTTTCATTTTCATCAATATGAGGGATTTCATTCTCATTTACATTCTCATAAGATATAATTTCATCATTTTCTTGTTTCTGCATTGTTTCAACCCTAATATTATTGATCTTATCAATGGTGTATCCAACTTCATCTAAACAAGCAATATCAATATTATGAAAACTTGGGTTTGAACACATACCTGGATAGATTGTTTGAATAGGTGCATTTTCCATATCATTGGGAGGTGGATTTGAAGACACACCCAAAGTTGTTTGCATATCATTCAAAGTTGAAGTTGAAGGCATAGTTGGGTTTGTCTCCGTAATTGCATTTTCTTCTATATTCACCATCTCCACATTTGCATCATCTACATTCATTTCATCATTCATGGCTTCCTCTTCAACATTCTTGGAACTAGATACTTCCAAATCTTTCATTTGATGATTCCTTTCTCTCCTTTCCCTTTGTCTTTTTGCCTCCTTATCTTTATTTGCTTGAACTTCTTTGGGTGTCATTAACTTTCTACATCTTTTTTTTTGTCTTTGCTTATCACCCATAGTTACCGAAGCTTTTTTGATGACAAAAACAATAATTCAAGAAACTTATTTTCAAATTTCCACCTCCTTCAAATATTCAAATTAAACTATGTACTATGAAGATCATTTTTTCTATAAACTCTGAAGTACAAAAACATAATGAGTACATCCAAAAATTCACTTTTTCCAAATTTTCTTGTGAAAAGTTCTTGCACTTGATTCCACTTCAGAAAATTCAACCTGCACTTTATCTCTTCCAACAATTTGAATAGAATATGCCCTGCACAAGACATATTTGCAATAAAAAATGCAAAAAATGACACTTTCGGAACGTACTACAAAAAATGAATGTTGCAAAAAAATCGTGTTTTACTAGAATTTTCTAAATTAGGGGAAAATGACTATATCAAAAATGCATACGTGTTATGTTCAAAAAATGCATACGCATTTCATAATGCGTACGAGTTTCATAACACATACGTGTTACATTTTCCCAACGGGTCAATGGGTAACGCGTATGCGTTATGAAACGTGTACGCATTTCATTTGAATAACGCGTACATGTTTCTGTAATGTGTACGCGTTATTTAAGAATTGAATTTCCACACCACATCCAGCCTTGGTTTTAGGCTTGCGAAAGGCTTGGCAATCCGAGCCTTAGCTTTTGACCTGCAACTAAAAAATTAAGGCAGATTGAAGAAGAATGTCCAACTTTGACAACATAGCTGATGGACTTTTTTTCTGAATGAATCTATAAAATTAAAACCCATTAGAGAACACAATGTCTAATTTCTAAATATATAACTTTTGTTAAGATTGGATTATGTTTGCTATTTTTTAATTAATTTCTAAGCAAACTTGTCCTTAAACTTGAAAAATCAGGTTTTTTGGTTTTTTAATAACTTTTTATTGGTTAAGTTTCTTGTAAAAAAATTATATGGCATCAAACTTTAGACAATTCTCTACACAATGAAAAAAAAAAAGAGTCAATTTTTTTTTGTTTAGGTCCAATTATGTTGTCCGTACACGTTGATTTTAAAAAACATCAATTAAGGCCAATAAAATATTAATAAAAAAAAATATTCAACCAAAGATTACAAAAAAAAATCCATATCAAACTTCATGTTGTTAGCTCTCATTTCCCAAAAGGAATTAGCAAAATAATTTTATTTGGGTCAAAAAGTGTTGTCCGTACACTTGCTTGGTATGGTAAAAAAAAGGGACTTTTAAAAAGTGGTTTTTATAGATCCCTATCAAAATTTAATTTCTATAATCTGGGTATTTTAATAATTTACATATTTGGAAACTAGATTCAAAATTCTAGATTTCATATTACTGACTTTTTTAATATTCATTGTGTAAGTGCCTCAAATTTTCAATCCAAGTGTGACAAATTCTGAAAAACAATAAAAACATTTCCACTTTTTGAGCTTTTTGTGTACCCAACTTTTTGCATCAGCCCCATTATGAAGAGCATAAAATTATAGCCCAAATCAAAACTATTGCTCAAAAGATGGAATCAAAATGAGAAAGATATGTGCGTTTGAAAATCAGCTCAAACTAAAAATGCAAATGGAGGGGAATGAGAAAATTTCTTAACAACATTGATGTCAGCATATCATGGGATTAAATTTGATGGCCTCTTGCATGTCATAGGTCAGCGCAGGTCTAGGTCGATAGAATATTTGGAATATTCTTGAGAATCATTGGTCATTTAATTTTGACAGGCGTCATAAGGAATCTACATAATCTTCAATATTCATCGATAATCTTCCTTGACTACCAACAAATTTTTTATTGTTGATTGACTAGATTTATTTAACAGTCCACTGGTTTTGATTTGACCTTCAGGCAGTATGGGACAATGCTAACATTTGTGGAGCCTGCCAGAAAAATGGTGCCAAGTGGCGCAGACTGAGTGGCCAAAATATGTTGATAGTACCCTACCGCGGGTACAAGGTACCCTATGCAAGCAGGGTACAACAGACTAAATCCACAAAAAAATTATTTGATCTTTTTAAATACAAATTTTTGTAATGAATTTATTCGGAAAAATTCATTTAAAAAAAAAATTCAAAAGATTTCAGCTGAAATAAAATAAATATTTTTTTGAAAAATTCATACCAACTTGTAATTATGACAACTTGGGGGACCGTACGGATCCTTGGGCAATTGTTTTTCCTCAGTGGACAAGTGCTCCAAATTTGACAAACTAACAATCGATCTTAGGGTTTTTGGGCCTTCTAGATGTGATGGTAGGGTCAGATTTGACAAAAAATGCTCCAAAAATGCAGCTACCCTCTAGATCTACCAACCACTCTTCAACTTCAAACCCTCATAGATTTGGCCTCATATGTAAGGATTTGGATGAAACAAAAGAAAAAACCGACTATCTCAAACCCTCTAAACTCAATTGTGAGCTCAAATTTGCACCAACAAGCTCTAATTTGAACTTGGAATAAAGAGCCAAAAAGAGGAACCCCCCAAAATATGGTATTTTCTATCAATTTTTTCTGATTCTCCAGATTATCATACGATGCTAGAGAAGGGAATACTCAACTTTTCAAGATTTACCATCTCTCAACAAATGGCTAACCAAAGGCACCCAACTTGCTATGATACCATGTTAGAATTGGCTATGGAGATAGCCATCCGAGATCTAGAGGCCAAACAGAAAGCACAAAGAGAGAATATGAATATGCAAATATGATTCAATTGATTTAATTATTCAATGTAGTAGAGACCTCTTGGTTATATAGCCAAGGTGAGATACAAGATGTCATAAATTATTGACAAGTGTCTTAATCATATGTCATGAGACAACTTATCACAACTACCTAGGTCACATGTGTTACAAGTCAAAAGATAAGATAACAACTAATGACAACTAACACCTTCTAGAAAGATTCTTTCCTAAGACCTAAGTAAACTTAACATGTAAATAAGTCCCCTAAGTCCCCTAGTAATGAATTAACTAAGTACGAGACTTTATTTACACCAACAAAATATACATTAAGAATACATGATTATAAGCCATGGTTATATATGCTAAGGTGAGACATGAGATAACATAAGAATATGACGTGTCTTAATCTTATGACTTGAGAGATAAAGTGAAAATACAATAAAAAAATTCCCTAAGTAAACTATTGTGAGTAGGACCTACTATGAAACTAATTAGGTAATATACCCTATTCACAACAACACTAATAAAATCTTAAAATCTGAGACAAGATTGATGTTGCAATTGTATCCTTAACACTCAAATTCTCTAATTTCAATTCTTCTTGGCTTTTGATTTGTAATCTTTTACTAGAATCTTATTTTCAAATCTCTATAACAATATCATGTAAATTGAAGATCACTTTAGACCAATTTAAGGTATGTAAAACCCCAATTCCTTTGATTTCAATTTTGGCATGTCTAGTTACAACCCAAGTTAATTACTTAAGTTGTATCATCAAATTGAGCTCAATGAAATAAATAGTTAGTTAAATTACACTTAATTTATACACCCTTTAGATATTTTGAAGAGTGTGCCCTATTTCTCTTATAAGGTATACAAATGCCTTAAATACCAAAGTCTCATGTAACTCACCTCACTTTTTATCTAGGTACTACTCAAAATTTTAAATTGTTTCAAAAAATTTAGCAACCATTTGTCCCACAAATTTATTTTTTCAATTTATTTCAAATAGTTACTAAATGATAAGATTTTTTGTAATTATTAAATATTTAAGACTAATTTTTTTGTTTTAAGAAAAAAGAGAGAAAATAAAATATAGTCATATAATTTTTTTATGATTAAGTAACTTAAATCCCACTCTTTACTTAATACTCTCTTTTTTTTTGTTGGAGGGTTCTGTATCAAACTCATAGGATCATTTTAGCTAGGTGGTATGGAAGCATGAGCCTTAGATTGAAGCCTCTTCAACTAGACTCAAGGATTGACGAGAATTCAT
The DNA here is from genome assembly GCA_007258455.2 of Sequoia sempervirens. Classification (NCBI taxonomy): domain Eukaryota; kingdom Viridiplantae; phylum Streptophyta; class Pinopsida; order Cupressales; family Cupressaceae; genus Sequoia; species Sequoia sempervirens. Next base: position 550,683,269 of record VDFB02058242.1, read on the forward strand.
TTTGTCAAAAACATCAATGACACGATCCCAACTTTATCCCTTATAATACACATTGAGCAAGACTTTATCTCAAATAAACTCATTCAAAACCAATATACCAAAAAACCATTGATAAATACTGAACTTTCAAATTCCAAACTAAACTATTTACTAAAATAAAAATAAAAATAAAATTCCAGCTATACTATGCTAATAAAAATTAATATAAAACCACATGGTCCTTATGGTTCTAGAAAAATTAAGCCATAATTTGAATAACGTTAAGGAGAATGTTCAAATCATAGTTTAAAATTCTAAAAGCTTTTAAAAAATATGACGCCGTGTAAAATTTTCCCATTCCAACTTTCTCATTTGACAGTTTTTATGTGCGAGATTAGTTATGTTGTTGGAAGTTGCTAGCCACCCACAAGGAGGCTTCGTGGGTCTCCTTTGAGGGCTCATTCTTATTCATAAATATAGTTGTGACTTGTGACGTCCAGTCCAATCTAAGCAAAGTCCTGTAAATTAAAAAGCATTTCCCAACATTTTCTGTTGTCATAACAGTAGATATTGAATAAGTTATCGAAATAAAACCGCAGCTGGGTGCTCAACTCTTCAAACCCACATTACTTGCTGCATTTTATTCTATTCAACTTTGTGTTTCCCAATAACAATGACATTTTCTGATGACAAGAAGAACAGGGTATGTTTCAAAACATATTGTTGCAGTATTACTCAGATATATTGATTAACACATTTTCTTGGTTGGTGTAGACAACGGAATTGTTTAATCGAGCTTGGTTGGTGTTTGATGTTTGTGCAGCATTCATGGCCGAAGTTGGTCGTCAGAAAATGGCTGAATATAAAGTCAAAACCCGAAGAATTTCACGCTGATGAAATTATTGAAGGTAATCCCATATTCAGTAGGAAGATCATGCACCTGATTTCTATAACTGTGGTTCAGTCTGTATTTGGCCGCACTGTATTCTTGTTTCCATAGTTGAAAATTTCCTCGGATTCTTGAATGGAGTGCTGCTTATCTGTTCCTACATTTTTTGCTATATTCCCGCTGGATAATTAAAATATCTCCAAGGAGATATTAATTCTCTGCTCTTAAAGAAAATTAGTTTTTCTGCTTTACGGAATTCATGTTCTGAATGCTTCATTTGTGCTAAAAACCAACATTTTGAAAAAAAATGAAAGTTGGGTTGTAATGTTATACATCTTGTAAGACATTTACAAATCAGAAACCATTTCTTTCGGTATTTGCATGGCTGTCTTACATAATCAGCTTCTCACTGCTTTTGCCAAATATGACAGAAAATTTGCTGAGAAAAACAACGTATGACACACTGGTAAGACAGGAGTCATATATATCCCAAGATACGAATGTGCAAGATCTCAGGTATACTACTATCATATTGAACTCATTGTAAATTCAGCTGAAATTTGATTAGCTATGTTGCCACTGCCAGAATACAAAAGCCTACAAAACCATCTTCTGAAACTCTGGGCTATTAATTTAAACCATTTTTCTTGCTACATGACAAAAAAGAGGTGATTTTAAGTCGTTTGGGTTGCAGGGTATTTGTAGGAACATGGAATGTAGGAGGTGAAGCACCCTACAGTGGCCTCAATTTGGATGAATGGGTACAGGCATCATCAGCTCCGGCGGACATCTACGTTTTTGGGTACAAACAAAATCCACTCATTGCATCTCATTCACTGTATCGACATGACAACATATTTTTCCTTTTAGTAGTCAATGGGGGTTTCACTTTATGCGTAAACCCTTTTATGAGGTACACAGAGGTGATTCTATTGGGCCTTTAGGTCCGCATAGGTGAGCCTGTTGGGCCTTTATTATTCACAGGACCAGGATGATCCTCTGGCTAGTTTGTTACCCCAGTCATTGGGTGTTGCTTGGAAGCGACCACTGTTCATCCACCTACTAGAGATTGCTAACTGGAATTGCATCCCAGTGTCTCTAGTGGCCAGTGTCGTACAGGCTAGTTTAGTATGAAAAATGTGTGGTGTGCATTTGAATCCTCTAACACGTTGTTTGTTATTTAAGTTTTCCCCAAAATTATTCTCCACAGAATCAAACCCTTGGCACACATAATGAACACTTACCACCAAGATCTTAAAATATGTAACTGTTATTTACAGGCATCTCTTCCCTCACAACACTTGCACAAGTTTGAGGCTCCCCTTCCACCATCCGCTCAACAACTTTGGATGCTGGTACAAGGAATATCCAATTCCCCTTGATAACATCATCAGCTCCCCTTAGTCCAAGCCATTTTCCTAATAACACTCCTCAACTGTCATTGAGATATTCAATAATTGGTAGTGTGACCAATATTTCTGATCTTCTTGGTGAATCATCAACATTGAGTCATAATCTTTTGGCTAGCCATTTTCCATGTTCTCAAATACTGCAGATTATAAATTTTCTATTTTTCTTTTTCACAGGTTTTTGATTAGATAAGCATTTTTTATTATAGTTATGAATCGGAAGAGGGTTCTAACAGGGTCTCAAAATCTTGTACCACAAGAACAAGTAACAGCCTCGTGAGACTAAAACACAAAAACAAAAAGGCAGAGACAAAAAAAAAACATAAAAATGCAAGAAACCCCAAGAAAACAACAGAGCCTCAGCTCCTTTTTCACATGTTGAATGCTCCTTTTGTATACTCTAAATGGTCCTGTTAACCTGGTTTGTCATTTGTTGAAATTGATATTCTCTCTCTTTTACACACAAGAGAAAACCCTTTTGTCCGCTTTAACCATGTGAAGAAAGCCGATCCTCATACAAGTCACCACTCCCCTGCCCCAAATTCAGTTATCCTCCTTATCCTTCATACACACAGCTTTCCACTGGGGATCTTCTTCAGCTTTCGTCCATTCTAACATGATAGCTTGTTCACAAATAAAAAGAAAAATACCCACTTCAAAACAAAACACAATGACTAGGCCATACTCACAATAGCAAAGTATTATGCATGAGGTTGGATTTTAGAAGTAAAATAGCTTCTCTTGTTTTGAAAAGGAAAAGTAAGATGTTTTTAGTTTGATTAAGGTGTGCAGATCTGCTAGTATGATGTGCTTTTACATCTGACTTTCATCACATTTATTTGCATTCCAATAACATGCACACACAGTATTCAAACATTTTCTTTGTAAGAAAAGAGTAATAGATTGTCTGGATCTGAGAAGGGATTTAAGATGTTAATAATTTTCATTAAGGTGTCCATAACTGTAAGCATAATGTGGTTTTGCATCTGAATTGTTTTTCCAGGTTCCAGGAAATCGTCCCTTTAAATGCAGGGAATGTCTTGGGTGTAGAAGACAATGGCCCTGCTGCAAAATGGCTTGCCCTTATTCGTCACTCATTAAACACAAACATAAGTCAAAGCAGCAGTTTCACACCTTGTAGCAGGGATGATGAGTTAACAGCTTCATCAGAACAACTTCACAGTTTCGATTCTGATTTTGGAGGTTCTCTATGGCATGAGAATTATGCTCCTCACCAGAGAAATTCCTCCCAGGCCTCATTTGGATCAGTTTCATCAGAGGATGCAAGTACCTTCAGTGGGAGGGAATCACCCTGTACTGTTTTGAGTAGCCCAATGTCATATAGTCCCTCATCAGAATTCAGATAGATCCTCATCCAACTCGAGTGAGATGAATTACAACTTCATTTCAAGTCAGCCAAATTACTGTTTGGCAGCTAGCAAACAGATGGTTGGCATGTTTCTCTGTGTTTGGGTGCGCAGTGATCTGAGACAGCATGTCCGAGATATAAAAGTCTCTTGCGTTGGTTGTGGGCTAATGGGCTACCTTGGCAACAAGGTAAGAAAAGAGAAATGACTTCAAGTTATTTTAATTGTCTATCACAATGCCTTAAATCCAATTTCTTTTCATGTTACAGATACTTTGATTCTTGGGCTTTATCCAATTTTCGTGGTTTCCAAACCTATTGTATTCTGCCCTTTTTTTTTAAGGTTGCATTTCTTTTTCTTTAACAAACATATATAAAAGAAATAGAGCTACATTGTTCAGCCCAATACCCATGTGCGGGTCTGTTATTTGCTAGATTGTTTTGAAGATACCCGTACAGAGCAATCATTACAAAGAGATATAGAACTTTCAGTTATACGACCGTAACATTCTGTTGAATGTTCATTTGATAAGCAGGGCGTTTTCTAGTGCAAGAAACTTATTCACATCTTCTATGTCTAGTACACTCGGAGAAATACTTCTTTAACAGATATTTTACATACTTGCAGGGTTCCATTTCGATCAGCATGTTATTCCATCAGACAAGTTTCTGCTTTGTTTGTACTCATTTGACATCAGGGGAGAAACAAGGTGATGAGATACGGAGGAATTCTGATGTCAGGGAGATCTTAAAGAAGACGCACTTTCCCCAAATAGACAAGACTTTTGCAGAGAAAACTCCAGAAAGAATTTTGGAGCATGAGTAAGTTTCAAAATTGTTCTGATACTTCCCAATAGATTGATAGACTAGGCCATTTTTCAAACAAAAAATTCCAAATGAGGGAACTTTAGAAGAGATCTTCAAATTTTCCTCTATAATGTACTGCATTGGATTTCAATGATATGCTGATTATCTAAATTGACTGATTTTATTTTGCAGTCGAGTTATTTGGCTTGGGGATTTGAATTATCGTCTTGCACTTCAATATGCTGACAGTAAAGAACTCATGGAAAAAAATAACTGGGAACTTCTGTTGGAGAAAGACCAGGTAGTTACATAATCTTCATGATTTATGGAGATTCAAATGTGTAGTTTTGGTCAATTTTATGATTATATTTTATGAGTGATGATTCATAAAATTTTGTCTCCAGTGACCATTAAATTCCGCTTGACATTCATTTTATTAACTGAATCGTACTAAAATTTTAGTGAAGCTTGACAATTAGTTTTGCTTCAAAACCCCGTGAACTCAAATCAAATCTGGGATTTTCCATGTCAGCTTCAAAACCAGATAAAAGCAGGACATATATTCAAAGGATGGAATGAAGGGAAAATATATTTCCCTCCTACTTACAAGTATTGCAGAAATTCAGATCAATATGCTGGAATAAATCCTATATCAAGGGCAAAGCGACGGAAACCAGCATGGTAAGTGTGACTTAAAACATATTTTATGCTTTTGGTTTCTAAAAGAATTGGGGATAGAAGTTCGCTCTGAACAACCATGGAGTCTAGACAAAGAAACGAGTTTCAGAAGAGTAGGGTTTGAAAATGGATTTTGAGTTTATTATAAGCATCTATTGTTTATATAGCTGCAGGCATTCTTACTCTTACGAATAATGTTTGCTTTGTGAATAATGTTTGCTTTGTGCTTGTTGAATTGGAAGGATATGTTATCTACATGGTGAAGTTTGTACTTAGAGAGCTCTACAAATTGTGAAGTGTAGCCTAATAATTTTCAGTTTAGATTCATTATTTATATAAAAATATATAATTATTTAGATATTTTAATATATTATTTTAAATATTCAATGTTTTTTAGTATTGCAGGTGTGATCGTATACTTTGGTATGGTGAAGCTATAAGACAAGTTTCTTATGTTTGTGGAGAATCAAAATTTTCAGATCATCGGTCTGTTTGTTCAATTTTTATGGTAGAAGTGGAAATGCTCAAGAAAAATAAATTAAAAATCCAAGTGGAAGAACTCCTACACAACTAAAATTTGTCATTAGATTCTTTGACTAATGCAAGAACTTTAATCTCAGAATTCTTGCATCCATTCTAATCATACACAATCTATTAACTATCCATTAAAGTTTTTGGCCATTGAAATATGGTGATAAGAAAACTTCGAGGCTATTATACTAATATCTCTTGTACAATATACATCATATGCTAGATATCTTCTATAAAAAATATTATACTATTGTGCGGTTTCCAAATAAGCAATTACTTAAAGCCCAAGATATTAGACATGTATATTTTCTAAACTAAATCAACCATAATGTAGATAGCTCATAATTCCAAACAAAATTATATCCAACATCTCATTTTAAGTTCATGAAACTATACCACAAACATTTCATCTTAAATACAATTTATTTGAGGTAGTCATGTAAGTTATTTTATGGAAAGTGCTTAATTAGCTACTACACTCCTATGGATAGGGTGGGTTACACCCATACCAAACATTTTATTGTGATTGTTTTTTCAAATGTTTAAAGTTGGATAACTCTTCTAGAATTTCCTCATCAATTGTCTTATGAATCATAACTATAAATGTTTTATCTTTCCCATAGTGATTCTATTAGTCATATCATTAAAAATTTAATGTTGGATGATCTCAAAAGTTTCTTGAATAAAAGTTGGACTTTTATAGAAAACAAGTTGTTAAGTTAATTTTTTTTAAAAGGGCATTCTTAGCACATCTTTAGGCCAACCCTTATTTTATTTTTTCCTTCAAACTCAAAAGCACATGGCTTCACATTGTAAGAGATAAGTGAGTGCAATGGAAGCACCTAACATATTTGGCATGCCCTACCCCACTACTATACATTTTGACACCGTGTCAAAGCACATGTTAGTTTTGCTTCATTCATTCTTTGCAAAAATAATTTTAAAAGGAATAAATTGTCTAAGACATGCTTAGCATGTGTTGTGTGCCTAACTAAACTCTACAACTTCTTAGCTAAAGTTCTCATAATGCACATTATATATTTTTCCCTCGTATATTAGGAAATGGAAAAGGAGGGGGCATGCTTAGCGCACACAACAAGCTCAACCATAACATAATACCAAAAGTATGAAAAGGAAAAACATGCACCTTACACACTTTTTCAACCCAACCATTTTTAGTTCCTCATGTTTTTAACCCTATTCTACTATTATAAATTCAATGCCTCTATTGATTCCTTCCCAATTACTCTTGTTGATTCAATATTTTATGCATGAAGATCTTGAAAAACAAGGATTTCTTTAAGAACAAGTAAGGATTCAAGACAAGGCTATAAAAAATGTGCACATACCTTCCTCATGAAAATTGACCAAGGTTCCCTTTGAAGATGCACTTGGACAAGAAAACTTTCACACAAATAAAATATAAATTGGGATTGTAATGAATGGTATTTTGAGTCCACAAGAGACTTTGTACATGGTTCTAGGGTTTCCAATCATCCAAGGTTAATAACTAGGAGTTAGACATAGCACTATATGGTGTTTTAGATGTCTTTGAGGCTCTAACTAGAAAGTATGAATTTTAAAATGAAGAATATGATTTCAAAAGGAATTAAAGCATGCATGGAAAGATACTAGATTTTTGGTTGGAGATTTGTAGTAGGAAAAAGTAAACAAAGGTTTTGATTAGAGATTTGGATTAGGAAAAGGTTAACTATAGTTTGGTCAAACCTTAAAGCTAAAAATTATACCAATTAAGTTTCTACAACCTCCTATTCTTATTACAAGAATTTTATCTCTCTAATTCTAGGGTTAAAGAAAAAACAAAATTATCTATGGATAGGCTTATTAGAAAGAGAGGAGTTTTCCAACATTCAATGGATTTTTTAATAACTACAAAATTTAGCATTAATTTCATCTCTTTCTTCTTTCCAAAGATACCCAATTTTCATGTTTTCTAAGATTTTGATGAAGTAGAAACTCAACCTCTCAGGAGGGAATACTCTCTAAATCCCACTATAAAATCCTCTCTTAAAAACCATTCAACAAATAACACAAATTTTAATGCAAAACAACAACTATGAAGCAATTTTCATTAATTCAAACTTGCACAAATGACATACAAACATCCATATATCTTATTATATTAGATATTACAGTCAATAGGAATGATAACAGTAAAAAAAAATCATAATGAGATTTTAAACATGAAACTACTAAGCAAACATAGTTGCAATTTTTCGATCCCTTCACTGCAAACTTCAAACAACAAAAAATCTGCACTTGCAATCTTCAATCTGTGGATGAATCCACCTCCAACCATGTAATTAATCTTCCATTTGCTATCGCAACAGTCTCTCAAACCTAAAAAATCATGGCTTCTACCTTCTTGCTTCAAAAATCCAATCCTGGGAAGCATTAGCTTCAATCTAGTAGCAACCACTCGAAAATGACCAAAATAAAGTATATAAATTAACTCCACACCTTTCCTGTAAATCCCAATTTTCTATGCTTGGAAAAATGGAAAATATGCTTTCAAAAATGTATTTAAAGTCATTAAATGACGAAAAGGTGTCTTTTGTAACCTCCATCCATGATTGGCCAAGAAAAGCAACCACTTCCTCACAAATAAGAGCCCTGGAATAGAAAAAACCAAACCACTTGCTCTTGGACATCCAAATTCTTAATGCAAAAGTTTAAGAACATTAAATTATCTGTCACAACTTGTAACTCCCCAAATCCCATTCCCAAGAAGGTATATTTGAAGATCTTGCCTTGAAAAAGCCACAAAATGAGCCCAAATCACTATAAAACTGCAACAACTTGGCCAAAGATTTGTCAAATATTTTAGGCCTTATTACAAACATTTATTCACCTACAATATTTAAAGACCAAACTAAACAAAAATTTAAATTTTTATTTTTTTTTGTTGATGCAAGATTGTGAGTCAATCGTGGATGCTCCTACATCAGACACCCAAGGTAGAAATTTTTTTGTGAGCTTGGTCTCACAAAAGAGTTGCATGGTAGAACTATCCTTTCAGGTTGTAAACAACCCTTAGAAAACTCCATCACTGAAATCGATACCTCTGATTTGTTCTTCTTTCTCCTCTTCTAGCACCTAGTCGGAACAAGTATCCTTCTCCTCTGACAATTCTTCTCTGCACTCAACATCTTCAATGTGGAATTAGCTCCACCATAAACTAACCAACTCCACCAAATGTAACTCACAATATCTTCCAATCTTGTGGGATTCAACCCACCATATTCTAACCACCTTCTCCAAAATGTACCTCCACTAAACTTTGCAATACCAAACAAATCTTCTGCATACAAAACTTTAGTAGCAAACTTTGTTTGAACCAACTTATTCAAAGTATGCAAATCATCATCTTTTTCAAATTTAACAAAATATGAATAAATATTATCCTCTATTGCAACTCTTCCATCCATGCAAAATTCACTCTCATCTTCATCATAAAAATGAAAAATATAATGCATTACCTCTTTTTCCTTGCCACTGTCCATTGCCATATCTTCTTCACCTTCACTCTCAGTTGTAATTGCATTTTTCAATTTTTTTAAGTCCTCCAAAGGACACTCATCTACTACTGCAACATCATCTTTCTCCTCAATTTCTGTACCTTTTTTCCTCTCAACCTCTAGTGCATTTTTCTCTTCCTTCTCACTCTCTTTCTCTAAGCCTTCTTCAAAGCATATTTTTGCAATATTTTCTCCATCTTGTTCACTTGCATACACAACTATGAAAAAATTATTGCCTTTCTTCTTTGTCATTTTTTCAAAAACTTTCCACACACCTCAATCTTGAACCTCTTAGGTATAAACTACCTCACATTTGATGATCAGTCTACACACCACATTCCACCCCTAGGTCCTGGTGCAAACTGCCTCACATTGATGCTCCATCCTACACACTCAAGAACTCTGGATCTGATACTATTGATGAAGTAGAAACTCAACCTCTCAACAGAGGATACTCTCTAAATCCCACTATCAAATCCTCTCTTAAAAACCATTCAACAAATAAGAGAGATTTTAATGCAAAACAACAACTATGAAGCAATTTTCATTAATTCAAACTTACACAAATGATATGCAAACATCCATATATCTGATTATAATCAATAGAATTGATATACAACAATAAAAATAAATCATACTCATATTTTAAACATGAAACTACTAAGAAAACATAGTTGCAACTTTTCTCCCTTCACTACAAACTTCAAACAACAAAAAATTTGCTCTTGCAATCTTCAATCTGTGGATGAATCCACCTTCAAACATGGAATTAGTCTTCCATTTACTATCTCAACACTCTCCCAGACCTGAAAAATCATGGCTTCTACCTTCTAGATTCAAAAATCCATTCCTAGGAATCATAAGCTTCAATTTGGCAGTAACCACCCAAAAATGACCAAAATAAAGTATATAAATTAACTCCTTCACACCTTTCCTATAACTCCCAATTTTCTATGCTTTGAAAAATGGAAAATATGCTTTCAAAAATGTATTTAAAATAATTATATGTTGAAAAGGAATCTTTTGTAACCTCCTTCCATGATTGACCAAGAAAAGCAACCACTTCCTCACAAATAGGAGCCCGAGAATAGAAAAATCCAAACCACTTGCTCTTGGGCGTCCAAATTCTTAATGCAAAAGTTTAGGAACATTGATTTATCTTTCAAAACTTGTAACTCCCCAAATCCCATTCCCAAGAAGATATATTTGAAGATCTTGCCTTGAAAAAGCCACAAAATGAGCCCAAATCACCATAAAATTGCAACATAACAACTTGGCCAAAGATTTGTCAAATATTTTAGGCCTCATTACAAACATTTATTCGCCTACAATATTTAAAGACCATTTGAACTAAATAAAATTTTTAAATTAAATATTTTTTGTTGATGCAAGATTACTAGTCAACCATGGATGCTCCTGCATCAGATTTTCCATTTCAAGTATAATTTTTTGATGTCTTCTAGGTCAATACCAAGGATTTACACCTTCATGTTACATTTAAAATACTTAGGTCAATATCCAAGATACAAAAATTGGTCATGTTCATATCCAAAGGTCTAGTATTCAAGAGAGGCCAAGTAAAATGGATTTCTTCCCTAAGAAATTATGTGAGTGAAAATTGCTTCAAGCAACCACTTTTCATGAACTTAAGTCCAATATCAAATTGGATCTAACTTATGTCAAATTATATACAATTATGAGATAAGGGAAATTAGTAATTATTATAGAAAACTATTGTTGGAGTAACCAATATCAACTTGCAAGATCCAAGAACTTCTTCAAACAACAATTTTTGCAATGATAATACTATCATACATAGTATAAAATGTATATAGGATGTCTTGTACATAAAGCAATGATAAAAAGGTGAGAAGGTAGGATTGAAAGTATAACTATCCCTCTAAATGTGAACACATGTGGCTACACTTGGGACAAGCATGATGACACATGTAGAGTCCACATGAACTGAGACCAAAATAAAAAGGTCTCTCTAAGCAAGCTTAAGTGTATTGTGAATAGGACCTAAACAAGATAGATAGGTAAAATGATTTTTCATGCTAACATATACTAGCTAAGGAGTTTCAACATAATAGTGCATGTTAGGTTTTTGTTATTTGAGACGATTTTAAATGAGTTTTTTAATTATCACTTTTTTAAATTCTAATAAATAAATAGTGAGGGATTTTTAAAGATAATGTGAACTAATTATTTATGGAATTTTCTATGTAGATTTTATTTATATATATTTTTGAATTTTATAGAAAATAATTTCTCTCATATTTATTTAAAATTTTAATAAGTTTTTTAAAGATAACTATTTTTTGAGTAATTTTTCTATAACATATAAATTGAGTTTTTGATAAGATAAGAAACATTTATAGGGTGTTGGACCCAAACACAAAAGGCCCCATAGGGAAAAAATTCAGTAAAATATAAACAAGGTAAAAGGCCATAGACCACAGAAAACAAACCAAGAACTAACCATCAACAGGGTAAAGCTTTTTAGAACATAAAATAAAATAAAAGAAAGGAGCACCAAACTACATAACAATCTTCTCACAATCCTCCTTAAGGAAATTAAAGATGTCCGGATTTTGAGAGCTTGTACTAGCATCATTTGTTTTCTCATGCTTTTTTATTTCAAGTCTTGTAATACAGACTCGAGGGTAACTGTTGAATGATGGATGACCTACAGAGTGAAGCATGAAGGACCACTTATTTTTCTTTCCAAGCCATCCACTTGAGCCAACAGACCTATGACATCCTAGGTCATCTTCACACACTTAGCCCGAAGGTGTCTGTTTTGGGTTCTTCAACAAGGGTAGAGTCCTCTAAATCAAAGAGCATGACATTAAGTTTAGGGAACAAACTCATACCTTTAGTTTCCACATCAACAATCATCATCCCTATCCTCCTTACTATTGTAGTCCTCCTCCTTCTCATCCTCCTCAATCACATCACTAGAAATTTCATCCAAAGTGATGAGTCCAAATAATGGCTCAATTTTGATAGGGTTTATCATATATTTGTTGTTGTTATTATAGACTTTAGTACCTGGTTATTGACACTCTCCATTTTATTTCCCTAAATTTATGAACTTTGGGCATGAACTTATCCTTGTGACTTTTGATGATATTAACCTGCTATGTGAATTATCTATGTTAATTTTACATGTGGTTGAATGAATGTTACTTTAAGGTAATTATGGACATGCAATTGTTTTGTGCGTGCTAATGTTATTATGTAGGTTCAAATTAAGATGCTAATATAAATGAAGCTTGCAAAGTGGAAGAAGTTCCTGCTAGCTGGTCGGTTGCTAAGGAATTCAAAAAGATGGTCATTAAAGAGGTCAATGGAGGGAAACTTCCAATGGAGGATGGAGGAAAACTCCTAGCTCATGAGGAAGTTGTAACTTACCTTTAAATGATCATGTTTGTTAGTTGAGTTGTAAATATAGGAAGTGTGTTGTGTTGGATCCTCGTTGAGGCAAGTCTACTTTGACTAAATCTGGTGCATGCATAACTTCCTCCCTCTCTTTTCTATGCTTTCAATAAATGATGTCCTCCTATTATGTTGGAGTCGACTGCCTAGTTAGTTAGGGTTAATTAGAAGCTTCTTCCTCTATAAATAATGGTTAGATTCCCCTTTTCATAAGGTTGCATGTTCTAAGATTGTACTTGTATTTTCAGTTTCAAGTAATATAGTCATATTGCTAATATGATGTAATCATGTTTTCAAGGAATAAAATGATATTATAATTTGTTGCATCTAATTTAGCTTAGGGAAGACTAATTCAAGGGGGAGCACTTGGTGAGAATTCCATCCATTTAGTTTAATAGTTATTTTTCTATTCAGTAATTAGTTTCAGACTCAACAGTTGTTTGTTCCTGTAGCTATTAGAACTTTGTTCTGTGACTGTTCCTGTAACTAAGGCAGATAGAGTAGTTCCCTATCTGTTTGCTGAGATTTCTATTTTTTTCAGCCAATTTTAGTTCATTTGTTGACACTCAAATTAGTTGATAATTCATGCTCAGTGCTTATGTTAATTTCTTTCCAACATCTTATTTCCAGGACTATTTGTTTTCTAGTTTAAGGATGACTACAGTTGAGTCCTAGTGCACATATAGTGCTGACCCATTTCAAGTTCACGTCCCTAGGCTGATAATGAAATGAACCTTCATGATGAGAAAGATAACTACTTAGTGTAGATGTCCAATCTCTAAGTTATGCTCTAAGGGCTTAGCTATTGAACCATTAGAGGAGGCCAAATTTTTTGGCACTATTGCTAGGGATGGTGTCAAACTAGAAAGTTCCTTGGAGTCATTTTTAGTTTCTTTCTTGTTTTAGTATCTCTAAAGTTTTTTCTTAGCATACCCTTAATTTGAAAAAAGTAATGATCTGCTATTCTTTCACCAATTCTTTGTGTGAGTTGGATGATACTAAGTTAATACCACATGCATAGAGGTAAGAGAAGAAATGCTCATGGGAGATTCCTTCCTAATGACCCTAATCCTGATAACCAACTAGTTGAGTTTCAAAATCTACCAAGAGACGAAGAAGAAGAGGAGGAAAATCCTTTTGCTGATGCATTTCCTAATTTGACTAGTTTTGAAACTTTCTCTGAAGACCAAGCTTCCCAAAACTTGATTGATAATCCATTTGCTTTGGCACTCCATCAAGCAGATATAGCTGGTGCAAATCCAAATAGACCTAACCAACCATCTTTTCCATTCCCTATCACTCACTAGAATAAAATTGATAATATCAAGAGCATCCCTGCTTCAGTTCTTCCTAAGTTCTATGGGCTTATCATAGAAGACCCTGGCACTTTCTTGTTTGAGTTTGATATTCTTTGTAGAAGCTATGAGAGGAGATGATATATCTTCAGGATGCAGAAGAAGGAAGATGAGAGTTTGGAGGAGGGTAAAAGCACAAACCTATGTCACACTTTCGACCAAAAAAGTAATTTCGAGCGAATTACTTTTGGATGACATGTTTTCAATTGAGAGGATTTTGGCCGAAGCCATGGGGTAGTGACATGGCACTGACGTGGTGGTACCTTTTCAGCCAAGCGTCGTTTGACCGAAAGACACTCAACCGAACAGGTACCGACTGAAACACGCAAAATTAAAAAAAACCCCAGAGCCTGACCATTTTGCATGCTCAGGCGAAAGGTTTTGAGGTGAGAGCTTGTCAGCCGAGGTTAAGATCACCAAATCCAATAAATACCCAAGTATTATGTTGATTTGCTTCATTCTACATTTGTTTTGGAAGCTCTGTGGGATGTGTTTTGTTTGGGAGCTCTGTCGGAGTTAGGGTTTGTTTGATTAGTTCAAAGAAATTCAAATGGTTACATTTTATTGGCTGAATATGTTACAAATCTATGGTGTTTGTGATTTACATGAAAGAAATTCATATATTTTTTGATTTGTAATTCAAAACATTAAATGTCAATTTTTGTTGTTTAAACCGTGTAATTTTCTCTGGTGAACTAGAAATTTGGGGTTTAGTAATTTTTTTTAACATCAATGATTTAAAGTTACAAATTATACAAAAACTTCTCAAAATATCCCTTTCCCTTTATTTCAACTTTTACTCCCTCTGGGATGTCCATTGTTTCTAAAGCGATGATTGTCTTCATTTTTCTTAGCTAATCTGTACACAGACCCAACAAAAAGAAGAAGAGAAATGAAAACTAAAACTCCTAGACATAACTTTTGCTTAAAGTACTTTAATCTGTTTTGCAAGATTTATGAATCTGGGTTGAGTACCTTGCCAGAGGAATTGAAGCCCTATAGCTTTGACCAAGTACCTAATTGGATAAAGATTGTAGAATTAGCCAAGTATGGTTATGTATAAAATGTGGTTTCTCAAAATGGAGATAGTGACTACCCTATTGAGAAAAATTAGATAACAATGCAAACAAGTAAAAACAATATGTCAGAAGATGAACATCCATATTGTTGTATGGATGAAGGTAATAATTGTAATCAACTCACAAACAACACATATATAGAGCAACACAACAATGATGAAGAAAAGGATGCATGGGATGATAATAAAGTAAATATGCATGAATGCTTTTATCGTGATATCTCAGGTGATGGAGAAGTAAATGAGATACAAGATGTTATTCCATGTCATGTTGTGATCAGTGAAAACAATGCATGCGTTGTTGATATTTCATTATAAATAAGTGGTCATGATCTTGAAAGTACAATCGTAAGCATTCACTTTGAAAATTTTGAACATGATCTATGTAGTGATGAATTTTCTTGTAATGAAAATCATGATGAGATTGAGGTTTTTGATGGTTTCTTTGAGGATTGTGACTACTCTTATGATGATGATCTAGAGATATTATTTTTACATAAAGGATGCAATGATACAAATGCTCATGAAGTCACTTGTCCACAAGAGAATGATCAAATTGTAGATGATGACTACTAGGAATGTAGTTCAGGTTTTCCATCAATGGAGCATGTTAATTGTGTGAGTGATGAGGAATTTGAAGATAAGAATGTGTGTGTTCAATATGTCGATCCTGAGCATAATGCTAAATATGATAAAAATGTTGATGAATGTGATTATGCCCCTGCTCCTCATGATTGTTTATATGAAGTAGAGATGGAAATGTTTGTAATACATGAAGAGGATAATGATGTACATGATGATGAAATAGGGGGTTCATTTTGGAATGATCAATTTTTACATTATGACAAGTATATGGATCTTGAATCAACATTATTACCCATTGATGATATTGAAGATCTTGTTGATTCATATGAATTTAAAATTTCAGATTGTGTTGATATTACACAAATTCTTGATCCATGTGTAGAGCAACCAAGAAATGAAAATAATGGTGAATCTTATATTAGTGAGTATGGAACTGAGTACAATTGTTTCTTATTTGATGTTCCTTATCTTCATAGTGTGAACATGGACATGTTTTCATCCCATGTGAAAAGCATTTATGTGAAAGAAAATGAAGATTCTAGTTCTAGTGCTAATGAGGAAATTTCATATAGCAATGAGTCTTTCACATTTGAGTCAGCACACATATCAATTGATACTGTACATGAAGTTACCAATGCACATGGGCATCTTTCTGCTATCCCTATTGATGCTAGATCGCTTGAGCCCACTTTTGAGGTATTTCTCATTGAGTTGAATGATGATGTGAAGGATGAATTAGAATATGTTATTGAATATGAGATGAGTGCATTTACTTGTCTCCTGGATGTTAATGATGCATATGATCCCTATTTCCATGATACCAAGGTGTGTTTTGATATACCTGAACCTAAATGCCAAAAAATATGCTTATGTTGTGATACCCAATTCAAGGAGGCTCCCGAATATGCATTTTTTTCTTTTTGATGCATCTAGGGGTTGTTTGCATAACACACAACAAAGTGTTTATGAAAGCTTTCAGTTTGAGGTGCAAACTAAATATGATGAAAAACTGGCCTGTGATGCTATTCAATTGAAGGAACTACAAATGTGTGATCATTCCTTGCTCAACACACAGGAGGATTGCACATTTTTTTTGAGGCATGATATCTTCTCTGACCTTGATCATCATGAAGGGGGTTAGTGAATGTAATAAGACTGTGTCTCCACATAGTCTTGATTATTATCCTCATATGTTGTCACTTGCTAAAAACTCAGAAAATGAAGAAAGTGGAAGTGATGTGGTCTATGTTATTTGGTTGCCATGTGACAACGAAGCCAAACAGGGAGCAAGTTTCCACCTGTACAAAGGAAACTTGATACTTGTGTTTGCAAAAGTGCAGTCACTCATGTTGTTGTGGTGTGACAGTGGCAAGCATAAGTTGAGGGATATCAGCTCCTTTAACAAATTGGTATTTTCTAGAGGTAAGAATTGACTCCCCTTTTTCATTTGGTGGCCTAGGGTCATCAAATGGGGTAAAAAAAAGGAGGTTGAATAAAGGAACAATTTTAGAGCACCTAATGGACTCAACATTTAGTCTACTCCCCAGAGGATTTGGATGCTTGCTATGCCCCTAGGGGGCATACATCCCCAGTTGGAGCCATTGTTGGCACTTTCAAATTTTGCAAATTTGAAGTGTCCATATTGAAAATTTTTCCTTTGCACACTCATAAGTGCACTTAAAAAATCTGCCCAAGTGACCTACTTTGGAGGCTCATAATTTGGTGCTTGTTGATTTTCATGCCAAACCCCTTAGTGGACATACTCAATTGACATATGTGAGTGTGTGTGTCAATTTTCAGCTTCCCATGATGAGTTTTGACAGGGTTATGAAAAGCAAAGCTGGAGGGTTCTGGGACGGTTTTGTTGTTTACAAACTCTGTCTTGCGAAGTGGCCCCTTGTTTGAGCTGATATTTCATAGTTGGATGATTGTCAAGAAAAATTGATTGTTGCTCTGCTTTCTCCCCACATTCATATACTCCAGTGTCCAGTTTCAAGGCCTCATGATCTGATTTGATATTTTTTCAAGATACAAAACAAATGTAGTTTGTTTTGATTTTACATCTGCATTTTCTGACATGTTTCAAGATGGTCAACTTTCACCCCTAATATCTCATGGAGAATAATAATTGAAGGAAATTCCTCTTGCACACGTGCTTAGTGTACCTAGATGATCTAATGTTTCCACTGGTGGCTTCCCAGGATTTGATTTGGTATTTTTTCAAAATGATGACTTGGTGAGCTTTAATTGGTTTTGAACAAGTGCAATTGGAGAAAAGTCTGACTGAGCAACTTTGAAATTGAATATCTTGCACCTCAAAATTTCTTTTTCCAAACTGCTTGTTGCACTACATTCTTAGTTCAATTTTCCACATGCCTATGAATTTTCATAGCTCCAAGAGGTTGTTTGACTGGTTTTCTAGGGCGATTCTAGAGCCCACATGGCTAGTTTTGACCACTATACAAATATGCTAGAAAGAAAATTTTAGCAATAACCCAAATTGTTTTTTCACTTCAAGTACATCCAGGGGCAGTCTCAAAACAATTAGGGATTAAACTTGTTTGAAAATGAATATTTTTAGTCGGGCCTACATGGGTACCTGGCATGCCTTGCATAGTTGTGAAATTTGAAAGTTGCCAATGAAGATTTAAACACTGAAGGTGAAAAGAAAAATGTATCTAAAGATAACATTGAACATAATAATTAAAATGAGGTCTTGAATGTAAATGTAGATGAGGAGAACTGGGTTTTTGAAATAGTCAAAGATGACAACAATGTTTTCAGTTACAAAACTATTATCTCCAGTCTCTCTTTTCATACCAAAGGGACAAAATGCAATGTCATTTTCATATTAAAGGAACTTTGTTAAGAGGCTAAATTTCTCAAATTTAGGGTGCCTATCACATAAATTTGAATTAAAGTTAAAAAAGTATACCTAGCAGTTAGCAAAGCATATTTGACCTATAAGCTGCTAAAATGTTCATGTTCAATTTTATCCCATACATGGCTGAATTCCAACTCGGCTTGGAATTGATCCAAAGAGAACTTTTAAAGTGGATAAGAATGCATCAAAGGGGTTATGTATGTTGCACTGTTTTTAAAAAAAGTTTGGTTCTTGCTTAGAATCTGAAACTTCTGGTGTTCCTAATTGTTGTGGTAGGAAACCAAAGTTTTAGTATGAAGAAAGAATGTACAATGTGAGTGCCTGAAACCTGTGTGGCCATCTCAGAGCCACTATCTTTCCTATCATGAAACGTTTTCTCCAATTCAGAGACAAGTCACGTAATGAGGGCGGCTATGTAAATACAATTTTTTGTTCAAGAGGATGGAGCAGGCTTATGTTGTGCAGGGCAAGTGTGAGCTTGCTGCAAAAAATGGATCAATTTTTTTTGGGAAACCTTATTTTGGCGCTGAGGAGTGAAATGCTTATCTGCAAGTGGCAGCCCTTTTGCTCATTGGAAGAGGAACATTTCATATTTCAAAAGAGAAATCTACATATAGCCCCTCTTGCTTCTCCACTTTCCTTGTAGTAGGTGAGTATAGTAGGCTTCTTTTGGCATCGATATTGCAACATCTATGCGTCTCTTGATGTCCCTACATTCTTTTGAACTCATTGGGATTGGGAGAAGGAATCCAGCAAGGGAGTGACACACCTTTGGGAAAGGCAAGCATACTATATTGTAAAGTGTGGCTCGAAACAGAGAACCATTTAGGCCACACCAAGACCTTGAAATGTCTCTGTTGCAGGAAATAAACATGAAATGCATCTACTAAATGTAGGGCACCACCATCATTCAAGTTGTAAGGGGTAGTTTGACATAGCAAAAGAAACTGTAAGCACAGGTATAAGGGGCTGCTACATGGGACACCTTTGTTCAAAAGGCCCAATCTGTGGGTAAATCTAACACATATTTACTTTGCACATGATGGCAGTTCACGCCTAAAATGAGAATGTATCAAAATTGTTTGAGGAAATTCTATTTTGCTACAGTGCAAGGAAATGTTACGTTGAGTTGAGGGCACCACCGTTCAAGCAAAAGAAGTAACCTAAAGCTGCACTAAGCAAATCAAGTGCAAAGGATTTGTACGTCGGTTTGCACTTGGAAATTAGAATTGTTCTGCGGTCTGGCACAGTGAGAGGATGATTTCAAAGACGGTGGCAACACACTTTGAGAGGTTTCGAACTGCAGAATTAGGTGTTGGAAGAGGGACAAGGAAATTTTTAGGAAAAAAGATACCCATTGTGCTAGATGGAGTGAGTCTCGCATTGAGGATAATCCATGTTAAGAAGCGAGCTTCACTATGAGTAATGAAGAGGTCTCTTATTTTATTTTATGGGAATTGAATTTACTTGTATCAATGTTAAGGAGTTCATTTCTTCCATATCATTAATAGTTTGTGAGATAGCTTTATGGGATATAGGAAGTGGGTCTATAGTAGGATAAGAAGTTCGAATAAGAGTGGAATAAACATTAGAAAATATGGGAGTTGCATGTTTAAGAGCCACTTTTCTTTCTTAAATAAAAATAATTTATGTCTATAATTGTTTCATAAGTTGTAGGTGAAGTAGAGCCACTCATTGACTAACTCATAATAAATATTTTAGGATTGAAAGCCCTTAATTAATTTAAGAATACCATTTGGAAGGGATGCCTCATTCCTTGGTAAATTATATTATAGATTTAATGAAATTTATCATCAAAATATGTAGTTTCTATTAAAGCTCTTTTGATGGTGGTCAATTACTCTAAAATGGAGAGGTGATCTTATTTCTTTCTAAATCTATTATAGAACTTCTCTCCAAACTCATTTCATTAACTTATAGAATTAGGGGGAATATTTATATATTAATCTAAGGCATTTCCATTAAATGAAGTAGTTAGCAATATCATAACGACATCCTCATATTTACCTCATGATGTGCACATATATTATCTATATCTTATAAATTCTCTTGATAGGGGTTACAAAATTTTCTCTAGTGGAAGATGGAGGGACCTTTTGAGTAGATGGTAGGATAGGCTTCTATGCTGCAAGTCAACTAAAGGATTGTATATTTTTGGGTAGGGCCATGGTCAATGGTTTTTATTGTTCAAAAGAATTGTAGAATTTTGTTAGGACTAGGTGTGTCATTCACCTTGCAAGTCCTAAGTCTTTTAAATTGTAATTTATATGTATGTGATCAATAATGTATTATATCTAAATATATTAGAGTGAGAAAATTTGGATACTCATGTGTAGGTGGGGACATTATTTATTTTTTATTTATTCTCTAGGATAATCAAATATTGTTTAAGAAGACATGGAATAGGGGGTTTGTAATGAAAACACATCTCTGGTAATTGGGAATGCCCTCCAAGCCTTTGGGTTGGTATTCCAAGGCAAATACCAAAGCTAAGGATCGAGGATTCCCAAAGAAAAATATAACACAAGCGCGTTATAACGTGCTCGTGTTATTTATTAGTTTTCACTTTTTCCTTCTCTGTGGAACATTTATAGCAACACACAACGCTCTCGTATTATTTATTCCTTTAGTTAAATGCCAATTTTTTGAATGTTTGTTCATATGTTTGTATGTATATGTATGCTGGTGTGTCATGTATGTATGTATGTATGCATGCATGTATGTATGCCTATATGTATGTATTTATGCTTATGGGAGAGAGGGCGAGAGAGGGTGGGAGTGGGAGAGAGGGTGGGAGT
>VDFB02058242.1:550704728-550763788 GCA_007258455.2 Sequoia sempervirens
TGATACAAACTCAACTTTAGCAAATTCGAAATAGGTTTAAGAGAAGAATTTTCATTCAGCAGATTCAAATGAATATGTAGCCAAAAGAAATTCGCTATCATGCAACAGCTCAGCCCCCATTCAACTACATTGCCTATCCTATGAGAAATCGGATTTGAAGGCAAATGTCGGAGGATCTGTCCAAAACAAATACATTGTTTATATTCAATAGCTGATGGAAAGACAATTCGAAGAGGAATATATATACAATCACAATTTCAACAGTAATCACCAACTTTATTCAAAAATAAAAGAAAACAACTATGCACTTGAAAACCAAGTACTATTCATGCTAAATGAGGAGGCATAAACAAAGCACAAACTTTTTGACCAAATAACTCAAAGATATGTGATCTCGGGTTTGAAGATTGTTGAACATTTGATAAGGCGAATGCACTATTCTACAGAAAAAATGTTTATCCTCGCACCTTTGCCTGTGCCAAAATAAGAGCTTTGAAATAGGATAGGGATAAAACGTTTAGAAGGAGAACGCAATATAGTCAACTGCTACCATAAGAAGGATCGAAATCTGGAATGCACAAACAACAGTAATCTGACTTGCACATCATTTAATAAAGAAACTTTCTTTCAGATTTAAGCTTGGGAAATTTCCAGATAATAAGCAAGGAGTATTGCACTTCAAGAATATAGATGGGGAAAATAAAATCTTCATCAACATGCATGTAAATTGAAGAACCGATACACTTAGACAAGGCATGCATAGAGCACACAGATTTTACTTGGCATGAAAGATAAGGAGGATTGGTTTCAGGTTGCTTTGTTTGGGGCAGAAATAAGACTCGACCTACAAGTGGCTTCCTTTGTCCATGTTCTTACACAAGCATTTTTTGCAGGAATAATAATAATGGTAGCTTCGAAACAAGGAGTGGGTCAACGTTGCCAGATACAAGCTTAAGACAGCAAGGTCGAATATGATAAAGAATGCTAGAAAATCAAGTTCCACAAGAAATGATAATGATATTAATAAACACAGACACAAGATTCGTTCAAAAACTAAACAACAAACAATGACAAGCTTTAAATCATTTTCTAACAGCAGAGATCACCAACAATCCAGTATCAATTTAAACAAGCAGCAAAGAGAGAAAACAATTACATTACCTGGAGAAACTAACAAAGAGCAAGAACGAAACCAACCTAGTGTCCTTCGCTTCGAAATGGAAGAGAAAATGCTGAGGACAAAAGCTAGGAGAAAAATCCCTTTTCTTCAAAAACCCCAAAAGAACAAATCTCAAGAATCTAATTTTTTTTTTAATAATGTTGCAAACCCAATCTTTCTTGTTCAAAAAAAAAATCCACAAATAAAACTTTTTCTCCTCAATTGGATCAATATTAAAAAAAAATATAGAGAGAGATATTGATTTTTCGAAGATAAAATCAAGCAATAATCTCATAATAAAACAAGTTTTCAATTCGACAATCCATTTGAAGTCATGCATGTGCACGCATTTTCTTTTTCCCATCTTTTTATATTGTGAACTCGTTCTTACAGTTTGAATACTTATCTTCCTTATTTATTTAAAATCACATTAATTTCCCATATTTAACTAATTATCCTCACATGTTAATAAATTATTAATTATTATTAAATACCATTTGAAACAATATTTTTTAACAAAACAATTTAGTTTAATTATTTATTAATAGACCATGTACTTTATATTTCATAAAATTAATTTTTTTAATTATTTTAATTTTCAAGTTCATTTAAATTACCTTGTAAAACAATTTTAATTTAACTAGCACTTGCACCGGAGGGGGTGCAAGGGTTACGCCGATAGAAAAATACAGAGAAGTAAGAAGGGGAGAGACATGCAAATTATCATTAGCAAAGGTAACAATGTTTGACATTAGAAGATAGTAGTAGGTAAATATACAATGTGATTATACAATGTTTGAATCTCAGTAATAGATTGAGAACACGAATCATTACATTTCTTTTTGGAATAGATGGATATATTGCATGATGTTTGCTTCAATAGTGCTGTTGTTGTAGGAGTGTACATGGAATGTAGTGTTGGGTGCATGGAATAAACGGATTGGTCAATGAAAATGCAAGGTATGGAAAGGATGGCTGGGGGTGTTATTTGGAGTGCGTGTGGGTATCTGGAGAATACTTGTATAACATTTGGTGGTGCAGTGAATGATTATGATCCATATCAAGAAATTTACCATAAGCAGGTGTAAGGTGTAGATCGAATGTCAATCAAGATTAGGAGGATTCAGAATGTGGGGGTTGATGGGTAAACATGGATTTGGTAGGTGGTACATGGATGAATTGATTTAATTTGGATAAGGTGGATGGAGTGTTGGATCTATTATGGATGGAGTAAGATGCGTGTACCTCTTTTGACACATATAGCTATTGTTTTTTTTTTTGCAATCTCATTGAGATGTAGACATCTCGATTAGGGATCCATAAGAGTCCTTATGATAAAGTGTTGTTGTCAACGCATGGTTATTCTGAGATTTGGATATCATGGATGTCCCAACTTATGATGGTGTACATTAACGGTTGATGGTTTGGATTTTCTTTTTCCAAACTTGGGAGGCAAGCAATGGTAGGTGGATTTGGTGATTTGTTTGGGCCAAAATGTGTGCATATGTCTTTTTTGGTTGCTATTGAAGCTTTTTTGTGCACCATTGGACTTTATTTGATGGAAGTGCTTCCATTCTTGATTTTTTCCCCATAGTTTCTTTTACTAAAGCTTTCTTGTGCACTATTGGACTTTATTTGATGGAAGAGCTTCCCTTCTTGATTTTTTCCCCATAGTTTCTTTTACTGATGGAGATTGGTAGGGATGTTTTTGTGTTGTATTTTATGGTATCCATCTGCATATTATTTGTCGATTTTTTTGAATTTATTTGTCCCTTTATTTTTTTTGGTGGATGGGATGATGTGTGAATCATGGTTGAAGGTATGAAGTGTGGTAGCATTGATAGCAGCTTTATCATAAGGACTCTACAGTCTCCCAAATGTTGACTCTTCTTTTTTTGTGGAACAGCTACATGTACATTTAGGAGTGAGCATCTCATGGGTGGATGGAACAGTAGGTGGTATATGTATATGGTTTATTGGATGTTTGGATTCTTGATGTTGATTTTGTGTGGTATTGCTTGAAATATGCTTTGGTTCATGTTCTTGATATGGATCAATTTGGTAGTATGGATTGTATGCAAAGGGGTTTGTTGTATTTTCATGGAGGGATGGGAAGTGGCTCAATATTGTATTGAATGTGATATAGTCTTTGTATGTCTTAAAAATGACCAATACTTTAGGAGGATTTGCTAGCTTGGAGCAACTAGTTGTAGGAGTATACAAAGCTAGAACATCCACTTGCATGTGATTGCAAATGCGCCAGCTTGGAGCAACCATTTGTAGGAGTATATGAAGCTAGAACATCCACCTGCATGTGATTGCAAATGCTTGGTAAGTATAGAAATAATAGTTTCTATGTATATCAATATGGTAAGGTGAAGATAAAAGAAAAACAAATATAGCTTTCTTGAGGGACTGGGGTGTTAATGTATGTGTACCTGTACTCATCATAAAGAGAGAAGACGTAGTCGGAGCTCTTCTTTTTTCCTGATAATTGTGAATGGATTATTCTTCATTCTTGAGTATCGATCAAAGGTAAATGGTGGGTCGATCCTAAGTCCGTGTATTGATTTAACTCTAGATATAGCTGTAAAAGTTAATCCTTGTCTTTCTTTTTTGCCTATATCGATTGTTGCTCTTTTGATTGTCATTCCTTGGTATTTATGTATTGTAATCGCCCATGCACTGCAAAGTGGTAATTGCCTCTGAGCACCTAGTGATATGGGTGATATAGGAATAGTTTTTGGGGCATGGATGCTCCAAGGTGGGCCATTGTAAGTATCAAATTTTACTACCACATATAATGGTAAATCTGGTGGTTTGGAGCTTTCCGTGTATACAATATCTACAACTTGTCCAAGAGAACCATTTACAAGGCCTGCTTGAGTCCATAGGTTTGTAGTTAGCATGATGCGTTGGCCTTTACAGAGTAGGAGTTCATGGGGAAGCTTGTCAGCATCATTGTCGATCTTTGATGGTAGGGTTGTTTTTATTGCAATACTAAGTGCAATAGGAAGATTTAATAGCTATATCATTTTTTTGTTGTGTGTTCCAACCAAGTCATTGGTCGGGAATAGGTGCATTGCTAGGTCGAAAGACTTGTTTTCTTTGTGTGATAACTCTTTGTTTGTGCAACGCATTAGTAGCTCCCAATCTTGTTCAGTCGGTTCTGCATTACGGATGTTTTGTAGAGTTCTTCGAAAGTCAATTTGAGCTTGTGTGTCTCCATGTTGTCGAAATATTTTTTCTAGTGTGATAACAATAGTGAATTGTTCCCAAAGGGCTTTCGCATCTGTGTGGGCGACATATATAGGTTTGTCCATTACAGGAGGTAGTTGTGCAAAGTCACCTACAAGAATGATAGATCTTCCACCAAAGCATAAGTGTTGTTGGTGGGGGAAAGCCTCGCGTAGCCTAGTATCGATTTTTAAGAATAATTTTGGGCCTAGAAAGCTTAGCTCATCAACTAGGAGGTATTTTATGTGTCTCATGCTATGTTGGAACATTGCAAGCGATTGACCCTTCAATGGATGCATTTCTTTGATTGGAATCTTCAAGGCAGAATGTATAGTTGAAGCATGTATGTTGAATGCTGCGATTCCTGTAGGAGCAACAACAAGGAGAGGGCTATGTTGTTGTGGCACTAAATTGGAAAGGGAGTGTTTAATGCAATGAATAAGATAGGATTTTCCTGTTCCTGCTGTGCCTTGTATGATCATGTACAATGGTTTTTCTATTTCATAAGAATTGTAGTGGTCCATAACAAGTGTCAAAGCGAGTTGTTGTTTGGGAGAGAGTGGATATGGGAGGTTGCTAAACTCAAAGGGTGTTGGGCTATCATGTTGGTCCACCTTGTTTGTGCATATGAAATGCTCTGCAGTTTCATGTAACGGTTGACGTATTGTACAGGCATTCCAGTTGTGGCAAGTGTCAAAGTCACGTCTTCCAAGCATATCGAGGGAATTAAAATTCCTGCTTGTACCAAGACCCAATTGCGATAAGAACTCCCATTCATTCAATTGAATTGTATTGCCTATATTGTTTTGATCTTCTGGCTCCTCTTCCTCTTCTTGACTTACTTGTTCATCAACTATACAGTCAACATGCCACACATAGTATTTGCGTAAATTCATCTCCTTCCAATTTGCAAAAAATTTCTCTTTCTCGATACCAATGTCTGCTTCAATGTTGCAAAAGTGCTTGTAAAGAAGTAGTTCACTCCAACAAAATGTTTTGAAATGTTCTGAATCCTCCTTTGGAATAGCAGTAAATCGAGGGAAGACACTGATAATTTCCTTATGTTTCCTTTCTTTCCACTTGTACTCTTTGTGACTTGATGAGAATGAGAATGTTCGTGCAAATTCAAGTAGTGTTACTTTATCCATTTCAAGAGAATGTTGTGTGTATTTATGGATGTAGGTAAGCTCCAATGCATTTTCGTTTCGGTTTGTTTGGATTCGGTTGAAAACTTTTCTACCAACATTAAGCACCATAAAATCACGATTACAAACAACAAGGGGCAACTTTTGTAACATATGGCATGTTTCTTGTGCACCTATATCACGATCAGCAATAATTTCGGACATGAATTTTCTGTATGCTGCAAGTGCCTTGTCTTGGGGTGCTTTCTTTTGACATATGCGTGTCAACATATCAAGGTAGCTCTCAGATTTTCTTTTTTCCTTCGCGGCATATTTTGCAATGTACTTTAGAACTAGTGTTTTTGAAAGCATGGGCTGACAATCCATATTGGCCCTCCATATGGAAAGCATTGTTGGACTATGTATATTCAATCTATCATAATTACGTGCAGGGCAATAGGTTTTTTTCCCAGCTTCATCACTACACAATGAAGAGTTGGTACATTCAGGCCAGGGTGCACTATAGCGACACTCCATGTTGTTCCCTTTCTTGTGAAGGCAGGTTGATTCAGAACACTTGGTATGTCTTTGGACACGGTTAAGTAACTCTTCATAGTCAGTAAGTGTGTTTGTATCAAATATTTTGGGTGTTGTTAGTAAGCATGGATCGTCTTGCGAAGATCGATGGAATGTGTTGCTTCTATCTCCCAGATTTTGAGGATTCCAAGCACTGACATATCTATCAAAGAATGATTTTGCTATGTCTACATCTGTATGATTGCTCCAGTTAAGAGTGTCCATTTTTGGTGCACCCTCAATCGAAAGGAAGCCATGTACATGTGCAGACCCTCGATGTTGCCACTCATATCTATACCAGTAGTTTGTTGCACAATATAGTTTCTCTAAGACTTCTTCACGAAACGCTGTGAATCTTTGATGCAAGTATAAGGATGTGGTATGTGGGTTCATAACAATGTTATCTATGCAATCTTTATTGTTTAGTGATGTTTGGGTTGCCCCCTTTGTAAATAGTTGATGTAAATCAGGCCATTTGGTGTCTATAGCACTTCAGGTGAAGAATAGTGTTGGGGAGCCTATTTGGTTGATCATGTTTGACAATTCACCATGAGACTTATTCCAATATGCTCGTGTCCCTCTAAGGGATGATCCGTAATGCATCAGTTGTTCGGCTAGTTTAGTGTCAGGCAATGTTTGTATATGGAGGCGAAGGCTATCTATGGTAGTTGGTCTGCAGTGCTCAGCATTTTTCTTGACAAAAATGGAGGCAACACCTTGGCTTCAGTGATGCATCAATAGATTCAAGACAAAATATCTAAACCTTGGGTGCCTTCCAAATCTATTATCATGGAACCTCATTAGGTGCAACACATATTCATGCATTTGAATTTGTCTATAGCGAGGTTGTAAATGTAATGCATTGCCATTGGGAAATAAAGAAGGAAAAGCCATGTCTAGAAGTCCTTCAGTATTGTATTCATTAACTGGTGATGACTCAAGTGTTGGCCAATCTATAATGGTGTGATTGTGATCTCTAACTTGCAATGTTTCTTTTATGATTTCTAGTTCACGACGTTTATTTGGTAGCCTATCCATGAAGGATGAGGAGCAAGTGAATTCAGTGTTGGGTGAGTCTGCGTTAAATTTGGAAGCACTAATTGGAGCAACAATATTGTGATTGTCAGCATTAATGTTATGAAGCATAGTGGAAATGTCTGTATTTGTATCAGGGAGCTCCTGAAGGGATGCAAAATCCACCTCGACATCTTTGTAATATGGGTCATTTGTGATTTTATATCAGTGCAGCCCACACACGATGCCTACTTACATAGCAGTCATAATGGTCACCTCTTGTATTGGTTCTTCGAACCACCAACACATCCAAGTTTTCTATTTTATGTGGCAAGTATTTTGCTATGTTGTTGATGTCCTATGGGAAACAAATTGTGTGGCCACTATATTTGTATTGGCCTCCACGAGCATGTGTTACTTGTATTATTGGATTGAATCGTGCTATTAACATTTCTTCAACTTGTGTTAGTGTTCATAGCTCGTATGGCTGTACTCTTGGGTCCATTAAATTAGTTGCTGAGAAACGATGTCTACCTGTCTCACGGAAGCATCTAAAACAAACTAGACCGGTTGTGTTGTGTTAGTACGGATTCCTGGGTAGCATTCATGGAAAATTGTGCAAGTTGGTAAGTTGGATAGTTTATCTAGTTTTGAACGAAATCTTTTTGTAGCATCTATAACGTTTTGTTTAGAATGTGGTAAGCTTGTGGATTGATTTTGCCGTGTGTGGATTGTTTCATGTGTGCATGCTGACAAACCTATGTTGAAAGTGTGTTCATTTTGGGATACACATTTGTATGGGTCAATGTTGTGTTGGTTTGATTGAAAGGAAGGTGGTGTATTGGCTTCTATTGCTTGTTTTCCTATGCGTTCGAAATGACGGCGAATGTTGATTTCTTCTTTATGCTACATGTAGTAGTTATGAGTTCTTTTATGGGATTGTATGCTCTTAGGGGTAGAGGTCGCCATCTGTAAAGGAAATATGAACTATAATTATCAAATGAACAATTACAAATACATACAAAATTGAAGAAGGTAAACATTAATTTTGATGAGTTCTTTGATCACTATATTCTGTGAAAAGTTGTTGAGATACAATTGGTATGCTATATACATGAGTAATTTGGTAGAAGAAACATATCATAGTATTTTCATATTTTTTATAACATCAATATATTCAATATACATGTGATTTTGAAATTCCATGTATGGAATGAAAATTCTAGAAAGTATACTATATAAGGTGTTACAAAATTTCATATACATTATATGAGTGCTTGAGGTACATCTAAACACTAGCAATATGAGACATAGTAGCGATTTCACTCAACATGAGCAAATTCTCTGCAACAAAATCTAGCTTGTCGACCTTTGTGATTGTTGATTTGACCCGTCCTTGAGCAACACTTGAATCATAGGAATTTGTGATTGTGAAGATAAATTGCTTGAATAACACTCCTTTCACTATGGTTTCAGCTTCAATTTCTGTTCCAGAATTGAATTGTAGCATGTATAAATTATCTGCAGACATTCCAAGGAGTTTGGTAGCTGGTTCTTCAAAAGCAACAGCCCATAATATTCCTGTATGATCTGTGACTTTAGCTGGAGTATGTATCTATAGGTACATTTAGGAGTAGTAGCTTTGCACTTGGAACAATACCATGTCTGATCATCATTCTGGACAACTTTCTTTTTACATTGTCTTCCATCTAAGTCAAGGGGGCAAGATGGATAGCATAATGAATTTGTTTTTATGTATTGCACTGATGCTTTTAGAGTGCATTGGAAAGTTTTTTTCACACTGGTAGTTTGCTCTTCAATATCAGCAATTGATTTCCTCATAAGCACGAGAGGTGCATCCAATGGTTGTGTATTCAATGGAGTGACATTAGCCCCATTTTGTTCAAACCATGATTTGAGTTGTTCAGCCTCCTCTATTCTTGGGTTTACAAATAGGTGGGTGCTTGCCAACGTGCTTATGACCTTGCCATTATACTCAGTGACACGGCCATTTTTTATTGCAAGTACGGACACATGTTTTAAGTGATAGCTCTCCTGCAGTTGCTTGCCTTCCTTTTCAGTTGTTGGACCCCATAAAGTAATATTAATGGTAGATGAAGAGGTATCTATCAATTTGATGCTCCTTCGAAGAACTTCAGTCCCATCCCTCCTCCTTATGGTTGAGCTTGGGTCCACACATATGACTATTCCAATAACATCAACAAGGATATTATTGTTCAATTCTAAAATGTCCTTAAAGGGTGTGAAGGAGAACTTATGTTTGGGAATTGCAAGGTCATCTTCTGAGTGAGAAATTTTGGATTCCTCGACTAAAAGAATTTCAAGCTGGCTATTCAGTTTGTTGTACAACCTATTAGCTGACTTAATAGTCCCACCAGATATTGTATATACTTCTCCAAAATGTACATTCATGTAATGAAGGTTTGCAACTTCATTAAAGCATGTTATTCGTATTTCAGTGCACTCACAATCAACAATATCAAAAGAGAAGACCTGCCCTTGTCCCTTCTGTGTGTTGAAGTGGTGCATCTATTTTTTCATGGTAACATGACCCTTTATAAGCCACCTTGTCTGAAATGGATTCAAATTTCTAATGGGCGTAATATTGGATGGGGAGTCTTTCTTTTGTAGGGAAGAGGCTAACCCAAACAGTGCCCTTTGAGTAGGTGGCTTTGTCACCATAGGAATGTTACTCATTATTGTAGATGGAGTAGTTGAGTTTGTAGAAGTTACTTTCTGGACTTGCTCTTCAAACAGGTAGGCAGGTTGACCAATGATGTCATGTTGCAAACATGTGATTTCTAATTTGGAGATGACTATCCACCTATAAAGATTAAACGAGTCAGTATTTTGAGTACAATTAAATGTGGTAGAGCTGATAAAAATGCTAGGCTACAAATTGGTAGTTGTGAATTTTGTAGATATGCATGCAAATAGCATGGCTCACCTTGAATTGCAAAGAACAGGGCAACTGTATCCTATCAATTTGAGTATAGATCCTTTCTGGAGTTCTTTAGAAGCTATGCATTGGTTGTACTTTGTTGGAAGTGTTGCCTTCTGCTTATGTACCCCATCGGAGAGATCCACTCTATATCGATCAACCAATTTGAGTGCATGGCCAAACGGTGCAATTTCTAATGCTTGTAGATGGGGTTGCAAGTTTAGGTTACCATTATTCATCAGCTTGATTGCATCCTTAGTCAAGGAATATTTTGTCAGGAGAGGTGGTTGCGGTACTATAACATTGTTATCAAGGCTTATAGGCATGGCTTGTACTTGTTGGGTTTGCTGTTCAAAGAGGTTGGTGGGCTCGCCAATGATATCTTGCGGCCCACATATGATTTCTAATTCCGATATGACGATCCACCTATGAGTGTAAAATAAAGAAGTATTATCAATAGGATGATATGTAAAATAATGGAGTTCATGAAAGATAATCTAAAAGTTTTGATTTTGCATATTGTAGCAAATTACTAAAATATGATGGCTCACCTTGAATTGCAAAGAACAGGGCAGCTATATTTAATGAGTTTAACTATAGAGCCCTTTTGTAGTTCTTCAGAATCTATGTGGTGGTTGTACTGTTTTGGAAGTGTAGCCTTCTGATTATGCACCCCATCAGAGAGTTGTAGTATATATTGATTGGTTGGTTCAGGCCCATGTCCAAACATTGAAATATCTATTGCTTGTAGATGGGGTTGTAGGTCTACGTTTCCATCATGGATCATCTTAATTGTGTTCACAGTCAAAGAAAACATTGTGGCAAGAGAGCGAACTAGTCCTTGCAAAAGTAAATTGTAGTTGGCAGCTATTACTTACTTTCAATGATGTATAAAAAGCATACTTTTTGAAGTGTGAAATTAATATGTTGTATACCCAACAAAATATACTTAACTAATTCGATAATATTTCAGAAAGCAACAATGTTCTTGAATGTGACCATACAAGTAGTAGTTTAAATAAAAATGTGTATAGAAGTTACATAGAGTAAAAGTAAATTTAGAATAATACCTGTAAATGTGATTTTGAATAGGTATGTATGTCAAAATAGTGGCCTTTAGAAGTTAGCTTGCTGCACTTGTAAGGAAAACAAAAAGGGAGAGTGTAGTGAGTAAAAAATTTAGTTCACGCTATTAAGTAATCTAACTAAATTGGATGCACTCTAAATTTTTAGATCTGCATTCTATGCTAAAGGAATAAGAGGAAACATGCTTTCTAACAAATGAGTAAAAGTAGTGCATTAATAGCAAGGGATAAACAATGAATGAGAATACAATAAGATTAAAGAGAGTTACTTGGTTCATAAATGTTTTAACCTATTATTGGAGAGCACTAATTTTATGTGGATTGTGTTCTGGTTGAGGATACATCTATCATGTATGTTAATATAGTATACTAGAAATGTGAAATATGTTAAAAGAATGGAAGTGAGTACAATATTATCGTTCTACTAAGTGATCAAATTTTAAGGAATGTAGGTGAAAAAATGAGACAATTATTGAAGGAGAGATATAGCATTTGTTGGCGATATATATTTGTTGGAGTGAACACAATGGTTAGACTATGCGTAGTTGAAGTCAAATGAGGAAAGGTTTGCAACACATTATATGCAAACTACTATTCTTAATTATATGCAATTGAACATGGCATTTGTTTTTTGGAATTTCGACATATGGGTCAAGTAAAGATATACAAAACAAAAGCAAAAGTCAAGAACCAAGATGCAAAATGATAGCGAGAGAACAATGTATACATATTTTCGAAGCAAAAAATGTGTTACATGGTATTGTAGTAGGTGACATATTGGATCTTTTTATTGCGAGGAGAAGTGCCTTGTTCATAGTATATTGGAGCTTACATTTGTTTAAGGGAGTTACAAAATATCCAACTATCCATAAGTTGGTAAAAGCTGAAGTTATATCGTTATATCAACTACTATATCCACATTTATAGTGATAATGTATCTTAGCGATGATTCAAGTAATTTTGGAACACTTCTTTAATGTAGATAGAGCCACCTTGTCCGTAGAACTCATCCGCTTTCATTTCACGAAGGAAAGTACAAAATGAACTCAACTTCTCACAAGTTGAATGGAACTCATGTACTGTTACTTCCATTGACTGAATGTCCAAATCTTGGACACTTTGCATGTTTTGAACAGTGGCCTTCACTTGTTGTAGCAAGTCCAGGCAACTAACTGTAATGTCATTTGCAAAATCTTGTATCTGACTTGTAGAGTTTTGATTTCCATTGATTGATGGTGTCGAATTGGTTGACAACATTGGCCCACTGGAACTACTGGAGATGTCAATAATATCCATTGCTATTTAATTGACGATGTTGAGTTGTATCTTACAACCTATGCTGCAATAATATATGTTTTGTGTCAGTGTTTAACCCTATGCTCCAATAATATATGTGTTTTTTAAGTGGTAATTTATCATTTTTTACAATTCTACTTATGAATAATAATTATTGCTAATATTATTTTTAAAAAGACAATTATATTTAATATCAAGCAATAACTATACAAACAACTAAATATCCAATTGATAACTATTTGATACTAATGGATATTATATTGTAAATAAATCATTAACTATAACTTTTCCATACTAAAGAATACCACATTAAATAATAAAAAAAGTAACTTAATTGTAATTGTTCAATATCAATTGATCGTTGATAAATTTAATTGGCCAATACTAATAAATATCACAAAAAAAATATACTAGCACCTATTTTATTTCATTAAATCTAAAACACAATATTTTACAATTTAAATTGCACTTCTATAATAAACAGTTACAATTTTAACAACTTTCGTATAATAAACATTATTGATGAAATCCAATTAAGGAAATTTGCAATTTTGTTTGGCTGCAAAATTAAACTTTAATTGGCCAATACTAATAAATATCACAAAAAAATTAACTATATTTCTATAAATGAATTCGCACTCTAGGGCGGGGGCCCTAGCTCGGTTGGCTAAGTAATTCCGTTGCGGCTCTGCTGGTCACGAGTTCTAGTCTCCCCCGTCCCGTGGTACCAGAGGGTGTGTCGCGCTAGTGCCACCGGTCATGTTAAAAAGTTTACCAGGCGCACTGCAGTTTATAGGGGGTCGTGCTACCCGATTCCTGCAGTCTAAAAAAAAAAAATTCGCACTCTACATAACTAGTTAATAGATTTATAGTTTTAGTTAGAAATATATATTTTTTGTTCTATAGAAAATTAACTATATTACTACAAGAGGAGTTGAGAAGAAAAGACATAGGCATGAAGTCAAAAACTCTTATTTCCTTGTATGTTTGTAAGAAAATCCACCCAAAGAAAGAGAACCTAGCCACCATTGATGATGAAAGTTCTTCAAAGAAGAAGAAATTAAAATGTACACTATTGCAAGAAGGCAGGTTACTATCCAAAGGACTACCAGAAGAAAGCAGTAGATTTCGTAGAAGCAAACATCACAAACCCACACACAAATGCAACAAATGAAGGAGGTAAAGAGTCTAAGTTATTTGTAAGAGAGTTGGTCACCACTATAAGTGATCAAAACCTTTTGTACATTGATTCAAGAGCCTCACAACATATGACGCCATGTAGATATTTATTTGTGTCACAAGAAAAACTTTCTAATGAGAAGAAGGTTTATTTGAATGATCATTCGAGTCCTAAGACCTATGGTGGAGGAGTGATTTTGGTAGAGCTCTGAGATGGTGTATACAAAAAAATCCACAATGTTCTGCATATTCCAGGGTTAACCAAAAATATGTTATATGTTGATAAAATTGCGAATGAGGGAATGAAAGTAGAGTTCGACTCAAGCATATGCATGCTAAAGAACAAAAATGGGCAGATCATGGCAAAGGGCGTATCATATGGCAATCTATTCTACTATACTCATCATGTGTGGAAGAGCATGCTACTATTGCAAGCATGTTGTAGAAATTCTACAAGGCAGATTTAAGGCATAAAAAAATCAGCCATGTTACCATGTCAAATCTTAAACTCATGGATAAACAGAAACTCATGTTGGATTTAGATCTAGACAAAATATCAAACTAGAAGCCTTGTTCATGTGAAACATGCGTCAAAGGACAAAGATTCAATGATAACAATGATGAGAGGCAGATTCAATTTGTCAATATGCAACCAAATTAAACACAAGAATATGAATTCATTTTCCTTGTAGAAGCATGTGTGCAGATCAGGAAAACTGTGCAATATAGAAGAGATAAACTACAATAGAAGCTACATATTACCATGGATTGATAAATTTCATTGCCTGAGATCTCGTCTGCCCTCTGCTTCAATGTTGGTGAGAAATATCTGCTTCTGCTTCCAATGATAAGTCTCATTCAAAGCATGTTCATTCTTTTTGTAGGGATAATCAACCGCCAGATATTTGCCGACATCATTAAATGAAGAGGATTGAAATTAGTAATGTGGGTAGGATTTTTATTACCAGCTGGAGGTTGATCGATAGATAGGATGTGGATTACCAGCTCGAAGTTGATATTTTTACAATTATCGAGAATTCAATTCTGACAATAAATGCAGACAACAGTAGGATATGGATTACCAACTGGAGGTGGGTTATTCTGCAGTTCAATGAATTTCCAACGACTCTACTAGAGACTTCCAAGGATTGACTTCCACTATATCTCCCTACAGCCACACTTGAATCTCACAATAAATCTGCTATAAACTTTCTGCCCGCTGAAGCTGCCACACGTAGCAATGTCAGATCGCTATGCTCAATTATGGTTTGTACTCTTTCCCCAAAATTTAGATACTCAATGACTTTAGGATTATCATGGTTGCTTCCTTCAACCACTTTATACAAAAGGCCTTGCCCATCTGCATCTTTGACTTTTAGGATGTCTTCATTTTTTTGACAAAATTTGAAACAGAAGTATGCGTGTCCTTTCATAACTACAACATGGAAAGCCATTTCACTTCCCACCAAACCACTAAACTTTGGCCTGAAACCATGGTAGTCTCAGAGCGTGAGACTTGTTTCAGGCCAAAACCTCATCCATAATATAACCTATCGACTAATTAATTAAACAAGGCCATATTAAATAATACATTTACCACAAAATTCAATAGCACAATAAACAATGAAAACACAAATAAACACTTTCTTCAACGCCAAGAAAGGCCAATACAAAGGGGCACTACAACAAATTATTTAAATTAAACACCTTATGTCCTCTCATTTAAATTGAATAATCTTATTTATTTAATTAAGTATCATTTTACCTCCCCCCTTCATTAAATAAACTAATTATTTAATGATAATCCTAAAATTCCTCAACTTGCACAATTAAAACTTTGTTTTAATTAACTAATTACTAATTTTCCCTCACCCATCCACTTGCATTGAAATATTCCCTTAGAATATTCTCCCATTTGAGCTCCAAAAGGGGAATATTCTTTTGTAACAAACTTTGAAAGTATACTTTCTTTGAATCATTGT
Source organism: Sequoia sempervirens (assembly GCA_007258455.2). Classification (NCBI taxonomy): domain Eukaryota; kingdom Viridiplantae; phylum Streptophyta; class Pinopsida; order Cupressales; family Cupressaceae; genus Sequoia; species Sequoia sempervirens. The sequence continues at coordinate 550,720,343 of VDFB02058242.1, forward strand.
GAGCCATTGATTAACTCTTTGATCCATGTGATCTTGCATTCTCATCCATTTGATGAGAATCCTTGATCCATTCCTTCACCTCACTTTTCATCTTGACCATTGATTGATCAAATCAATCTTAGCCCTTGATTCACCATTTTCTCCTATAAATACCTCACATTTTGGAGAGCAATGGATCCACTTCCATCAAAGCAAAGTTGTGTTGCACATTTGAATAAGTTATCTTTATTCATCTTGCACCATTATTAAGCTTTTTCATCCATCTTTAGCATAGTTTCATCCATTTTAGCTTGGTTTTCAACAATGGAGTTTGATTAGATGCTCATTTTATCCAAGGGACTGGGAAAGGGTCATCATTCCATATCAATACGACACCAATCCTCCAATGGGATGAGGTTCGAAGTTCTAGATTAGGTTTCTTTTATGCTTTCATGGTTTATTTCATGCTTAGTTTAATGGTTGCTTGTTTATGAAGCTTCCAAACATTTCATTGGGATCGTATATTAGTTACTTAAATATAGCTTAAATTCATTTGGATCTAGTGTATTTAGCTCATGTACTATGATTATGATCACATTTTGGCAATAGAAGGAGGGCTTAACTAACCAAATTTGATGAATTTCTCTAGAGATTCTTGTGTTTTGCACTTTACAGCTAGAGCAACACATTTGATAGCCATAATGACACTATTTCATATGGTGAATGCCTTTGACTTATCTATAGTGACACTTTTGAAATATTATGTTGTGTTTGAATATTGTGATGCTATTATGCTTATAATTAATTTTGTATTTTTAATATGGCAATGCTATTGATGTCACTGGTTTCTACAGAGCCATACTATTGCATTTCACTAGAGTGACACATTTGAATTTTAGTGATGGATTTGACAGGTTTAAGCGACGCTATTTTAGAACAGCGATGTTTTTGCAAGTATAACATAGAGTCAAATTTTCATGTGTGCTTTAAATTTTTAGTTTCATATAATCTTTGATCTTTTATTGATATATGGTCTTGTTTTTGTGAGGCTAACTAATTTTGTAGATTTGGAAAGGAGCAAAAAACTAAGAAATTATTTACCCCAACTTGTTGGGGTCATAACTTTCTACTCGGTGCTCAAAATTCAAATATGTTCGCACTATTGGAAAGGTCTATGGTAGCTAATTTTTAGGGACTGACACAAGTTTCAACCCCAAATTTCACTCTAAAGGCCTCCCAAAATACAATTTACTAGAACATAGAAAATACCTTTGTCTTTAGATCCTTTCTAGTTTTCAATCATTTCATCAAGCTTCATAGAACTCATTTTGAATTTGTATTCATGACTAATTTTTCCAAATCTAATCTCAGATTCACAAATTCTTCTTCAAGTTTTGAACATTCCTTAAATTTTCTTTTCACTTTGGCATTCAAACATTCTTCATCTCTCTTTTGTTCTTCAATTTGCACTTTCAAATTGGTAATTGTCTCAATTGCTTGTTCAACTACTCATTAACCTCCTTATATATTCCCTAAACTTCTTGATTTTCTCTCTTAATTTTATGATACATTTGTTTGCTTCTTTGACATTTTCCTTTAGATCTTTTTTTCTCGCTTTTAGTCCTTTCCAAATCTTCAAGGGATATTTTAATTTCTCCATTCATGCCAACCATGCACTCTTCTTCTATAAACCCAATAGTAGGTATCTCTTTCAAAGGAGTAGGAAATCTTCTAATAGCCATATGTTCAACCTCCAAGATTTTCCCCTAAGCGTTTAAGCTTATTCCAAGGAACCAAGCTCTAATACCAATTATTGAACACCTAGAATACTAAGAGGCGGGGGTGAATCAGTATTCTCTTAAACCACTTAAAGATTTAAGCATTCAATCCACATAGCATATTCAATTTGTAGTAAGAAAGGAAAGCATGAAATCAACCATCAACATGACATAACACATTAACACCAGATTTTTACATGGAAAACCCAAAAAGGGAAAAACCATGGTGATGATTAGCTCACAATATATTATAATTGGTTATAAGATATTATAGAATTGCTCACTATAGGTGGACTCACTGCCCACAGAAGGAAGAAAATATAGAAGAGATAGGTGGCACAAAACTAAGATTTGAACTGTTACAAATGCATCTACAACATGTTAGAGTATAGTTCCATTGAAGCTCAATACACTAACTTTACACACTTCATAATGATCTGCATTAACACTCTATTTTGCTCTGCATCCGCATCACATTCACACAATTTTCATCATCTACATATTACATTACATCTTTCTTATTCAAAATAATGAAAAATAGCTTACATATCTGCTTCATCCACAAACATCTATAACATCAATTAGGTTGGCCTAATTATATGTATCACACAAAATATAACATGTCGGCTCAACATACATACATACATGCTTTGCACCATGATTCAAAACTTATAAAAAGTCCAAATAGGTTTTCATTGACCTATAATAGTCTCCACATAATAGATCAATACATCTCAAAACTTTGTAATACCCAAAACTTATTAGGTTGACACGAGAAAAGACCTAACATCAATATTCATCAACTATTTAACTACAAACAGACACACAAACCTCAAAAATTCATGCCACTTGGAATATAGGCGTTGTTGACACCTATCAACATCTCCACAAATCCACAAAGTTAGATACCAATCCACAAAGAGATGCATATCCTCCAAATTTTCCATACTATACTGGTAACATTGTAACTGCCAGAACATAACTTTTGTCATTCATAACTTCAACACTAGAGACTGAAACACTGGGAAAATTTGGAAATAGACCCTTCTAGAATCCAAGAAAATTACATAAAAATCACATAGTGAGACTCTACATAGTCGATCAATGTGGACCAAAATACTAGATGTCCTATACACTAAAAACATTGTTTTGATGTACTTAGCCAATTTTTCCTCCATCTATCTTCATTGAATCAAACCTTCTTGCAAATATCCACTGGATAACCATCTTTAAACATGCTCAAGCTATAAAAAATGGTCCATGCACAATGATCTTCATATCAAATCACAATTTTGACATCAATGACAACACTGTACTGCATATTGTGCAACTTGTGATCATACTTCATGCTCATGTTGCAAATAAGCATATCAATGAAAAACTCCTTATTCTTCCAACAAGTAGTAGTCACACCCTTAAAGGTGAAAATTTGTTAAAGATGTGTCAAACATGTAATATGGATACTCACATAAGGTGTTGGTGAATCAATCTAGTATTTAAAGTTATAGCTTTGAGTGCTCTTATAAACTTTTTTTTTTTTGTGAACTTAAGGAATGCTAATTGATCTTGTTAATTTTTTGCATGTTGATCGATAAGATAATGAATGGTGTATAAAAAGGATAGATTTAGAGTAGGTGAAAAGTTGTTAAAGATGTGTCAAACATGTAATATGGATACTTACATAATGTGTTGGTGAAACAATCTAGTGTAGAGTTATAGCTCTGAGTGCTCTTGTAAATTATATTTTTTTGTAAGAATTTAATGAATGATAATTGATCTTGTTAAGTGTTTGGCATGTTGATTGATAAGATAGCAACTAGTTTATAAAAAATATAGATTTAGAGCAAAAGATTTGAATGTGATATTTTAGGTTACAATGTGCAACCTAATATAAGGTGTCACACGACATAAAGATGTGAACCTATTTAAATTGGAATATTTTTTAATAAAATTTGGTTGATAGATTATAAGAAAAATTGAAGATATTAAAAAATACAAATTAAAACTATAATATTTGTTAAATCTAACTTAAAACAATAATATAAAAATTATAAGATTCACTTCTATCCCTTACAAAATGATAGACTTGTCGAGGCTATTAAGTTAATCAAGTTTTTACCATAATATGATAGAGATAATAATATTTCTTTTTACCTAAAAGTCTAAACACAATTAAAAAATAAATCATTTATGACAATATAATTTTATCATTTCTCAATAAATTTCAATTCTTTCATAAATCTAAAGAATTCATTATTTTTTATATATTAAATATTATTATAATTATGATTAAAAATAACAATTTAAAAACAAAACAAACATTAGCATACATAAAAATTAACAATAACACACCGTTAATTATCAAATCCACTTTATAATGTATGTTTTAGATGTATGATTTGATTTTTTTATTCAAGACATAAATTTTTATTTAGATGTATGTTCTTTTATAATGTAATATGCTCTATAAAGTGGAGATGTTGATATATATAATGCAATTTATTAGTTTTGAGAACAAAGATTATGTATATACATCAATAAAAAATACTAATGCATTTATTAATATATTTTTATCGGTGATCAAGTTTATCTATCTATAAACAAAATTTTGTGCGACTGAACATGAACATTATATTTTATATATCAATTGGAATGATTGATGATTAATGATAATGATAGTAATGTTTACACAAGAATAAAATTAGTTCATGGATATTTAAAATTACAACTCTCCATATCACCATAAAGTGTATAAAATTAGTTCATGGATATTTAAAATTACAACTCTCCATCTCACCATAAAGTGTAGTAGGTATGTGATAGGTATTTTATAAGTTAGTTTGATTACTATTTTATCAATTTTATAAAAAAAATATTTTAAAGTTATGTTGATATTTTATTAGGTATATATTTTTATGAGTTTCAAAAAGTTAAAATCAATGAATATGTCTTGATTATATTGTGTGCCTCATAATAAGTCATTGTGTTATTAGAATATTTTAAAATTAGAGTAAATAAGAAAAATGAACCATTTTCTAAATTTTACCTCCTAGAATGAATATCCTAATCCACTTCGCATTAATAAAGTTTTAATGATGTAGTTGTGAATTAAAATATTGTGTATTCTAATATGATTTGATTATGTATGGAATAATTTGTATTAATTAATTACTTTCTTTACAGGTTTTTAAATTCATTTTTTAACATGCAAAATAATACCATAAAGATCTACAAACAAAATGCATTAAGGCTACTCAAATAGTTATAATTAAAATTTACTCTTAACAAATCATATATTATATTACTCTAAAATATTGTGAAAAAAAAATATTTTATTTGATGGTGCTAACCTTATCTAGATAAACAAGTTTGTTTGGTTTCATCATGTGTGGTGGTGTGAACACCACATGTAGCATCATGGGTCATGGAAAAAAAATCAAAGTTAAAGAAAATAATATTTTAACTAGAGCTTGTGTGTATTTTTTTTTGTGAGATGTGATTTTGTGTGGGCATGTCTTCAATTGCATTTGCTTTACTATTTCTTAGATAACAAAGGATTCAATGGTTTTTTAATGTCCACAAATAATGTTACTATATTACATAATCAATTATTCTCCAAGAAAACATTTGGGTTCACATCTTGTTTTCTCTAATAGGGTTCCTACTTTTGGCAGTTATGTTTTTATGTTAATAGGGTGATCCCATAATAGTGGTTTACATTTTTTGGTCAAACTAGACATTGAAATAAATTTTTTTAATTAAATCTTCACTTTTGGGCACCTATAGTGGCTAAACCGTGAGGAATTTGAAGATGATGCAAACTAGAGTTTCGTGAAATTTTGTTTGTAGATTATAAATATATTTTTTTCAATTTTTTTGGAATCAGATTGCACTTCTTTTTCCATCTCCCTCGAAAACTAGTTTGTTTCAAAAAATAATATTTTTAAAAAGTGATGCTCACCGATAATGCATAATTTTTTTCCATGAAGGATAAAATTCTAATTCTTTTGAATTTAGATTTGTAACTCCAATATCTAGTGCTTCCACTTGGTTAGATAGTTTTTATTGAATATTTTTCTTTTAATCAAGTTTTGAAGTCAAACCAATTACAATTGGACATAGTGCTGGTATAATGTAATTTTTTTATGTATCAATTCAATTTTATTTTTTGTTGGATCAAGGACTTCAATATTTGGTGCACTCATATTTTTCAAATTTTTTATAATCTACTATTTTTTCACATGTAAAAATAAAGAGCTTGATTTTTGGTGAAAACCTATGTTTAATAAAACTAAAAAACAAATACATAATAAACCAAAACATATTAAAATTATAGTCGTTGGATAGCTCGTTCCGAGGACTACCTTATTCCAATTGGGTTTGTGAAGTCTCCTCCATTTTCATCCTCAACCCGAGCTTCAAAGCATAAAAAACTAGGCTTTTAAAGTGCCTGAGGGGAGATGATGGCAAAGGGGTTCGCTCGAACCTAGGTTTGCTTGAACCAAGTTCGAGCGAACCCCTTTCCCAAAAAGGGGTTTTTCAAATTTTTTTGTCCGTGCATGCATTTATTGGGTTCCCTCGAACCCCAGTTTGAGCAAACCCTTTTTGGTTCATTTGAACCCCCAAAATCAAAATTTTGCCATGGGGTCATTTTTAATAAGTTTTTCTTCCTCTTTCAAATTGTAAACCACTTTTGTGGGTTTACCCGTCAGGGCATTCATGCTACTACAAGTTTATTACCATTATTTCTTTTTTTGACCATTTTGGATCATTTGAACAAGTTTGTGCTTGAACTGTAACCTTTTTGGATTGCTTATCTTTGATCCATATGATGTGCTTTTATTATTACTTGTTCAATTCTTATGAAAGCATCGGTCTCGTAAACAAAAATGATTTCATTGAAGGTAAGCCTATTAATTATTCATATTTCAAGAATGGGCGATTCTAGAGGTGGTTAGCTCATCCTTCCCTTAACCCATAACATAAAACATAAGAGAGGTAAATGAATATTGATTGCTAAAGGGTTATTTTGTACCTATTCTTTTAGGGATTTATTATTTCTACCCATTTCAATAATTTTAATGAACAATTTTGTGATTATGATCTAGACATAATTTTACAAGTTGACTCATTTAATTCCTTTGTTGATTTGTACATGCATACAATTTTTACAAGTTATAAAGTTGGATTGCAATGGTCTTGCATAGGGAAAAATGTTGTTATATATATATTAGCAACTCACTACCTACTAATATCAAGTAGCATTGCATACAATTTTTAGTCATAGGCTTGTAATCTAATGCACAAATACTTAAATCAAGACAAGTAAACAAATTGAAATTTTCATCTAAAAATTAAAAAACTATAAATTAATGGTATTTTGTAACCCTAATTTGGCCCTAGAATAAGAATTATAAAAATCACGCTAGTCCATTAGTTCATACAATGACCTACACTTGGCTAGATCCATGTGCTTATTGTTGATGATAGGCTCCCATACATATTCTTTCCAACTATTGTGATATTAGGATGTTGAAAGTGAGAATGAGAAGCTCTTAGAGCAATGGAGTGAATGAATGTTCTTCATTGGCACCCGATCCAAATCCTCAAATAAATTACATGATTATTCTTTCCATTCCCCACAACATCCATGACATTTTGGACTGCCATATGTTACATCACTATGATGAAGGGCAGCATTTAAGTATAGAGAGTGATGAGATTATGCAATTCCTTTTTATCATATCTTACAAGGCTTAAAACTAAGAATAGGTAAGCCCATGTATGGATTTCCCAATTGAGAAGACATATTTGAATCCTAAATGCAAAAATTATGTGTACAACACTACTATATCATGTTGACTATACAACCACCATCATTGTCAAACAAATTTAGAAATTTTACAGGCTTTAATCATAACAAAGTAGGCTTTCTATCCATATATATTGTAAAATTAAAATAAGATCAATAAACTAGTACAACAGAAGTAGTGCCTATACAATCTAAATCGATGATATAAAAATAGAAAGTGTACATTATGTAGTATTTTCACCTAGAAAAAAACTTTTGTGAAAAAAAGCCCAACAGGGTTAAAAACTTACTATTGCAAAAATACAACCATTCTCCAATATAATAATGAATCTCTTTCTTCACCTTTAAGTATGTGTGAATATAAGTAAACACAATAAAAATTGTTTTACGCATTGCATAAGTTCATACAAAAGATAAATATAAAATTCTTTAAAACATGGGAAAAAATAGAAAATCCATAAATTATCAGAAAATTGTGGATCGCTATCAAGAATGAATCTGAAACATTAATGCAAAATCTCACACGAAATCTAATCAGAAACAACAGCAAGAAAAGATGATCCCATCACATTGACACTTATCCAATATATACAACTATTATCTACCTCATAGTAAATCCATATTGCATCAAACATATCAACCACAAAAATTATTTGTATAACCTTACGACCTCTATTACCATTTCTTAACCGTCGTTCCAATAATGCCAACCCCCTTTCTCATCTGAAGTGGCGAGTTGCATCAGCATCGCAAATGGAGTCCACCCTTGATTAATATCTCTTTTTCAAAAGCTCCTTCCACAGATATTTTAATGTAGTATGGTACGCTTCTGTGAGTTGTAAAAGGAAATCATTAGATGTTGAAATTGTACTACTGGTGATGGCAATGAAAAGGATAAGTAAATTGCTTTCAATTGTAGAATATATGAGGTGACGCCCACCTGGGTGATGGTCCTCTAAATTTTCTGTACACCTCCAGAAAAGTAGAGCTTCTCTTTAACACGGAATGTTCTGAAAACTGTATCGCATTTATAAAATTGATGTGCTGCTCAACCATCAGCGATAAGATATCAGTTGGCAGCTTCTCTTTTAGCACGTTACATTTCTAAAAACTGGAGCGCATTTATGAAATTGATGTGCTGCTTAAGTAAGATGGATGATATATCATCACCTCACAAAGTTCAGGTTGACAGGAAACCGCAGAAGAACAAGACGGGGTACATCAATAATGAAAAGGTGGAAAGGTAAATGTGCGGAACAGGACGTTTTAAAATCCATACTGTCCTATTTTACATCAGGCCAATCAACGACCAGGTTTCTTTTCATAGTTTTACACCACAAAACAATAGTTTTCATTTCAATAATTTCAGTTGGATTTAATTTTATAAATGGAACATTTATGGCCTGATAAAAACTAAGGAATAGGGAGTGTAAATCTAATTTTAGTAAATTTAAAAGAAAACAGAAATAAAAGGGCACGTATTAAAAAAAGATATGTGAAAATTAATAATACCTTTTAATATCTCGTAAATTTCATCATATCTTGAAATGAGATCATTTCATACCCAATTTAAAGAAGAAACAAGGTTAATAAAAGAAGCAATCTTTCAAGTTAGAGTATTGTAGAAGTGAAGTATTTGGCTAGATGTTGGTGAAGATCAAATATCTCTTTAAAGAAGAGAGTTGAGCATCTTTGATCCTTGTAAGCCACAATGGTGTAGAGAGACTTATATGAGTCTTTGAAGATGCAAAATAATTGCCTCCTAATCTCATAGTAAATATAAGCATCTATAAAATAAAATGATTATCAATTTCAAGCTTTGTTCAGCAAATCTAACAAATGTGATGAATGTATGGAATATAGTGATTGGTCTCTATGCAAAAGGGGTGTGAACAAACTTTGAGCTATAAGGAATATGGTGACTACTCTCTATGTAGAGGGGGTGTGAACAAACTTTAAATTATACTAAAGGGACCTTCGAACGATAAGATAATTGGAGCTTAGTGTACCCTTGAGGTTAGATGAACCCATATGCAAAGTGAAGAAATGTTTTGTAGTAGTACTAAATCTTGAAGAAAAGAGGTTCATAAGATTCTAACCATTTGGAGTGTAGATAGACTATATAAATCCCATCTTTGATACACCTATTTATCTCATTTATAGATAGATCTAGTGTTGCATCAGTTAAAGAATTATGCAAAGGAACCATATCCTTGTCAATGCCTAAAAGGCCTAACAAAGCCAACACCTTGGTGTACTAGCTAGAGTAGATCTTATAGTGTACTTATTAGGTGAAAGCACATAAGTGCATCTCACATTTGGGGCAAAGTGAAAAATATTAAAATGAACCATGTATAAAATTGTATAGGTCCAATGAAACCTAGTTAGCTCACATTGTAGCACACTATGGTGGGATAGGGTTTTGATGGAATAGGGTTCAATTAAAGCATCTTGAAGATTTTCCAATAAAGGAAATATTGGCCATTATGTTAGGACTTCTATAGGAAAATCAAGCGAGCCACCTTATTATGTGTTGATAAATTTTGATATGTGAATTGTGATGTCATTTGTGTTTAGAGGTAGAAGTGGATAAATCAATATTCCCCCCCCTCTCTAATTGGTTGTATCATCTAGTTAAGTAGGGGGAATCTTGATTTGTTGTATTGTGGTTTCGTTGAGGATATTGAGGACATTAAGGGTTTGATCCAACTCGCTTTTGATCTAAAAGGTGTTCAATCAAACCCGCTTCAATCAAACTTGTTGTAGTAGTCATTTCTTCTCTTATTCACATGCTACATTTTTCTAATTTGAAATAGTCTAAAACTTCAAATTAATGCATGTGAAATTAAAAGAAATCACTTGAATATGATATTCTATGTGTGTAGCCCTCATAATTGGCTTTCCTAAAAGTAATAATATATTTTTTATATTATCTTTTTCATTTATTTCATAAGCAACATAGGTCCATTACAAAAAATAGGACCTCTATTCAAGACATTGAGAAAATTAGTTTAATCTAGGTCAAAAATTACAATACACTCCATAAAAATGTCCTTATTTCAAAAAAAATCATTTTTCATAAATATGCAAAGAGAAACATGTTATGGTAAAATGTGGGTATGAACTTATATTAGTAGTAATTAAAAAATTAGTAATGAATAAATATCCAATAGAAAAATATCAAAAAATATTTCTATTCAAGGGCTAAGTGCAAAAAAAGTGGACAAAATTTTGTTTGAATTGTTTTCTAGTAGGATAAAACACTAGTGGTCTCTCCCCCTCGAAGGGTATGTCAAATTAAACTTTGATGGGGTCATGAAAAATGGTCTTGGTTTAACTTAGAGCAGAGGTTTTGTGATTAGAAACTTAAGTGGTAACTTAATATATGGTGGCTCTCTCTTCCCTAGTATTTGCACTAATGAAGTGGAATGAGAATCTCTAATAGCTACTTTTGGAACTACAGTCTCTTAAAAGTTGTCTAACATATTTCATAGAAGGAAAATTACTAATAGTATTAGTGCTATAAGGAAGGAAAGGAGCCCAAGTTGGAAAATAAATCAGTTTGTAGAAGAGGTCAAAGAATTAAATAATTAATTTGAAAGTATAAGGTTTGTTCATTATACTTTTTATTTAATTATCTTGGTTGCAAATAGTTTAACAAATGAGGGAATTAATCAAACCTTGATTATTTCCATATATAGCCATACTTGGGTAGCACTTGAAATAATCTATAACTCTTAATAGTATACAAACCCCCTTAATTCTCATTGCTTCATAAGGAAGAGTTAGTTGTGGATATAAAAATCATTCCTTTAAGGTGTCATTTATAAGTAGGTGACAAGTTGCTATACATGTAAATGTATGGTTAGAGATCCTACCAATGTATAGATTTGGGAGTGTTGATTGGTTTCTATACTATGCATTAAAGCCTATCAGTATGGTAGAGGTGAAGTATATTGTGTTATTTAGTAAAGAATGACAGGTTTCTAATTATTGGTAGGGTGTTGGTGCTAGAGATATATAGTTGTTTATTTACTCTTTAGATTTGGGATAGGTGTCTAGTTTGGTATGGAGATTCAGTTGCAAGAGCATCATGATGGGATTCATATAGCTTGTAACCAAATTTTGGATAGGCAACTGCAATGTATATTCTCTTGTCAATATTATATAGCCCTAGGTTTTATCAATGACATATTGGGAGAACAAGATCTTATGGAAGGTAACTACTCTGAACTAGCCATTTGTAGGGATTATATCAAAAACTTGCTCATTATCTACCAAATTTTGGTATGTTATTATTGCTCCTTTAACTCTTCCTTCCAAACAATTTTTTGGCATGATGGTTCATAATTAGTATGGAGATTAGTTAAGAGATGCAAGCCATCTTAGTGAAGGGTGAAGGATTGGCCTTGAATCCTCTACAAATGGATTTGTGAAGCATAATCGAGGAGTTGTGGAGTGAGCTAAGGGTTATGTGAGCTTATTGTGATGATTTTGGAAAATTGTTAGTTGGTCTATATGTCCATCACTATTAGAGGCATCTATAAATTGGAGTTGATTACACCTTACTAATTTTTTGTCACCCTAACATGCAAAGATCTAGATAGTGAAAAATATATGTTATGGAGTGTGTTTCTCATCATTGAAGGGGTAAAATAGGCAGCAATAACAAGCCCTAGGTTGAGGAGGTGGTCAACACAAGTCATGCTTTGTTAGTTGATAAGGAGCATTGGGGGTGATGTGAGGTATCATGTTTTTCTTATGTTTTCTTTTATGTTTGGTATCTTAGATCTAACCTTTTCTTAAGTTGTGGTATAGGTTTTAGTGATAGTTTTTAACTTTAATCTATGGTTGTGTGGTCTAGTTCTCTAGCATAATTATGTATCTTTTGATAGCTAGTTGTTGGACTAGGGAGAAAACTAAATTGGTAGTTGTAAATTATGATGTATCGAATGGCTTTATGTAGAATTTTTATATCAAAATCAACATTTCTAGGGAAATCCTCTCATCGAGCTCATCAACATATTGTCGTTTCATCTGTTTTGATCAAGGTATGAGATTTTAGCCCTAATCATGAGTGTTTGTTTTGATTTTATGTTTTTCTTGGTTTTGTTGCTATTTCCTTGCATTTAGGACATAATTCCATTGCACACAGTATGATATGAAGTTATTTCAAGGGTATGGATGAAAAAGGATGTTATAATGTAGATGTAAATGAGGGTATTATGATATGATATTGATATGTGAGTAAGGATACGTAATCTTTGGATATTATGGATGTGGATGTGAATGAGGATGTTAAGCCTATGATTGGATAAGATGATGTTAGGAATGGTTGGATCCTAATATTTGGATAAATTTATGGTATGATATGGATGTAAATTATAGTCTAAACCTAGGATATGGACATATATGAGGATGTAGACCTAGGATTTGGACAAGATAATCTAATGATGAGGATGTGTACATGAGGGTGTAAACTTAAGATTAAGACAATATTATGGTATAATATGGATGTGAATGAGTGTATTGATATGGAATAATAGGTTGATGGATGCATCCTAAGGGGGATATGCTAAATGTTTAACCTAGTTTTATATCAAAGTGGGATAAATGTATAGGAGACTGGTTTGGCTAGTAGACATGGATGTTAAGGCATGATAATGTAGGATGGGTTTTTTAGATGGAAAGCTTGACTTGGAGATGATGGAAACCTAGACCTTAGCAAGATGAAAATATTAATATAAGGAAACAAAGATAAAAGAGTTTTTTGTTTTTGGATTATTATGCTTTTTTTGGATTTTGAAAGCTCATGCTAAAAAGAGGATAGAAGATTAAAAATATATGGATCAATGGATAAATTCCTTTTTTGGCTTCAAATGGGGAAGTTCTAATCTAACAATGAAAAATATAGAAGACACAACAACAATCCTAAAATAACCCTAGCAATGTATATATAGTGCTTAAAACGTAAAGAAAAGCATAAAATCCTATATATATGCTCACATATAGGCAAATAATATATACCTTCAAAACCTATAGATGTCGATAACCTTCACATATATGTTGCTTGATGTTGTATATACCAAAAAGATGTATATAAATTACCTTGTGCATACCCACAAAAATGTATAGACTTCCACACCATTTTTTGTGTATATTTCCAAGAGATGGTGTGGACCTATGTATATGTCCTATGTACCTCTACAATTTGTGATGTATATTAATTATATATCCACCCCTAGAATTGCAAACCAAAGAACAAATAGATGCTAAAAAAGCCTAAGCTATACAATCATATTGCAATACAAAATCTTGTATAGTCATATGGATTTTTATATTATGGGCCCTAAAAAATATTGCAAAATTTCATTGTAACTAAAATATAGCAAATTATATGTCAAAAGTCATCTCTCAATCATAATAGATGCAAATAAGAGGTCCCTTTTGTGATACAAGATCCTATAAAAAGTTGATATCCAAGACCACCTTAGAAAAGCATGCACCTACAAGATCCAACTCATAGAAAATAACAAGTAGAAGTGTTAGATGTATCGATTCATGCTAGGTTCACCAAAATGTATTGCACATGCAAATGACATAACTAAAAATAACATCAAATCAAAGACTAGTTCAAACCAAGTACATGCAAATCTCAAAATGATCATGTGTGATGTGTTGATAGATTGAATGTGGTTGCTCATAAATCCAACAACATGATGGTAATGTTGATATGATAGATTGATAAATTGACAACATAAGTATATGATAGAAGTAGATGTGCAGATGGGATGAGAGGCCTCCAATTTATGGATTTTTCAAAAAGGAAATAAAGGGCCAAGATGCATTGGTTAATGGATGGTTGAGACTAAATGAGGATTAGGGTTTGGATTGAGGCTTAGCCTTGTAACAAGTGTCACAAGAGGGATAAAAGTGTAAGAGGTAGGTTTAAGTTTTGGATGCTTTCACATGTGTGAGCATAAAGGGTGGAGGGGTACAATTTGTCACATAATGTCAAGTTTGGATTGTGATACATGTGAAACGACTTAATGGTTAGGACTAAATGGACAAGGATTGACGATTGTGTAGATTTAAATATTATGGTAAATGGTAATGGGGATTAATTCTGGCCTAAATCAATCAATTAAGTATGCACTAATCAATTGATTTAGTTGGAGGAATTGGGGGATGAGGCTAGAACTAATTAATTAATTAATTAATTAATTAAAGGTGAGGGATAAAGGTGAAGTTTAAACTCAATTAAGTGTGAGGGATAAAGGTAAGGGATGGATTAAATAAATATTTAATTAATTAATTGGATGGGATGGGGAAAATTAAATGTGGTTGAATATGAATAGATTTAGGTGTCTTAATGTGTGTGTGTGAATTTATTATAAAATTCTAATATTTATTTATTTATTTCTCTTCCTCTAACCATTTCATACTAGGGTGAAAGTTAATGTTTTCATTTATGGTGAAAGAAAAATAATTTAGAATTTTGTGAAGAATGTTATTATTGTAGATAAAATTGTATTGTGTTACATAGTTGTAGATAAGGTCATGGCATGCATATTATTTTGTATTGTGCATCCCAACTTTATGTTAATGTGACATTCCAAATTTGTTTTCCTACAATTTTGACCTATTTTTAAATGGGGTTGCATTTAGAAGCATAGTGAGGCTTCCTTCAAAATTAGAGGAATCATTGGCTTATCTCAATAGAAGTCACATGCCTAGACATGAACAAGTTGTCGAAGACATGTCAAACATGCAATATGGATACTAACATAAGATGGTGAATCAATATAGTGTATACTTATAGCTTTGAGTGCTCTTGTAAAATGTATTTTTCTTGTGTGAATTTAATGGATGTTAGTTGGTATTCCTAAGTTTTTGGCATGTTGACTAATAAGATAACAACTAGTTTATAAAAAGGTTAGCTTTAGAATAGAAGATTTGAGGTTTCAATGTCATATTCTAGGTCACGATGTGTAACCTAATCTAAGGTGTCAAACAATATAAATATGTGAATCTTTTTAAATTAAAATATTTTTCAATAAAATTTAGTTGATAGATTAAAAAAAAATTAAAATAAAAATAAAAATTATATGTTAAATAAGACAAAAAAATGTAATTATCCCTTATAATATGATAGTCTTGCTAACACTATTCAAACTAATCAATTTTTTACCATTGTGTGATAGAAATAATAATATTTCTATTTAATCTAAAAATCTAAACTTAATTTAAAAATCCATCATAAATGACATTTATTTTTACCTGTTATCAATAAATTTTGTTCTTTTATAAATATTAAAAATTCATACTATTTAGGGGCGGGGGGTGGGAGGTCTAGCTCGATTGGCTAAAGTATTGCAGGCAAGAGGTCACCGAAGTCCAGTTACCCCCTAAACCCGTGGTACCAGAGGATGTGTCGCACTAAAGCCACCGATCACATGAAAAAAAATCATATTTTTTAAATATTGAAATATAATTAAAATAATAATAATTTGAAATAAAACAAACATTAACACACATAAAAATTAACAAACACACCTTACGCAAAGAAAACATGTTTAGTTAACTACCCATGCAAGAACGTTCATGGGTTTATGTTGTTTCAATAGACCAGCTCAGACGATCAATTGCAATGCCCAGGAGGCGTGGAAAGAAAAGTATTTAACGACATTCTTTTCGAAGTGTAAAGAAATATATTTTTCCTTTCATAATGTTACTTTTTTCCTATGCTCTTAAAAGTGACTGTCCATCAAGGCTTAAATTTGATGGCCATATGAACGTATTTAGAGATTTTTTCCGTAGAATACAATAAATTTTTTAAGAAGATTGTATCAGATGAAAGGAGATATTTTGGATAAACTGTCAAAATTTATATAGAATTATAATGATATATATATTTGATTTATATATAATTTTACTTACACTAAGGTATATCATAATGTTTTAAGGGCACCCTTGAATAGATAACCATCATTAAAAAATTTGTTGACAGGCAAAGTCGACCATCAAATTTAAGCCCTGCCGTCCATGGCCCTCAAATTCACGCATGGGACTAAATAAATGTTAACCAGAAATGGAAAGTTCTTGTGTTATTCGTCACATGTGAATTCTATAGTTGTTTGAAATAGGTGATTTAGTAGCTTTAAATCAGCAATCAATTAGTTAAATGATGCTTTTTGGATTGATGATTTTGATGGATTTCATTTTCTTTATTAGATTTTTTTTAATGTAGATATGTTCTTTTAGATTGTGATCTGTTATATAAAGTAGATATAGATATCTATAATGTAATTTATTCATTTTCATATAAAATTTAGAATAAAGATCATGTATATAAATCATTAAAAATAGTTAATGTATTTATTAATATGTTTTTAAGCGTACGTAATCTATTAAAAGAATTTTGTATGATTGAACATTATCTTGTATATGTTAGAACAATTGATTATTAATGATAAAGATAGTAATGTTTACACAAGTATATAGTTAGCTCATGGGGTTTTAAAAGTACAACTCACAATCTCCCCATAAAGTGTAATAGGTATGTGATAGGTATTTTATATGTTATTTTGATTACTATTTTATCAATTTGATAAAAAATATTTTAAATTTATGTTGACCTTTTATTAGGTATACATTTTTATGAGTTTCAAAAAACTAAAAATTAATGAATGTGTCTTTTTAAGTTTTGTGCTTCATTATAATCATTTTGTTATTAGAATATTCTAGAGTTAAACTAATAGAAAAAACATGAGTCATTTTCTAAATCTTTACATCCTAAAATGACTATCTTAATCTATTTCACATTATTAAAGTTTGAATGGTGTACATGTCATATTTTAAAGATATAAATGTGAATTCAAATATTGTGTACTTCTAATATGATTTGATTATGGATGGAATAAATTATATTAATTACTTTGTTTATAAGTTTTTAAACTTCATTTTTAGCACACAAAATAATACCATAAAATTCTACAAATGGAATACATTAAGACTATTCAAATAGTTTTAAATAAAAACTAGAATCTTAACAAATCATATCTTGTATTACCATAAAACATTATGAAATTTTTATTTTATTCAATGGTGATAATTGTATCTAGATACACAAGTTTTTTTGTTCCATCACATGTGGTGGTTTGAACACTAAATGTAGCAGCATGGGACATGGAAAAAATAGCCAACATTAAAGCAAAGAGGATTTTAACTAGAGCTTGTGCAAATATTCTTTTTGTGAGACATGTCGTTATGTGGGTGTGTCTTCAATTGCATTTTATTTACTATTTCTTAGATAATTAGGGCTTCAATGAATTTGTTAATGGATTCACAAATGATGTTACTATTCTAATAAGTTATTCTCCAAGCAAAAAATTGGGTTCACATCTTCTTTCCTTTAATAGGTTTCTTACTTTTTGGAGGTTGTGCCTTTGTGCTATAGCATCCATACTACTACAAGTTCATAACCATTATTTCCTTTTGCTTATTTTAGATCATTTGAAAAAGTTTATGCTCCAATTATAATCATGTTTTGATTGTCTACCTTGGACCTATAGAATGTGTCATTATTATTACTTATTCAATTATTGTGAGAGCATTGATCTCAAAAACAAAAATTGATGCCTATTTTGAATATGCTTTAAAGGAAAGTACATACATTATTCCTACTTCAAGAATAGGTGGTTCTAGAGGTGGTCAATTTATCATTCCCTTAACCCATAACATGGAACATAAAGAGGTAAATGGATATTGATTGCTTGTGTTACTTTTTAACCTATTCTTTTGGAGGTTATTATTTCTATCCATTTTAAGTTTAATGAATACTTTTATGATCATGATATAGACATCATACTACAAGTTGAATCATTTAGTTTCTTTGTTGGATTGTATGTGCATACAATTGTTAGACCTCAAAATTGAAAACCTATAAAAATGGCCTTAAATTCTAACCCAAATATGCCTAGAATAAAAATTATAAAACTCACTGTTCCACTAGTCCATGTAATGAATTAAACTTGGTTAGATTAATGTGCTTGTTATTGATGACAGGCTCCTAGACACCTTCTTTCCAACTATTATGATAATGAAATGTTGAAAGTAGGAAGATGAAGCTCTCGGAGCTAGGGAGTGAATGAATTTTCTTCATTGGCACCCAATTCAAGTCCTTAAATCAATTACATGGATCTTCTTTGTATTTCCCACAACATCCACGACATGTTGGATTATCATATATTGCATCATTATGGTGAAGGGGAGCATTTGAGTATAGAAATATGAGATGATGCAATTCCTTTTTATCATGTATTTATTGTCCAAATTGTAGGCTAAATCAAATTCCAACCTTTAGCCTTTTATACCTCAAAATACACTAGCCATTGGATTCTCTTTTGCACAGCGTAAAACTAAGAATAAGAGATCTTGTGTATGGGGTTCCCAATCAAGAAGGCATATTTGAATCCTAAATGCACAAATTACACATACCACATTACTATCATGCTGAAAATACAACCACCATCACTTTCAAACAAATTTATAAATTGTACAATCATTTTTAAGCCTTAATCAATAATAAATCAAGCTTTCTATCCATGCATATTGGAAAGAAAAAGAAGTTCAATAAACATATAGTTCAAAAGTAGTGCATATACAATCTAAAACTATAACAAAAATAAGGAGAGCAAAAATATTATATAGTATTTTTACCTATAGAAAGTTTGTGTAGAAAAGTCTAGCATAGTAACAAGAAATCATTATTACAAATATTCAATCATTCTACAATACAATAATGAATCTCTTTCTTTCATCCATAGATATATGTAGATATAAATAAACACATTAAAAGATATTTCTTAGTACATAAATTCATACAAAAGATGGACATAAATATTTAAAACATGAACAAAATAAAAATAACCCAAAATTATAAAAAAAAATTATGGATCACTATAAAAAATGATCTCATCCTAGCTATTAAACTTGAAAAGTACATGACACTTATCCAACAAATACAACTATCATCTACCTCAAAATAAACATATTTTCTAACTATTTTATAAAATTTGCATATTACATCAGTTTTTATAAGCAGATATTTTAATGTAGTATGGTACGTTTCTGTGAGTTGTAAAAGGCAACCTTTAGATGTTGAAATTGCACTACAGGTGATGGCAATGAAGAGGATAGCTGAATTGCTTTCAATGGTAGAATATATATTGAGGTGATTCCCACCTGGGTGATGGTCCTCCAAGTCCAGATTTTCAATGGTAGAATATATGAGGTGATGGTCCTCCAAGTCCAAATTTTCTGGACACATCCAGAAAAGTGGAGCTTCTCTTTAACACGGAACGTTCTGAAATTGATATGCTGCTCAACCATCAACGATAAGATATCAGTTGGCAGCTTCTCTTTAAAACGTTACATTTCTTAAAACTGGAGCGCATTTATGAAATTGATATATCATCATCTGGAAACTGTACAAGAATAAGACGGAGTACATCAATAATAGAAAGGTGGAAAGGCAAGTGTGCGTAACAGGACGTTTTGAAATCCATACCGTCCTGTTTTACATCAGGCAAATCAACAACCAGGATTTGTTTTCATAGTTTTACACACCAAAACTTTAATTTTCATTTCAATAATTTCAGTTGGATTGATTTTTATAAATGGAAGATTTAAAGGAATAGGGAGTATAAACCTATTTTAAACAAACTTAAACGAAAACAAAAATAGAAGGGTGTGTATTAAAGATAAAACATATGGAAACAAATCATGTTTTTTAATGTCTTGAAAATATTGATGTATTTATAAATTTGTAATGAGATTACTTGGTGTTCAATTTGAAGAAGAAACAAGTTGAATGAAAGAATTAATCCTTCAAAAGTAGAGCATTGTGGAATCAAAATCTTTGGCTAGACGTTATTAAAGATCAGATATGTCTTGAAAGAAAAGATTCAAACATCTTTGATCCTTGTAAGCCATAATGGTGTAGAAATACTTACATGATTCTCCAAAGAGGAAAAATAACTACCTCCCTAATCTCATCATAAGTTTAAGCATCTAACAAATAAAACAATTACCATTTTCAAGTTCCACTGAGTAGATCTAATGTAAATATGATTCACTTAAGAAATATGGAGATTGGTCTCTTTGTAGAGGGGCTATGAACAAACTTTGAACTATACTAAAGGGACCTTTAAACTATAAGGTAATTAAAGCTTATTGTATCGTAGAGGTTGGATGACCCCAAATACATAGTGAAGATATGTATTATAGTAGTACTAAAGCTTAAAGGAAAGAGGTTCATGAGGTTCTAGAAACCATTTGGAGTTTTGACAAGCTATATAAATCTTATATTTGATACACATATTTATCTCATTTATAGATAGATATATTGCATCAACTAAAAAATTATGCAAAGGAATTGTGTCCATGTCAATTCCTATGAAGGTTGGCAAAGAAAGAGCCTTGTTGTACTAGCTAGAGTAGATCTTGCTTTGTACTAGTTAGGTGAAATTACATAAGTGTGTCCCACTTTTGGGTCAAAATACAAATTGTGAAAATGAATTGTGCCTAAAATTGTATAGGTCTAATCAAACCTATTCAACACATTGTAGCACACTATGGTGGGATAGGGTTTTGATTGAATAGGGTTCAATTAAAGCATCTTGGAGATTTTCCTATGAAGGAAATATTGACCATTATGTTAGCACTTTTATAGGAAAGTCAAATGAGACACCTTCTATGTGTTGATAAATGTTGGTGTGTGATTATGAGGTCATTTGTGTTTAGAGGTAGAAGTAGATAAATCAAGATTCCCCCTCCCTAGTTGGTTGCATCGATCAATTAAGTAAGGGGAAATCTTGATTTTTTGCATTATGCTTTCATTAAGGACATTAAGGATAGTAGGGGCAAATGATCCAACTCACTTTCAATCCAAAAGGTATTTGATAAAACCTCATTCAATCAGAGGTTCTTCAATCAAACTTGTGATATTTATTTGTTCTCTTATTCGCATGTTGCATTTTTCTAATTCAAAATAGTCATCTTCAAATTAATGCATATGAAGTCAAATGGAATCACTTGAATATAATTTTTTATAATGTAGCCATCATAATTAGATTTCCTAAAAGTATAATATTTTTTTTAATATTATCTTTTTCATTTATTTTTTAACTAACATACATCAATGGATCTCACTAGATTTTTTTACTTATTTTAATGCTTGACTTGTCTTTCTAATGAGGTGAGATTTCTTTGTTTGATTGTTTATTAAATTGTTGATGTAATGAAATTTTGTGTGACATTACTATCTTTGGTGTGTGAAGTAGAACCCACTCTCTCATATACACTAATTACATTCTTTACAATAGATTTTCACTTGAAGCATCTGATGTTCTTAGACCAAGAATCTTCATAATGGGTCTAAATTTTAGATTTCTCATTATTTCAAAAAATATTTGATATTTTCCAATTTCATTTAACTTCTCAAAAAATAATCTCCATATCTTATTGGCTTATCTTTGACAAGTGTGCTTAGGAATCTTATCAACCATCTATTTCAAAATATTTTCATCAATATCGATAAAAGCATAGGCTTTCTATGTAAAATTATTGGATGTGTTCTCAATGGTAAAGTTCCCTCAATATTAGGAATTTCTTCAATATTGAATTGTGATAAGATAGATCATGTACCTTTGATTTGAGATGGAAAAGATGATGTACCTTTAAGTTGAGATTGAAAACATGGTTTACCTTCAACTTGAGATTTGAAAGATTATGTACCTTCAACTTGAGATTTGAAAGATGGTGTACCTTCTTCTTGAAAATGGAAAGATGGTGTGCCTTAAACTTGAGATGTAAAATATTGAGTGCCTCCCAATTTGAGATTTAATTTCCTCATTCCACAAAGGTTTTGCATTTGTTGCTTTTGTGCCACCAACTCCTTTTCTCTCTTATATTGAGTGGATGTTTCTTATTTATCTTCAATTAGAAATGATTCCATGTCTTCATCTATTGTGTTAAATTTCCTAATGTCATAAAGTATCCTTGTTATTTCTTTTTTCTTTAAAGTATTTTATTCCTCACTCTTATCCAATGTTAGAGTCTTTTGTCATTTCCTCAATATGATGAATTCTATATGTATCATGAATAAGACATAGAGATTAGTTCCATCATGTGAATTACCTTACCAAATTTTCTATAGATTCAAATGAAGATAATATTTAGAGAAATTATTGCAAATAAAAATACTTCCACTAATTCTATTTTTGACATCCCAATGCAAATAAAAAACAACACAATAGTGTGGTTGGTAGAAAGGAAGAAATAAATCGCATTCTTAGGGATATAATAGATTTTAGGTTGAGGAATATTTTTAAAGTAAATGAAATTATCATGATATGCATCATTAAATTAACCCTTTGAGATTTATTTTGTCAAAGAGACAAATCACATTCCTATGGGATATCATAGATCTTAGGTTGAGGAATATTTTTAAAGTAAATATATTTATCATGATGTGTTGGCAAATGAGCCCTCTAGGATTTGTTCCATCTATTTTTTTTAGTGTTCTTGGAGGTATCAAAGACTAAGGAAATAGTTTGTGTTGTTGCAGAGTGTTTTATTATACTTCACTAATGACATGTCTAGGGCCTAGGTATTTTCTTTTCTTGTGTCAATTTTTTATGTCATGTTAGTTTTCTAAGTGGGAGCTCAAATTGTTTTTTGTATTTATTGTATAGTCATTTTTCTCATCTCACCTACAATTATTTTGTTATCCTTTAAATTACATCAAACCTCATTAACCTAGTAATTTCTACTTGTATTGATGGTTTGAAGCAACATGAGCATGGGTTGAATATATAAGCACGATCACATCAGTTTATTATCTTGAAAGTTGTTTTGTAGGAAAAATGATCCTAGATCCAATTAGGATAACTAAGATTATATCCTTTTCACTTAACTCAATATTAAACATAAATTGCCTAGGGTTTGATGATTGACTTGCTGCCACAACAGAGAACCAACCTCCTAGGGTTTATGTTGTTAAATTGAGTTGTGTTGTGATAAATTTGATGTTTGATTTAACAAGCCTATTTGATATGCAACCCTTGATCTGAAAATGCAATTTATTGTCTAAAACAACAATAAAAAGTAATAGTATATAAACCCAAATCTAAAAAATGATGACAAAGAACCTATGATTGAAATATGATCCAAAAAGTGGTTGATCTAGGCCATGTGTCACCCTATAATGAGTTGCTCCTTCTTCAAATATGAAAAATTTGAGATCTAGATTAAGGTCTGCACTATCTTTTCCGAGACTATCTTTTGTTGAAACCTCTAGATCTGACCTACACACATGAAAATAGGAAAAAGGTTGTGTTTTATCTGGGGCTTTCCTAAGTCAAACCCCCATTTTAGTATTTCTACCTCCATGTACAATGATTCATGATTATCAAGAGGGTATTCCCTAGGTTGGGTAGAGGCCAAAACAATAATAATTGACTAAAAATGATAAATGCCAAATGATAATGTTACCTTGATGTGAAAAAATTGAAGAGATTCCACACACAAGTTGATTGATGGATGCCTTGATTGATTGATAGACCTGGAAAAGGTTAGCTCACATACGCCATAGATTGTTGAAGCTAGCATGTAGAGGATGAATCAATAATTCTCAATAATTACCTTCCAACTGATCTCCTCTAAAATTGATTTCTAATGTTCAAATGAGATGAAAACATATTTATATATACATTTTAATTAATCCTTTTGGGTAGGGGCTGACTTGGGGTCATTTTCAAATAATAAAATACCGCCAATCAAAATTTTGAACATTCAAGAAAAAAAATGGTCTAGGCCACCCTACGCTTGTGACTATGCTTTTTGGCCCAAAATTGTCAGGATGATGAGGATTTAAATGTATTTTATTAATCTAGCCCCAAAATAAGTAAATTATCATTAAAATTAATGTTATAAGAAAAATAGGGTGTCAAGGTAGTGTGAAATTGTCAAGGGTGACAACTTTTGATGCTACACAAGTTATTTCACAAGGTAGGTGCAATTAAAGATAGATTAATCACTATGTATGTGTGGATCAATTGAAAGAATCACATGAATAAGGGTCAATCTAGATTGAAATAAAAATTTACCAAATGCATACATGGATGAAGTAGCTAGGTCACAATTCAAGAAGGCATCATATAGGCCTAATTAACTTTTTTTGAGAGATCAATGTTCATTTAACTCACACAGGTCAATTATGCATGCCTAAGTTTAGGACCAGTATCTAGCATAACAAAGGCACAAAAAATAGAAATAGGGATAAAAGTACAAACTTGTGTTACACTTTTATAAAGGAATCAACCAACACAAACAAAAATTCTCAACTTCCACCACATAAAAGTGGTCATTATGTTTTGAATTTCAAAATGATGTAAACTAATGAAATATAGAACTCTTGATGAGATTTATTCTTATAATTTTTATTTGATTGGGAAAGGGGATCTAGGTCCTAAATCACACTTCTTCCACTTTTAATAGATTAAAAATGATCTCAATACCCACTTGGTTACAAACCTTAATGGAAGAGCCAAAATGGTTGATCAAGGTTTTAATCCTTGTTGATTTTTTATTGTGATTGATGGATTGGTCTTATTAATTGACTTTGGATTGACTAAATTCTATGATGCAATGATGTTCCTAGGTTAATTATGAAAATACAACAAACTGAGATAATTTTTGAGAAATATAAAGCTAACAAACAAAAATAGATTACAAATAAGTAGGGAGTAGACACAAAAGAACCTATTTTATATTTTTTAGAATGTTTCCACTTTGAAAATTAGTAAAAAATACATATGTATTAAAATATTAGTAGAAAAATTAGGCAAAAATTACACAATGTTAGCTAATTTATCGCTGACCCTATTTTTAAAAAAAAGTTAATATTTTTGGGGGAGAACACCAAAAATTATGTTATGTTTTTTGACACAAATATGCTCCCCATTTTTTAACCCCCTATCTCCACCTTATTTAAAAAAATAGTAGCTTAAAAGGTAGATTTGGAGCACTACAACTCTTGTTTTTTTTGTGTCTTCATTTTCTGAGCATAACTATCTTCAATTTCTCATCCAAGATCAATTTTTCCTGATTGTAGAAAATAGTGGCCACTTGAGATCCCCTTTTGTCCCCCAATCTCCCTGTACATACCCAAAAGTATCTTCAATAATTATCCCAAATATACAATATTACTTAAAAAAGGGAGCCAATATGACCTAGAATGGAGCCTCTAAAGATCAAGTGCAAAAATTAAGCTCCTAATGATGAAGGGGATAAGTTTTTAAAAGATTTGATGATGTTATTGTTACCTAATTATGATTTTTAGCCCAATCAGGTTAGGCTGGGACAAAGAATACCCAGAAGCTTCAAACCCTTGGTGGCATAAGCAGTAACATGAGAATGTGCCAGATGAAAATGATTACAAGATGATCCCCTGTTAGGGTTATTCTTTTGAGTTTCTCAATGAAACCCTAATCTTGGTTGACCCAAGTGTTTATTTTCCACTTTTATTTCATAAATTGCATGATATTAATTATTAGGTCGTGGTCAAGTCCTCCTTGACATTTTCCTAGTGAAAAATGTGGAGTCCATGGGAGTTAGAAGATAAATGAATTAAATTTTCCCCTTGTATTTTTGCATGAGATTAACACAAAAATAAATATGTAAAAAAATATTAAAGATGATATTTTACAAATTACCTTAATATTTTTCATGTAATGCGAGAAATAAACAACTACATAACATGTATTAAAGCAAATCATATAATTGATTGTCTTTAATATTTGTTCAAATAGTTTATTCTTATCCCAAAATCATGCTAAAACAGAAGGAAGAAGTGAATTGAACTGTCAAGCATGTATTTGGAGTACTATCTTTGACTTCAAGTCAAACTAAGGAATTTTTGGGGTTCTTTTTTATCAAATAATTTGAGAGGGGGAGTTTGGAGCTAAACTAGCTCAAATTGGAGCAATTATGATCCCTCTTTTTGGGGTTTTTCTGTTTTGCTCATGCAACATCTTGGGATGGATATTTTGAAGTGTAATTAACTATAGTTGACTCTTCCTCTCACTTTGGGATTGATTTTGTATTATAGGAGGGAAAACTATGTTTTCCTTAATTCTTGATTTTGGTCCTCTCTTGCATGTTGTAACGACTTATAGTTTTTGTAACTCAACATATTTTAACATTTTTGATATAGCAGTAGTTATTTCAGCTTCTTTTTCTAGTTTTACAGAGATTCCTAATGTTACTCAATAAAAATCAAGTGTTTACCTTCTCTATTTCAGGTGTTGTGTCTCTTACGAGTGATTTTGATGCAAATTTGATGTGTTTAGAGTATAAAAACTTTTAAATTTTTTTCTCATTCATAGTTTCATGTGTACAAAATTAGTTAATCATCATAGGTCATAGGTTGCACAATTGATTTATCTTATCTTCCAAGTTGTGAAAACTTTGTTTTCCTTCAAAGAGGATAAATTTCAAGCCTTTTTTTATGAAATATTCATGTGATTAGATTTCCCAAACTGAGTTGTATAAATAGATCTTTTGATAAATAGTTGTGAATTAAGCTACAAGTTATTTACATTTTTGTGCATCACCTCCTAGAATTAGTTTTTCCCATTTATCAGTTATCCTTCTTCCTTTTTCCCACAAAAACCCATTAGTTTCTAGGAGATCTAAAGGGTAACCAGCCCATAATTTGGAGACTCATCTTCATTGTGAGCAACCCATAGGCTCAAAGATGTTTCCATGTTTCACAGGATTACTGAGCCTCCAAGCTTAGCATCTGGGTGCAGTCCTTCGTGACCAATTTTTTGCATACCCGATGGGACAAATTGGATTGTTTCAATCCAAATGTTTCTCATATATCACTGATATTTGGTGTGTATTTCAATGATCTTAGCCTTTGGAGGCAATAAAACAACACATCTGGTGACTCTGAATGGTATTTCTACTAGTTTCAATATGATCAAGTGTTGGTTTATCTATAAAAAATTGATATTTGCTTGTTTTCCAGATTTTGAATGTATAAGCATGTCTATGTTTCATGAGAATATGCCATATCATCCATCATATCATGAAAATGTTGCTAATCCACCCTCTTATCAACCATATCAAATCAACCATGCTATTGGTTTTAGTTCAAACTCCATGAATTTACAAGAAAGCTAGCATGTTCAATATGCTTTCCGCCCACCCATCCCTGCTCCATCTTCCTTGTAGCCTATTTATGCTCAAAACCATCCCAAAGAATTCCACTTTTCCAACTAGCATGGCTATTCTCCCAATCAGACTCCACGTATTGAAGACATGAGCTTCAGGGATATAAGGTTGTACCTCGAAGGGTAGTTGAGTAAGGTTGGAGAAAATTGAGGGTGTGAAGGAGATCAAGAATATAGTTTTTGATAAAGGGAAAAACAGGTTTTACAGGGACCTGAAACCACCAAGTTTACAACAAAAGAGAAATGACAAAAAGTCCAATAGAAAAAACAAGCTACTCAAAATAAAAAACCAGAAAAAGTAGCAGCCACCTTAAAAAGACTAGGAGGGTTAGACAAAAAACTAGCTAAAAAGCCAACAAAAAGACCAGCCGCAACTAACCCAGAGTCTTCATAACAGACTCAGTTTCAGCCTCTAGGTTCTACATGTCCTGAACACCCTTCTCGAAGGTTTGAATCATCTGTGGCATAGGAGGAGCCTTCCTCTTCAAATTAGCCCTGGTCCTCTTAGAAATACCAACATCCTCATCCTGGTTTTTATCATTAACCTCTTCCAGATCAACCACCAAAGACCCTTGATGAGCTTTGTCCAATTTTTCTGTCATCGCATTGATGATGATGGCATTGTGTCTTGCCATCCTATTGTTCTGCTCGGCTATAGTTTTAACAGTATTTTTTATTTTATCCTGCTCAATTTCAACCCTTTTGTCCATGCCCTCTTGGTTCCGGGTTTCTTTACTGGCACCATGATCTTTTTGCTCTACCTCATTCTTACCAAGCGCAGTAACCTTGACACTCATTTCTTCCAAGTTGCTTTGAAAGGCCTAGTTTTTTATTTTTAGCTCATTGATTTCATTAAAGATCCATTTCAAAATCTTGAAATGGTCAACAACATTATTCCTAGCTAAATCCAAGACATCCACAGTGGGTTCCCTTTCAAGGTTGAAGCAAGTTTTAGTAGGGTCGGGGGTAACAAGGGAACCAATTCTAGCATCTATGTCCAATGACAAGGCAGCAAAGGAGGAGGTATTGTTAGCACTAGCGTCCTCAGACTCAGGAGAGTCTTCAAAGTACGACACAAGGTTTTTACCTTGTAGCTTCTTACCAACACTTATGGTTTTAAGGGTAGAACTTCCTGTCTCAGGCATAGAATAGGCTTTCATAGAATGGGGGTTAAGGATTTTCTTACCAATTTAGACAGAGGAAGGACTAAGGACCATCCTAACCGGGCTCAAATTAGGTAAATTCCCCGAGCAGCTGGGTTCAGTATCATCCTCCTCAGAATCAGGAGGGGCATCCAAATTAGCAGGGGCTGGCATATTTTGGTAATGTTCAACAATTAACCTAATCAAACCAGTATGCAAAATAGGAAATCTTTTTGAATTTTTCTTGTGGTCATCCAAACTTTTTCTCAAAGAACAGAGAAGATAGTAGGGAAAAGAAACCCCAACCTTGTAGTGGAAATGGTTGAGCAAGGAAAAGTGATAACCGTAGACCCTGGTGAAGCGACCATCCACAGTAATGTACTCCATGATAACTCGGAGAACTTTCCTCCAAAGAGCTTTTATGGTATCGACTTCAAAGTAGCTATTAGAAATTTTCACCAGTTTCATTCTTTCCTTCTCTTTCTTTGGAAATCTAATGACAGCTTCATTAAAGAAAACCCTGTCCCTAAAAAATTTGTGTCCATCAGTGGACATTCCAGTCACTTCAGCTATAAGGTTTTAATCGAGCTCCACTTTCCTACCAAAAAGGGCAAGTTCCCCATTATTCCAATTCTTCTCAAAATGCTCAGTAGCCTCCTGACTTGAGCCATGGAGTTTTTCCAGAAAAGGGAGTAAACCCGGGCCACTTTTTACTTTGTTCCACACTTTGGTATTTCTAGTATGCATCTCAAAGATGTTCGGCTCAACTCTTTTCCTGTCTCCACCCATTTTGGCAAGCACAGTGGGGCAGACAACAATGAAATCTTTACTTGAAATGGTCCCACCAAATCTGAGAGCCCACAAAGCATGCTAGGAAACCTTGCAGATTAAGCAACTAAGCTCAGTTTCATACAATCTAATGATTGTGATGTAATTACCCCGTCATATCATCATTAATGAGGTGACAGGCTTCTTACCTATGTGACACATCATAGTTCAGTAGGGACCATACGTTAACACCTAATTCACTAATATTTAGCCAAGTGCACTGTCCTTTGCTCTTAACCCCTTCATTCGCAAAAAAATCTGCCACAGCATTGGCTTCTCTATTGGCGTGTGAAATCTTTATATTATCAAACTTGGCTAAAGTCTAGATAGCATTATTAATCAAAGACTTATTAGTCCACGAGGGGGGGGACCTACTTAAAAGACTATCTATAATATTTTTTGAATCCCCTTCAAGCCAAAGGTTTTTAAAATTTAGACTATGGGACAAATTTATAATATGAAAAGCTCCAGGAACCTCAACCAGGTGATTGGTTTGAGATCTAAGAGGGGTGGCAGTCGCACCTAGAAAGTTACCAAAGGAATCCCTTATGACTTTTCCGCAACCCGCCGCCCTAGGATTACCTTGGGTTGGTTCCCCTTAAGATAACTTGAAAATACTAAAAGAAAATGATAAGGAAAATAGTAAGAAGGATATGCTTGAAATCTAAAACCTATCCCTAACAGGTGGTACACCAAAGATGAAAATTTGACAAGGCTGTTGAAACTCACAAAAATCTCAATAAAGCTAAACAATCTCACAACATAGAGATTTATGTCTACAAAAATGATTCTATGTAAGGTTCTGACTGTTCTAATTCGCACCTAGAATATAGTTTGCAGCAAGAAGATTTGGTTTACTCAAATTATCAATACCAACAGGAAGAGGAGATACAAAGAAGGTAGTATGAAGAGTATCTTGCAAGCGAGCTTGCTACTAAAGAAGAACAAATGAGAAAGAAAGAGGAAGATCTCACAAGGAAGTTTGTTGTGTTGGTTGACTGAGTACAAAATTTTGAAGCACAATCAAAAGAAGATCATCATACAAAAGAAGAGCTTCCCAAGTATGAAATTCCAAGTTTTAGGCAAGGTAAACCTCCTAAGTCCTCTAATCAATCTCTTGAACTTGAAATTCCAAGTTTTTGAAGCCTTCAACTTGTGCAAGATCTAGAAACTAATCAAGGGAAGCCTAGTATACCTCAAGAGCAACCATATCCAAAGTTTATACAACCTCAAGAAGGTCAGCAAGACTTCAATAATCAACCTTCTTCTCCTATCATAATTTTTCTTTGCAAAGATGGACCCATTTTTTATCAAAGCAACTAGTTTAGTGAGAAGAAAAAAGAGGTGTTTGAAGAGGAAAAGGTAGATTTTTTTTCTATTTATATGCTTGCATATGATGAACAAGAGGAAAATCCAGGCTTGCAATAGGAGGTGGGTGAGTATGATCAAGCAAGGAAGCAAGTTGAAGAGCTTGAAAAAGGTAATGAAAAGCATGATATCATGTTCTTATTTGATGAACTCCCTTCTTTCATTGAGCAAGATGAAAAAAGTATACAAACTTCAAAATCATCACAAGTTTTGGAGCAGCTAAAAGAAGAGGAAAAGCATGAAAAAAGGTTGGTTCATGAGGTAAAAAATACTCCTATTTTATCAAAACCCCAAGAAAAATGTGATGGAGATTCATTTTGGAATGATCTTGAAGTCTTTTTTGCAAAATTAGGCAATGTGAAGGAGGTTTCAATTGATGTGTTTGATAGTCTTCCTAGTTTTTTTGATAAAAATGAAATGATCATGTCTATATTTAAATCAATGCCAAGTTTTGAGTAGCAGAATGATGAAAATCATTTGGACAAGACATTAAGTCATGAGTAGATCAGTGAGAGCAACCTTGATTTGAATAATCAAGAGGTTGAAGTTCATGTAAGTATTGTGCAAGATAAGCAATTAAAGAAAGACATTACTTTCCAAGGTATGAGTTTTGAATTCTATTTAGGTGCTCAAGAAATAAATCATGAAGATATCTTCGAGGGTGTTGCCACAATAGTGGTTTACACTTTCTGGGAGATCCCGATTTTTGCTGAAATCGCATATTTTTAGAAAATATAATGATTTAAGCCTTGAAAAGTTCCATTTAAAGGATTCCAATTGAAGAGGGTTTGATCAAACCACCATAGACCAAGCTCCCTCGGATAAAACCCTGCTAGTTTTAAACCATACCTATAATGGAGTCTCCCTTACACCTATCAAAATGTTGATTAAAAACCACTTTTTATTTACCTTTTGGGGGATCAAATGAATTCATTTAAATTTTTTTTTTGTAAGTATGTAGTCCTTATTATAAGCTTCCAAAAAAGTATTCTTTTAATTAAATTAAATTTGATTATTATATTTATCTTTTATTTCTTGTGAATATAGGTTTTTCACCGAAAATCAAGCTCTATGTTTTGTACATGTGGAAAAATAGAAGATTATCAAAAACAATTTGAGAAATATGATTGCACCAGATATTGAAGTCCTTGATCCAACAAAAATTAAAAAAAATGAATTTCGATGAATACAAAAAAGGTTATGTGTTTTACGGTATGCCTATGTTTGAATTGTAATTGGTTTGACTTTGAAACTTGATTAAGGAAAAAATATTCAATAAAACACTATGAAACCAATAGGAAGCACTAGATATCATAGTTACAAATCTAAATTCGAAAAAATTAGAATTTTATCCTTCATGGAAAAAAAGTTATATGTTATATGGTGAGCGTCACTCCTTAAAAATGGTGTTAAATAAAAAAACTAGTTTTCAAAGGAGATGGAAAAAGAAGTGCAATCTGATTCCAAAAATTTTGAAAAAAATATATTTAGAATCTACAGAAACCCTCGAGCATGTTATGAATGAGGAAACTAATGATCAATATAATGAAGATTTGTGTACAAAAATAATTGAAGAGTTTTGTTCAAAGATTGATGACATGTTTTCAAGTAATGTTAATCAGAGAGATGAGGTTGAAACAACAGACTATCAGTGCACCCAAAGATGAAATAGAAACTGAGTAGTAGATCTGACTTACCCATTCATGCCAAATTAGTGGTATGTTTAGTCAATTTCAAAGAGTGAGTTTGGTTATGTTCTCCAAGAAGCATTGCAGCAATTTTTTGGGTATCCTCTTAATTATCACCTTTTATCAACAGTTCATAAACATGTAATGCATCCTTTGTTGGTTAGAAGGGGGGGCTATTTTACAAAGCCAGTTAATGGGTTTGTTTGAGCATCATTCTTTGCTAGTTATTATAGGTTAGGGTAGGTTCTTTCAGTTCATTTTTCATTTTCCAAGAAGTGTTATTGCATAGTTTGTTGGCCCTATTCAGAGCCATTGTAGTTTTCTTTCAGTTTTGTTTTGTTTTTGTTCAAATTCTAATAGTTGAGTTATAGAGGATTTTCTGAGTTGCAAAGGATAGGAATTAACTCCTATGCCTAATGGATAAGTTTATGCTACTGGTCTAAGATGGTTAGCAGGAGAGCATATAGCAAAAGTCACCAAAAATGTTACCTAATTGTGCTTTCGGCCCAATCAAGTTAGGCTGGGACAACACTAATGTTTTCTACTTTTCAAAGAAGGAGAAAGGTACAAAAAAGATTATGCTAAATTTACTCATAATTATGAAAATAGTGCTATGAAATGAATTTTCAGTCTTCATTATGCAATTGCTTTACAAAAAGGAGGAATAGTACATAAAATTTTGCATAAAGTAGTTGTTTAAATTCATTACAAGAAATATTCCTATGAGTTTCCCACACAAGTTGTGGGAATAATTGAATAAGATGCAATAAAAGATAAATTGCACATCTCGAAGTAAAAGAAGACATGTAAGAGAAAAGGGATTTGTCATTGCCTGAATGACGAACCCCATTGTTGATCAACTTCCACTTTAGTTCCTTCGTCAATAGCTCTAGAGGTGTCTGCAAGGAATAGAGAAAATGATGTTAGAGCTTAGGATACCATGTCTCTTATATATCAAACCAACAAATATACAACTTGTCTCTTATTAAGCATCAAATCAGAGAGTTAAAGGTGTCTCAAGATCAAATACACAATTATCATGAAGATCCAAGAAAATTAAAGATCATCTAATCATCATGAGAAGCTCTGGGCTTCTTAATTTTCTTAATTTATTTGTTGACTGTGCAAGTATAGGTACAATCTTAGAGCCACCTCATCAACAAAGAAGACAGTGCAAGGAATTCATGGATCAATACAAAAAAAAACATCAAATTTGTCAAGGATAGTTTTGCAAACATTAAAGGGTAGTCCTAGAAGAAGAAAGGGAAAAGTTTGAATGCTTTATGCGAATGTTCCATGTGCAAAGCAAAATAGAAAGGACATAGCAGAAAACCAATAGCTAGGAATATCTATGATGGAGTAGATTTGTAATGATGGAGGACATTTCAATGAAATATAGTGAAAAATGCAATGATATAGGAAAATAATCTCTAAGAAAAGGTAGTAGACAGAGTGGCAATCCATAAAGAGTAGTCAATTGACAAAAATAAAGGTAGGCTAGTTAGACATATAAAGGTTCATATTAAGGGTCAAGCAAGTACTTTTAAGAACAATATCTCACAGGCCACTGAAGATAGAGATATGAAAATATTCGTAAAGTAGAAGGACATTGATCTTCAAGTTCCATACAAAGCCATGTAGGTGAAATGTGCTGGTTAACTACAGTAATAGTGAAGCTTTTTGCCAATATAGGGTGATCCCACAATAGTGGTTTACAATTTTTGGCCAAACTGGACACTGAAATTATTATTTTTAACTAAATCTTCACATCCAAGCATCTATAGCGGCTAAACTATGAGGAATTTGAAGATGATGCAAACTAGAGTCTCGTCTCATTTTCTTTGAAGATTCTAAAAATATTTTTTCAATTTTTTTGGAATCAGATTGCACTTCTTTTTCCATCTACCACGAAAACTAGTTTTTTTTCAGAAAACAACATTTTTAAAAAGTGACGCACACCGTATAATGCATAACTATTTTTCCATGAAGGATAAAATTATAATTCTTTCGAATTTAGATTTATAACTTCAATATCTAGTGCTTCCAATTGGTTAGATAGTTTTTATTGAATTATTTTTCTTTGTCGAGGTTTTGAAGTCAAACCAATAATTACAATTTCCAGGACATATACGGCGTACTTAGTAAAATTTTTTGTATATATTGAAATTCATTTTTTTTGTTGGATCAAAGACTTCAATATCTAGTGCACTCATATTTTTCAAATTTTTTTTATAATCTACTATTTTTCCACATGTGCAGAACAAAAACCTTCATTTTTGATGAAAAACCTATGTTTAATAAAACTAAAAAATCAAATACATAATAAAACCAAAACATATTAAAATTATATTCGTTGGATAGCTCATTCTGAGGACTACCTTATTCTAGTTGGGTTTATGAAGACTCCTCCATTTTTATCCTCAAACCGAGCTTCGAAGCGTAAAAATTTAGGTTTTCAAAGTGCCTGAGGGGGAGAATGAGGGAAAAGGGGGGTTCAGTTGAACCCATCGGGGTTCGTTCAAACCCCTAGGGGTTTGCTTGAACCTGAGTTTAGTTGAACCTAGGTTCGGTCGAACTCCCTTCCCAAAAGGGGTTTTCAAAATATTTTTATCCATGCATGCATTAATTTGGTTCGCTCAAACCCTGGTTCGACCAAACACTTTTTTGGTTCATTCAAACCCCCAAAATGAAAAAAATTTCCATGGGCTCATTTTTTGTGAGTTTTCCTTCCTCCAACAAATTGTAAACCACTATTGTGGCTTCACCCTATAGAGCTGCAAAAACTCATATTACTGCAGTTATAGTGACC
Source organism: Sequoia sempervirens (assembly GCA_007258455.2). NCBI lineage: Eukaryota > Viridiplantae > Streptophyta > Pinopsida > Cupressales > Cupressaceae > Sequoia > Sequoia sempervirens. The sequence goes on from VDFB02058242.1 coordinate 550,756,050, forward strand.
TACACATGTCCAAAGTGTCAAGATGATAGCACGGGAAAAGGAGGAAACAAAAAGCAGTAGAAGCTTTCATCATATAAGAAGAGTTCTCTAAGCAATGGAAGTGAATTTAGAAATGTCAGTGACTTAGACGATGTGTTGAGTTAATAGCATAGAAACCTTCCAAATAAGGTGAAAGGGAATCATTTCAAGTACAAGGCTGTAGTAGATAAAATGAATTTAAAAATACAGTTTAGAGGCATTTGACCATAGAAAAATCAGATGGAAAAATGACCAAAGTAGAAGCTCAACCTGTAGTTAATATAGATTCTTCTATGTTAAGTCCTAGAAACTTGGTGAAAGAAGAGCCTCATACCCATGAAAGGTGGTCCTTAGAAATTGAGGACATTATTACTATGCAAATGATTTTTAAAAGGGATAGTCCACTATGTTAAATAGCCAATGGTTTATAATGGATGGCAACAGTGTACATTGGAGAGCATTTAAAGATCATGAGGTTCACATCCATTACTAGGTGAATGCAAAGCAAGGAGGGGTAGAACTTGCACATCAATTTAGTGCCAAGATGAATGATTCTAATTCTTCTCAACAATGTGCATTTAACATGCTTCCTTGCTTAGAGATTTATGGAAAATGTTGTGTGCTTTTGTTAGCACATTATGTTTTGAGTATCTAGTTATTGAAAGCATAGGAAGGTTTTGATGAGCAGCTATGACACAAGAGTTCAAGTTTCAAAGGGTAGAGTGCTTTTAGATACGTGAGGACAGTAGCAAAATACAGTCTTGTGAGATGTAAGACTAATGTTCATAAGAAAGTAGTATGACAGGTCTACCATGACTAAAATGCAAATGAGATGGTCGCAAGCATTTTTCCATATTTGACATAAGAGGACACAACATGGAGATTGGGTTGTACAAGGTGGGTAGGGTTTTAAATAGGAAAATATTTAGCATTAAAGGCATTAGGGATGTAGAAGTATACATTAACATGATAAGCTGGAGATGATGTTAAGATTCTGAATGGCAGTTTATAGTGCAGAAAGCATAGTTTTTAGAGGACAGAGGATATTAAATGGAGGTCAATTTAGTGTTTGGTTACACAAGAAAAGAAAATCAATAAACTTCAATGCCATAGGTCTAAACTTCAAGGAACCCATCAGTGGGAAGAAGAATTGCAAGGAGAATCCACAAATTTCAAGCATAAAGATTCTAATGCAGAGAAGATATCCATTATCTTTTGTAAATCCATGATGTAATGTGGCAAAAGATAGATTATCTTTAGGCATCTTAATGATATTGAGCACAATTTCTTTCATGTTTCTCAATATGTTGGTAAATGTACCAAGCAACTCAAGGGAACAAATAAAAAATAAATATTAGAGAAGTAGCAGGAAATGTTTGTGCAAAGGAATGAAGATAGTAATAAATTTTTCCAAGTGACAAAGAAGATCATGATGAGATAAAGCACACAATCTGGGAATGACAGTTTGGTCTCTCCTAGAAAATATAATTGAACACTATAACTTTGGAGTTGTGATGATTATGGTGCAACCTATGTGGATTTGTTGTTATTACACTGGAAAGTTTATCACGACATGTTAATGAGCTTTAAGTTTTCAATGGAGAATTTCAGAGGAGGTCCATATTGGTTTTAACATCCTTTGCATAATAGTCAACAAAGAGGGTTTCAAACTACCCAGGTCACAAAACCCTATGCAAGACTCATCTCAATCTTTCCATGCTTGGGGTGAGTGATGATACGATATCAATGAGCATGATCAGAGTGTTGAAATTTTGCAATCAAGGTAACCTTTCAAATATTACATGGAAGTTATAGCTATAGATATGCACCATCTTTTGTATGAGAAATATTCTCTTGTATGAGCAATATTCAATGGAGTTAGACCATGCTCGAACTTGAGTTCAAGGATTGATGCAAGAACAAAAAGTTGATTGCCACCAAATTGATAACTTAATCAAAAGAATTGTAGATGAGAATATGGTGTGGAAAATCAAGGAAATGAGAGAAATTCAGAGAAGTTGTTCAATCTATCAGGTAAGAACTTGAAGATGAAAGAAAGCTACAAAGGAGATCAGAAACCCTACATAAAAGCTAGCATGAGAGATAACTAAAATAAAAATAGCATTTGCAAAGAAATTGCAAGACATGAATAGAGGGTTTCTTTTATCTTTTCTTTCCATATATGAAAAGAATCTCAACATTTTTATTTATAGAAAGTGGCTTACCAGCAAAGAGGAAGAATTCCACCATGACAGAGAATACCTAGAAGCTTCAAACCCTTGGTGGTAGGAGCAACAACATGAGAATGTGCCAGATGAAAATGATTGCAAGATGAGCCCGTGTTAGGGTTATTATTTTGAGTTTCTCAATGAAACCATAATCTTGGTAGACCCAAGTGTTTATTTTCCACTTATATTTCATAAATTCCATGAAATTAATTCTTAGGCCATGCTCAAGTCCTCCTTAACATTTTCCTAGTGAAAAAATTCAAGTCCAGAGGAGTTAGAAGATAAATGAATTAAATTTTCCCCTTGTATTTTTGCATAAAATTAACAAAAAAATAAATATGTAAACAAATATTAAAGGTGAAATTTTACAAATTACCTTAATATTTGTCATGTGATGCAAGAAATAAACAGCTACATAACACTTATTAAAGAAAGTCATAACTGATTGTCTTTAATATTTCTTCAAATAGTTTATGCTTATCCCAAATTCATGCAAAAAAAGGAGGAATTGAACTGAAGTGTCAAGCATGCATTTGGATTTCTATCTTTGACTTAAGTCAAACTAAGGCATTTTTGGAGTTCTTTTTCATCAAATAGTTTGAGAGGGGGAGTTTGGAGCTAAATTAGCTCAAATTGGAGCAATTATGAGCCCTCTTTTTGGGGATTTTCTATTTTTCTCATGCAACATCTTGGGATGGATATTTTGGATTACAATTGATTGCAGTTGACTCTTCTTCTCACTTTGGGATTGATTTTGTTTTATAGGAGGGAAAACTTATGTGTTCCTTAATTCTTTCTTTTGGTCCTCTCTTACATGTTGCTGAGACTTAGATTTTTTGTAACTCTACATATTTTAAATTTTTTGATATAGTAGTAGTTATTTCAGCTTATTTGTCTAGTTTTGTAGAGATTCCTTTTGTTAATCAATAAAAAATCAAGTGTTTACCTTCTCTATTTCAGGAGTTGTATCTCTTACGAGTGATTTTGATGCAAATTTTATGTGTTTAGAGTATAAAAACCTTTAAATTTTTGTCTCATTCATAGTTTGATGTATACGAAATTAGTTAATCATCACAGGTCATAGGTTGTGCAATTGATTTATCTTATCTTCCAAGTTTTGAAAACTATGTTTTCCTTCAAAGAGGATAGATTTCAAGCCTTTTTATGAAATATCCATGTGATTAGATTGCCCAAACTGAGTTGTATAAATAGATCTTTTGAGAAATAGTTATGAATCAAGTTACAAATTATTTACATTTTGGTGCATCACCTCCTAGAATTAGTTTTTCCCATTTATCAATTATCCTTCTCCTTTTTCCCACAAATATCCATTAGTTTCTAGGAGATCTAAAGGGGAACCAACCCATAATCTAGAGATTCATCTTCATCATGAGAAACCCACATGCTCAAAGATGTTTACATGTTTCACGAGATTGTTGAGCCTCCAAGCTTAGCATTTGGGTGCAATCCTTTGTGACAACAATTATCATGAGATAGAGATAATGTATAAAAATGCTAGGTGATAGAGTATAACTTTGACTTGAAAAATTATTTTGTATAGGGTTTTCAAATTATTTTTAAATTGAAGAGATTTCCTACATAATAGAAAAAAGTCATCTAAAAAATTAAAAACCACCTATTAGTTATAAAAGTTTGATAAATAAAATAAATATTGGTTAACAATTTAAAGATTATTTTACAACCATCAGTTTAAGTAGAAGGTGGCATTACCTAAGGAAAAGTGTTGGTTTTAGAGCCTTTACATGTGGAGCATCATTATGGATTTGCTACTCATGGTTTAAAAACTAGGAAGTGGCAAGGTTGTGTTGTGTGCCTTCACCTGGATATATAGCCATCAATTAGTATGGGGTCACACTAGAAACAACTATACCCTATAATAACTATGATCATGTAGTTTATGGTGCCCTAGTACCCTTAAATATCATATGTACCAATAGACATCCAATATTAAATAAACCTTTGAAAATTTATGAAAATATTCCTTTGTACCCTTAGATTCTACATGTGTCAAGGATGATCCCTACACTATGAATCCTTCTTGAATATGTTGATTAAATATTAGAAAGTATTCTTTGTAGGATAGTATAATCCATACGGCCAAGGGAATTTTTTTTATTGATGGCTACCATCCAAGTTGTCTAACTTGGATAATTTAATAGCCAATTCTTAAGATTTTAGACTTTCTAGATGTAATGGTATGGTTGATTTTGCCCCAAAAACCTCCAAATGATGAGTGAGCTACAAATGCCCAATAGAAAACCCTTCCTTTAAACCCTTATATATCTAACCTCCTATGTCTAATTTAGATGCAACAAAAAATAAAATTACATTATGGATTGTGGAAACTTGATATCATTAAAAAATAAAAACTCTTTTTAAAATTCTTTGGACTCAATTGCGAGCTTAGATATACTCTACAAATATTCTAGAACAACAAGTATAATACATGACCACAAAAGGAACCTCCTAAACCTAATTTATTTCTATCAAGTTTTAATAATTATCTAAACCATCATTTGATGCAAAAAAAACTATACAATTATTCAAAAAATATATATCTACAACCTATTCTTTTAATAAAAAGTAATCCCACAAGGTATGAAACTATATAATATTTGACTATGAAATTAGCCATCGACGATAAGGAGCTTTAATAAAAGCACAAAAGAGACCCAAAATGAGAGAATAATTCCATTCTATAAAATGATTCTAATGATATGTGATTCTAGATTAATTGCTCATATGGGAGCTACAAGTGGGTATATATAAGATACACCATCAAGAGTTAAGAATACATACAACCAATGTGAGATAAAGGAGATTGATTCATATGCACATATAAAATATCTCCACCAAACTAGAAAAATACAAATCACATGATACAAATACAACCTACCTAAGTAGATACCCACCTAATCAAGATTACACTATCATAAGTACATATAATACAACAAAACAACTAACTAAATACAAAATAAAATGCATTGACAATAACCCTTTTATCCTTTTGAATATTTTGTCTCATTTTGGAAAGTTCATGCTTCAACTATATCCTTGTTTCAATTATCTTACCTTAAATCTACAAAATGTGCCTCTATCAATTCATGTTTAATTCTTGTGAGAGCGTCTTAATCATAAAAGTGAAAATTGATGCTTATTATGTTGTTCCTTTAAAAGAAAGCCCATTCATTGTTCCTACTTTACAAGTAAGTGTTTCTAGATATGGTCAAGTCATTTACCCTTCGTCCATAACATGGAACATGAAGAAGTAAATGAGTATTGATTAATTGTATTATTTTTGAACTATTTTTGAGGGGATTTATTAATTCCGATCCATTTTAATTTTAATGAAAAAAATATTCTTATGATATAGACACTCTTATAAGTTGGTTCAATTAATTTATTTGTTTGATCATATATGTATATGGTTTTTACAAGTTATAAAATTGAAACATAACAATCTCATAGAAAAAATATTATTATATATATTCTAAAAACCCACTACATACAAATATCACACACAAGTTCAAATATATATTTTACAGTCATAAAACTTATAACTTAATGTACAAATACTTAAACCAAAACAATTAAACAAAACTCGAAAATTATATAAAAAATAAAAGACCTGGCCTTTTCTAAGCCAACTTTGACCTAAAAATTGTGAAATTAGTCAATTAGTGTATGGAATACACACATGATACAAATCCATGGCCAAGATTGTTCATATAATCTTAAAACCTCTTCTACAATTTCTTAGCCGTTGATTCAACATATTCACCAACTTTTTCTCATCTAAAGAACGCCAGAGTCGTGGGCTGCACCAGCATTGGATGTATACTTTCTGGGTTGTACTAATTCCAACAACAAAACTCCATTTGAACAACTGTTATAAGAAGATATTTTAAATTTGTAGGTATGGTATCTTTCTATGACATGTAAAAGGTGATCATCATGTGTTGGAATTGCATTGCTGATAATGGCAATGAGCTTTCAATGCAAGAATATATGAGTAATCGCCAACCTGGCTCATGGTCCACTAAATTGCCTGAATACATGTAGAAAAGGTGATGTCTTGACAGCTTTTCTTTAAATCATTACATTCTAAAACATAGACGGCTTTTATAAAATTGATGTGCTGCTCAACCAACAAGCATAATTTATCATCTCATAAAGTTGATCAGGTTAGGAAAGTGTAGAAGAATGAGACAGAGCACAGTAACAATGGAAAGGTACGTGTTGTAGCATGGCATCTTAAAGTTGATAACGTTGTGTTCTACATCAGACAAATCAACAACCAGGATTGTTTTTATGGTCTTACACTTTCTTTCCAAGTGTCGATCCAACAATTTCACCTACTTTTTAAAGATGGTAATCACTCTTTCATGTGTAATTTTTAATGTAGATTAGATTGATAGATTCGAGTGTGAGTCATTTTTGAAATTATTCTCGTTGTTTATACACTATTACTGAGAACACAATGACATTCCTCTCTTTTATATTAAAGAGATGGAACATTTTTTTAATTATTTCAATGGCAATATTTTTCAATTATTGGTAATTAACATTGTATGCAAGCGGTCTTCTTTTTGTTTTTGTAGTGTTAGAAACTTATTATCGTTCATGTAAACATAACATTAATATATTAAGGTAGGGTATTACTCATGTCATTTTTAAGAGACAATTGGTACACGTACCTTGAGTTATCAAAATTTATAATTAACAAAGTTCAAATCTTACCTTTGTATTTCTTTGAATTATAAGAAAAGTTATAAATATCATATCTTTTGATGTCTCATTAAATTGAAAGTATATAAAAATATATCATATCTTTTGATGCCTCACAAATATCGTCATTATGTAAACCTAGCATGAGGTCACTTCATACTTAATCATGTAGAAGAAACAAGGTGAATGAAAAAAACAATCATTCAAGGGAAAATCATTATGGAAGAAAAGTCTTTGGCTAGATGTTGGTCAAGGTTAAACATCTCTTGAAAGAAGTGAACCAAGAATCTTTGATCCTTATAAGCCATGATGGTCTAGAGAGACTTATATGAGTCGCTAATGAGGAAAAAAATCACCCTCTAATCTCAAGGTAAGAATAGCATATAAAAATAAAATAATCATTAATTTCAAGCTCCACCAAGCAAATTTAGCAAATATGATGCACCAAAGGAAGATAGTGATTTCATTCTATGTAAATAAGATGTGAACAAACTTTAAAGTATGCTAAAGGGACCTTTAAACTACATCATAATTGGAGCTTAGTGTAGCTTGGAGATTAATGATCACATACCCAAAGTGAAGATGTGGGTTGTATTAGTGTGAAATTTTCAAGGAAAGGGGTTCCCAAGGCTCTAGCCATTTGGAATGTAGGTAGGTTATATATATCTCTTTTTTGATACTTTTTTTTCTTGTTTATAGAAAAATATTATACATTAATTAAAAAAATATGCTGAGGAATTATAT
>VDFB02058242.1:550763888-550808704 GCA_007258455.2 Sequoia sempervirens
TCTTGAGAGAAAGAGAGAGAGGGCTCATGGCCCAGTCAAGGCTGGGCGGGCTGGGCGGCCTAGGCCATGGGCCATGGGCAGAGGGAGAGATAGAGGCAGAGGCAGAGAGATAGGAGTGAGAGAGAGACCTGAGAGAGGGAGAGGGGTGATAAGGGAGACTTGAGAGAGAGGGAGGAGGAGGAGGAGAGATATAGGAAGTAAGAGGTTGGGCTAGCTAGAGGTAGAGGCAGTCTTATGTCAAGTGGCTCAGGAATAGGGGTTAAGGGTAGAGGAGAGGGAGATAGAGGGAGTGAGTGAGTGAGAGAGAGACCTGAGAGAGGGAGAGGGGGTATGAGGGAGATTCTTAAGAGAGAGAGGGAGGGATGGAGTGGGAGAGAGATAGAGGGTAGAAGGTTTAATGGTTTAAGGATTTAAGGTTTAAGGGTAGAGGGCTAAGGGTAGAGTGGGGAGACATAGGAGTGAGTGAGAGAGAGAGACTTGAGAGAGGGACAGGGGGAGAGGGGGTAGGAGGGAGAGATGAGAGAGAGAGAGAGAGAATTAGGAGGGGGAAGGGAGAGGGGAAGAGAGGAAGAAGGCAGAGAGAGTGGGAGAGAGAATTAGGGAGGGAATAATGGGAGAGAGAGAGAAAGAGATAATATTTAAATATTTTATATGTTAGTAATATTAATTAGTTATATAATATTTTATATATTAGTAATATATATATATATACATTAACTAAAATATAGAAATAATATTTAAATATTATACATATTAATATAATATATTATATCTTAAATTATAAACTATATTTTATATTCTAAACTAGATATATTAAAATAAACTATAAAATATTTATTGCATTTTCTAAATCATATATTATAAAGTGTATAACATTTTTTAAAATCATATATAAACCAAATTGGATATCCGATTTGAAACGGATATCCGATATTTCTAACACATAATTTATTGCCTAAGGATTAGCCTCGAGCTTGCTTTGGAATTTGGCTTGGATATGCCAATCCTAAGAAGTCAACACAAAAAACGTGTTTAACAACTTACCTTGTTTTTCTAGACTTCGCCCATGTGGCTGACGACTTTTTTTTAGCCAAAATTGATGAAACGGAAAGGGTTTGTAGAGGAGACTCTCAACTTTCCACCAATATAAATTATTATTTACTTTGAATTTAATAAATAATTATTATTCATTTTCTATTAGAATTACGATAAAGTCCCGATTGATAGGCTGATTGAAAACATCTATAACTTTCAAGCGATATCATATTTTTGAATCCAAAACATGTGTCATATTCTATGCATACTATAGGATTAAAAAAATGAATTTCATGAAGTTTTGACCAAGTTAAGGTGGTCGACATATGAGTTTTTATATTTTTAAAAGTTGTAATAAAAATTCATAATTAATTATTTACAAAAAAATTACAAAAATAAAATCACATCTAGACATGAGTCCTCTACTTATATCTAAAATATTATAAAAAATATTATCATTTTATTGTGGTTAGGTGGTCAGACAGACACCTACTTCTTATTTTTCCTGAAATTTAAGTACTACTACATTGAAATTTCAAATTTTCACCAAATAGACTTTAAAAAAAAAACTTAGTAGTTTAGAAACTACATTCAATTTTCCACAGATTCTATTCTTACATATTTTTGAAATAATATAGATAACTTATTCAAATTTTTATGTCAAGTTTCCTAACTTTGATTTTTCTAATTTTTCATTGCCACTTAAGGGCCTATTTTTTCCATGATGATCATGCACATACCCTTCAATGAAAGTAAAGAATAGTTTATACATGAATAAGTAAACAAATAAATGTGCATATAAGGTGGAGACTAGTCATTGCCTGAGAATGACTAGTTTTCAAGGTGTCATCTGGTCCTGATACTGCCCCAAGTTGCTTGTGTCTTCCCTAGCTTCGTAGTGAGCTCCTAGCTCCTGCATATGGTAATCACAATGACATTAGAGGAATGCTCTAAGAAATGAAAGATCTCAAACCTTACATAAACACTTACCTATGCATGTATAAACCGATCCCTAAGTGCATTAAATAAGCATGCAAACCTTGGATGTCCTAGAAAATAGTGAAGTCATTGAACACATCCAAAATATGCATTTATTTTCTAACTTGTTTACTTCACGTGCAGATTTAGGACAAGTCTTATTACTGTTCTAATTCAGTTAAATGCAGCATGTGGGGTAAATGTGGCTCCCACAAGGGTAGAGCTCAACATGCTTTGAGAGAAATAGGAAATTGAGCAACTTGATCAAAGATATACCTGTTAGTAATGCATTAAATCAATATGGAATCACACCAGTTGATCAACTTTCATTATCAGATTCAAAAGATGCAACACATTTTGCTGGATATGTTTTTCAATCTTCTTAAGTGGATCCATGATCCATTGTATAAAAAGAAGTAAGTGATTTTGGAGATGCATCAAGTCCAATCATAGATGCATCAAGTTCAATTATGCATCTCTTAAATAATGAAGAAGAAATCAAGGCATTCCTGAAAACATCATGAAGCATATGGGGCAGTAGGAAGGAATAATCCAAGGTACTGTCAGGCCCCTCTCACCTTAACCCTATTGGACAGCCACATATCACATAGGATGGTGAGCTTTTAGATCACCGACATAGGTGACATGTGTCTTCCCACTAGGATCAAAGTGAGGAGACAATGCTAATTGTGGCACATAATTGAAAAGGTAAACAACTGTTGTGGAAATCAAGTAGTAAACATGTGGGGTAACAAGCATTGTTATGGATGTAGGGAAACTTTTTTCATCTCAAAGAAACCTCCAAGAATAGTAGTTCCTTCAGTAAATTTAATTTCAAAAAGATTACCTCAAAAACACATACAACCATGTCACAAAGCCGAATCAGACATAGTTCAATTCCCACATTAATCCTTCTGAGAGAAGCACATGTAAATTCAGTTCCAACAACTTGCATAAACAGATTCAACAAACAGAACCATTAAACATGAAAGATGGTACAAAACATAAGAACACATATATATATATGGGGAAAACCCTTTTGGGTAAAAAACCCCACACTCCAAAAGATTTGAGCCATTGTATTATTCAGCAACAAATAGAGTTACAATACAATCTCAGGCTCTTAGCCCTTTTCATAGAGATTACACCTCATTTCATTCTGGAGAAAAATGAGCAACAACCCTGTTCTGTTTCCCTCTCTCCTTTATACCTTTCCCTAATCAACCTCACAATCCATACAACCTTCACACTGTTACAATACTCTCACACAGTATACAGTGCAGATTAACACGAGAGATCAACCAAGACACTTAATCTAGAGGGATTTTGACAGCATAATCCTACCTTAATCTTCTTCTCTCTCAGTTCGGCCTCATGGCCTCGGCCTTACCAACTAACCTCATGGCCTCAGCCTTACCATTCAACCTCACAACCCCCAACCATTCAACTAGATACGATGCATGAAAAACATACATATTCGGTTTCTAGGAATCTACTATCCAAAATGATTTAGTTCGCTCAACCGCCAAGAAGCTCAACCGTCGACATTATCCCACATTGGCATGAAATATTAATAGTATTTAGTTGTATTTAGTTTATAAACAAAAGCCCGAAGACTTTAGGTATCCACGAGTTAGTCCTTTTATTACCAACTTACTCGTACACCGCATTTGACCATCGCACCAAACTATTGGTCATTCCTTGTGGTCTCCAACATGACACGCGTTCACTGCTTGTGCATTTCTGGAGAATCAAGTTGGGAATCTACAATATTCTCAACAAGTCTCCTAGAATTCCAAGTGGTCCCCACATCTATCGGCTTGTCACTAAAAAAGATAACTTCATAACTCTGCAACAAGGTTCTTAAGTTACCAAAACCACCAATGTCATGACAATGAAGGAGGTCATCCAGTTAGGAAGTTATGGAACTTCCAAACACCACGACAAGGTTAACAAGCTATGGAAACCAACAATTGGCAAGAGAATAAGCATCGGAGAAGGTTTCACCGAGGTCCCATGTCACACTGACGAAAACACCTCATCGGAAAGAGTCACAGTGATATGCATCAGGAGCAGCTCCATTGGCAACAAACTAAAAACTCACAACGATAGCTCAAGTCACATCGACCACTTCCATCGGCAAGACAAACTAAATGTCATACCGATATCGTCCAGACTTCTATCATCAGAAAAAGCTTACACTGATAGTTTAGGTCACGCCGATGACCCTCATCACCAAGACATTCTAGAGGTCACACTAAAATAGCTCACTCAGAGGTTTAGGCCTGTGGAATTGAGGCACACAATTCCAACAATGGAAGCCATGAAAGTTGGGACAAAAAAATGCATGCTACATGTCAATGCAAGGACGACATTAGTGGATATGCTCATAATCTTTCATGCAGGGGTTTTGGTCATCATAAATGATCCAACATGGATCAAGATTGCATGCAAGAAATGCAAGAACCCAAGTTCAAAATGATAAAACTAAATTCCTTGAGAACAAGTATGCATAATAGTGATATGGAGAAGCAATGCCATCAAACAAGAAGTCCACAAAATTGAACATAGCATCAAAGAAGTAGTGAGCCATAATCTCTAGAGGATGACAGTGTTATATGATGTCAATGTTATAGAAAAGAACTCCATTTGAAATGCATGTAGTCAAGGAGATACCTGGTAACTTCCAAGAAATCAGGGTAGTCCATAGGAGCAAAATGTATTCTCATGTCATACAGGACAGCAACAAAGACAAATTTCTTTGAATTTACTGAAGGAAAACAAGAGATGGTCATAAGAGATTACATTGTAGATGAAGAAGAAAGGAAGGGTAGTAAAACTTTTCAACTACCCTGTTCGGTGTCACATAATGATCAACTTTCATCTACATTTTCTTGAGTTGCTCAGACCCAAGGATTACCTCCACAAGTGATATGCAGTTGAACATAACTTTATAGATGGAATTGGGGAAGTAGTCAAGTTTCACAACTTACAAGTGTAACTTTTAATGGGCATGAGATATTTTCCACAATTGGATGCACAATCTGTTGTTTTGAGACAATGAAAATGATAAAAATTTAACAACAATGGAAAGAGCAATGTGGAGTTATAAGTACAATGAAAATTCTATGCATAACAAACTATATACAAGGAGCATGATAATTGTTAACCCTACATGATAGTGACCCAGGAACCTACAAAGTCTTATGCAAAAAATACCCAGCAAGGGCTTTCACAAGTTAATGACAGTGATTCTCATATTAGTAGGCATATATCACAATTGTAAGGGTAGATATCACAATTTGTGAAGAGGACAGTGATAATACATATATATGTGACAGCAGGTAGATAGAGTTAAAAAGGATATAAGGTAGTACAATCAATGCAAAACTAGGGCTATATGCCGAGCAGTCACTAAAAGAGAGAAAATTTGAAAGTGACGGCCTAAAGATTGGAAGGACAACCATCATGCAAAACAAGTAGCTAGAAAATTTAAAGGACAATCATGATGATGAAAAAATTAAGACAACATGTAACATCCCAATGGCATACTAGAGATAGAGTTTACTTCTAATATTATTCAATACAATAAACTTGTAAGTGCTCTTTGCAACTTGGAAAAAGTAGATAAGGTTGTAGGCCTAATACAACCATGAGAATTATTGAAAAATGTGTGAAAACAATTGCATGCCTAATGCAAATACTTTTATCATTTTATTACATGGCTACATGAAATCATTATGCATGAATAGATGTAAGTAGTTAGAGGCCCATTTACATAATATGAAAGGTACCAAGCTTCAATATCTAGGGTTTCAAGAAAACCCTCGAGCTCATTCATAATGGAAGGAACCAAGATGAAGTAAATGCAAACCATAGTTTTCACTAAGAGAAACAAACAGAAGTTCCTCATTTAGGAAAATGAAATGAAACCCTTGAAGTGAAGCCACAACGCATAATACAGAGTTCCAGATGAACATAAATGAATCCACAGAGGGAGGTCTATCTAAGGTAGCATCAAGTTGAAGAATGCAAGTACCAGGCAAATGCAACTATGTTTCTCTTCAAGAAATGCAATAGAATGGCAGAATAAGACCACAGTTAGATAAGAATTTTCACATGCTTTTTGAACTTGAAGTGAATACAGTCACAACATGAAACCTAGAGATGGCTACAAATATTTAAACCCTCGGCCATAATGCTGGGTGAAAACCCAAAATGCACAAAAAAAACCCAGTTCATATTTTTGCAGAGAATCACAATCTTGCTACAATTTAAGAGAACCCATCTAGTTTTATCATGAATGTCAAATGCATAAGTGTTTTAGAAGAAGCTATCATGGATTTTAAAAGAAGAAAAGAAGTATACAAAACCATTTCATCTCTTGTTCGTGGCCTTAATGGCTTTGTTCCTTCAAAACAACAATGCAAAAGGTAGGGTTTTTTCTTCTTTCAATAGAAAATGTAGAATGAAATGAAGAGTTTCTACCTTTATTAACCAGATTGAAAGCTCAAAGTAAACTCTATTACTGGAAATCTGAGAGGAGTGAGGTCAATTCAAAGCATACCTGGGGGTGTTGCTGATATTTTTGCAACTTTCAAACTTCTTTTATTTTTCCTAAAGCTTCTTTCAAGCTCTCATGGCGGCCATTAAAAATGGAGAACAACAATAGAGATAAAAAATGAAGCAAAGTCCATTAGAAAATGCTATAGGTCGTGGCCAAAATCAATGGAGGAGCTCCAAAAGAAGGGAAAAATTGCATGTCAAATAAATTCCTTTACCTATGTTTCTATACAGTTCCCATCAAAAATGCCATAAAAAACCAGTCAAAATCTCCACATTCTATGCATGCAAGTGAAACCCTAGCATCATCATGTCTCTGCCAAAGTGCTTGATGAATAAAATTATGGTGTTTTTCACATTTTTTTTTTATCTTTTGATGGTTAGGGTTTGACCCTTCTAGATGCCAATGGGATTTTTTATCCCATGTTTTAAAAAATGAAGCTCATGTTAATGCATAGTGGGGGTTGAGGCATTTGTTTTACCTTAGGCATGTGTTTTTCCTTAAGCATGTGTTTTGACTTAGGCATTTGTTATGCCTTGTGAAATATTGCTAAGTTCTTCAAGCAATGAAACATATGGAGTGTGCCAAGTCACAAGTCATGCCTTTTACCTTTTGATCATGAATGCCAAGTGCCTTGAAGACTTAGAATATTCCTTCCAAGAAGTGTGGAGGTCAATCATATAGGCCAAATTTGGGCCTTTATCTTGTTTTCTTTTGAAAATCAGAATGTTGATCATATGTGGCCTTGAAATACAGAATGAGGAAAGTAAAATAATCAAGTGCCTTGGAGGATTTTTGAGCTTGTTCAATGCTTTTGAAAGCATTTTAACATTTCATTATATTTTTTCATTTTGTTTCAAAGTATAAAATATCATTTAAGTGATTTGTTAATGACTTTGATATTATTTACATGCAAATATAATGTAATCTATTATTGATGGTGGGCCCTCTTATATTTTTCTTTGAAATGTAAAATAACTTGATTAAGTGGTGTATTATAAATCACCTAATCAAGTTATTATTTTTTTAATGCCTTTTTGGAGTCTTGTGTTTTCAAAACACACATATTGCATGAGTCAAAGCTGGGAGACAAAATGATGGCTTGCAGACATGAGGAGAGTGTGGGGGTGAAGCAATTGACTATTTTAGAGAAACATGTGCTACTTTAGAGGGAGTTTTGTCACTTTGGCATGACTTGAGTCTAAGCTTGACTTTTCACCATTTTGGAGGCCTTTTGGAGTGATTTTGGAAGGTTCTTTTTTGGTTTTTATGCCTCATCCGACTAGAACCTTGTAGATGGCCAGGCATAAGAGTTGTGTGATCTTTTTGCTTAATTATATTCATTTGGGGCATTTTGGAGTTAGTTCTTTCTTTCCAACAACATGATAGCTTTTTTTTTGGAGCTATTTTTCATGGAGCAGTATTGTACAACTTAGATGGACTTGTTATATAGTAAGCACTTTGAATTAATAAAATAGAGTATTTTACCTTGTCATTTCATGTTTCATGGTATGTTGTTAATGATTAATCATTTTGTCTTGTGAAAATTTATCTTTCCTTGCAAACTTGTCTCATGTTTAGGCATCTGTTTAGCAGAAAATGTGTGTTAATAGGTTATAAGTTATGTTATTTAATAGTGTTGTTAGTTGTGAAACCTTTTTTTTCCTTCTAAAAACCCTATTTAGAGACCTCCTTATAAATTACTTATGTAAACTACATTTGAAAATGAGTTGTGTAAGCCAAGTTTTATGATATTGATTTGAATGTGATAGGTTGTTATCAGGTCCTAGTTGTTTTTTGGTGTATCACCTTAGATATTTTCAGTATTAGGTTCATTTTTCATGCAACTCTTGCCTTTTACCTCAGAAATTAGTAGTTAGGTGGCATCAAAAGGGGAATCCAACCTATAATCTCGAGGTCTACTTCGAATAGGACACCCACAACCTAAAAGCAGTCCCATGTTACATCCAAACCTGCTAAGTTCGTTCACAGCTTGGCATTAGGGTGCATATTTGGATCCCTAATAGTTATCTATTATATAAAGTAGATATGGATATTTATAATGTAATTTATTTATTTTTATATAAAATTTAGAACAAAGATCATATATATAAGTCAATAAAAATAATTAATGTAATTATTAATATGTTTTTAATTGTATTTTATCTATTAAGAGGATTTTGTATGATTGAACATTATTTTGTATATGTTAGAACAATTGATTATTAATTATAAAGATAGTAATGTTTACACAAGTATAAAATTAGTTCATGGGGTTTTAAAAGTATGATTCATAATCTCGCTATAAAGTGTAATAGATATGTGATAAGTATTTTATAAGTTATTTTGATTAATTTTATCAATTTTATAAAAATATTTTAAATTTATGTTGACCTTTTATTAGATGTATATTTTTTGAGTTTGAAAAAGTAAAAAATTGATGAATGTGTATTTTTTGAGTTTTACGCCTTGTTATAATCATTTTGTTATTAAGATATTCTAGTTTAAAGTAATAGGAAAAACATGGGTCTCTTTCTAAATCTTTACCTCCTCGAATGACTATCTTAACCCATTTTATGTTATTAAAGTTTGAATGTTGTGCATGTCATATTTCAAAGATGTAAATGTAAATTCAAATGTTGTGCACTTCTAATATGATTTGATTATAGATGAAATATATTATATTAATTATGTTCTTTATAGGTTTTTAAACTTTATTTTTATAGCACACAAAATAATACCATAAAATTGTACAAATGAAATACATTGAGACTACTCAAATAGTTTTAATTAAAATATAGACTATTAATAAATCAAATATTGTATTACCCTAAAACATTATGAAAAAAACATTTTATCCAATGATGCTAAACATATCTAGATACACAAGCTTTTATGTTCCATCACATGTGATGGTTTGAACACTACATGTAGAAAAATGGGACATGGAAAAAAATAACCAATGTTAAAGCAAAGAAGGGTTTACCTAGAGCTTGTGTGAAGATTCTTTTTTTGAGACATGTCTTTTTTTTATTTACTATTTTTTAGATAACACTCGCTTCAATAAATTTGTTAATGGATTGACGAATGATGTTACTATTCTAATTAGTTATTCTCCAAAAAAATCATTTGAGTTCACATCTTGTTTCTTTTAATAGGTTTCCTACTTTTGGAGGTTGTTTCTTTGTGCCAAGACATCCATGCTACTATAATTTCACAACCATTATTTCTTTTACTATTTTGGATCATTCAAGAACAAGTTTATGTTTCAATTATAACCCTTTTTTTATTGTCTACTTTGGACCTATAGAATGTTTCTTTATTATTACTTATTCAATTATTGTGAGAGCATTGATCTCAAAAACAAAAATTGATGTCTATTTTGAATCTACTTTAAAGGTAAGTACATGCATTATTCCTACTTCAAGAATATGTAGTTTTAAAGGTGGTCAATTTATCATTCCCTTAACCCACAACATGGAACATAAAGAGGTAAATGAATATTGATTTCTTGTGTTACTTTTTTACCTATTCTTTTGGGGGTTTATTATTTCTATCCATTTCAATTTTAATGAATAATTTTGTGATCATGATATAAACATACTACTACTATTTGACTCATTTAATTTATTTGTTAGATTGTACATGTATACAATTGTTAGAGATTATAAAACTAGAGTGCAATGATCTCACATAGGAACAAATATATATATATATATATATAGAATAACTCACAGTTACATACTAATATCAAGCACAACTATAGATATATAATTTGCAATCATAGGCTCATAGCCTAGTGCACAAATACTTAAATCAAAACAATTAGACCTCAAAATTTAAAACCGATAAAAAATGGTCTTTTCTAACTCAAATGTGCCTAGAATAAAAATTATAAAACTAACACTAGACCATTAGTACATGTAATGACCTACACTTAGCTAGATTAATGTGCTTCTTGTTGATGATAGGCTCCTAGACACCACCTTCCCAACTACTGTGATATTTAAATATTGAAAGTGAGAAGGTGAAGCTCTTAAAGCAAGGGATTAAATGAATGTTCTTCATTGGCATCCAATTCAAATCCTTAGATCAATTACATGAATCTTCTTTGTATTCCCCACAACATCCATGACATGTTGGATTACCATATATTGCATCACTATGATGAAGGGAAGCATTTGAGTATAGAAGTGATGAGATGATGTAATTCCTTTCTATCAGATTTGCTATCCAAATTGTAGGCTAAATCAAATTCCAACCTTTTAGCCTCCTATACCACAAAATACACTAGCCATTGGATTCTCTTTTGTAAGGCTTAAAACTAAGAATTTGAGAACTTATATATGGGGTTACCAATTGAGAAGACACATTTGAATCCTAATGTACAAATTACACATATGGCATTACTATCATGTTGATTATACAACCACCATCACACAAATTTATAAATTTTACAAATATTTTTAAGTCTTAATCAATAATAAACCAAGCTTTCTATCCATGTATATTGTAGAGAAAAAGAAGCTATGTAAGCCTATACATCAAAATTAGTGTATATACAATATAAAACAAGAATAGAAAAATAGAAAGAAAAAATATTATGCAGTATTTTTACCTAGAAATAATCTTTGAGTAGAAAAGTCTAGCATAGTAACAAAAAAATTACTATTGCAAAAATTCAACCATTCTACAATACAATAATGAATCTCATTCTTTCACTTTAAATATGTGTGAATATAAATAAAGAATGTTTCACAGTGCATAAATTCATACAAAAGATAGACATAAGATAGACATGAATACTTTGAAACATAAACAAAAATAGAAATGACCCAAAAAATATAAAAAAAAATGCGAATCAGAATTGATCCCATCCCAACTATTAAAGTTGAAAAATACATAACATTTATCCAACAAATACAACTATTATCTACCTCAGAATAAACATATTTTCTAACTATTTTATAAAAATTGCATATTACAGATATTTTAATGTAGTATGGTACGTTTGTACTACTGGTGATGGCAATGAAAAGGATAAGTGAATTGCTTTCAATGGTAGAATATTATCTGAGGTGACGCCCACCTGGGTGATGGTCCTCCAGAAAAGTGGAGCTTCTCTTTAACACGGAACGTTCTGAAATTGATATGCTGCTCAACCATCAACGATAAGATATCAGTTGGCAGCTTCTCTTTAAAAAGTTACATGTCTTAAAACTGGTGCGCATTTATAAAATTGATGTGCTGCTCAAGTAAGAAGGATAATATATCACCTCACAAAGTTCAGGTTGACAGGACAATGTAGAAGAACAAGACGGAGTATATTAATAATAGAAAGATGGAAAGGTAAGTGTGCGTAACAGGACGTTTTAAAATTCATACCGTCTTGTTTTACATCAGGCAAATCAACGACCAGGATTTGTTTTCATAGTTTTACACCCCAAAGGAAATGTGTCCATGTCAATTTCTACAAGGGCTAGCAAAGAAAGAGCCTTGGTGTACTAGCTAGAGTACATCTTGCTTTGTATAGTTAGGTGAAATCACATAAGTGTGTACCACTTTTAGATCAAAATAAATCTTGTGAAAATGAATTGTGCCTAAAATTGTATATGTCTAATTAAACCTAGTCAATACATTGTGGTATGTTATGATGAGAAAGGGTTTTGATCAAATAGGATTCAATTAAAGCCCCTTGGGGATCTCCTATAAAGAAAAGGTTGATCCATTATTTCACCACTCATAAAAAATATGAATGAAGATTCATTATTTTGTGTTGAGAGATTTTTGTGTGTGAGACACAAAGTTGTGCACTTGGAGGTAGAAGCATGGATAAATCAAGATTCCCCTCTCCCTAGTTGGTTACATCAACCAATTAAGCAAGGGGGAATCTTGATCAGTTGCATTATATTTTCATTAAGGATATTGAGGACAATAGGGGTTTGATCCAACCCACTCTCAATCCAAAAGGTATTTCATAAAACCTAATTCAATCAAAGGTGATTCAATCAAACTTGTGGTAGTTGTTTCTTCTCTTATTCACATATTATATTTTCCTAATTCAAAATAGTCAACTTCATATTAATGCATGCGAAGTCAAATCAAATCACTCGAATATGCTTTTCTATACATGTAGGCCTCATAATTGGATTTCCTAAAAGTATAATATATTTTCAATATTATCTTTTTCATTTATTTTTTAAGTAACATAGGTCCATTACAAAAAATAGGACCTCTATTTGAGACACTAGGAAAATAGAAAAGTAGGTCAAAAAATTAAACTATACTCCACAAATTGATGTCCTTATTTCAATCAAAATAATAATTTCCAATTAGTATGCAAAGAGAAACATGTTATGGTAAAATGCGGGACTAAATTTTGTTAGTATCAATTAAATATTTAATAATGGATATGTATTCAATAAAAAAAATATTAAAAAGTATTCCTATTCAAGGGATAAGTGCAACAATAGTGGAGAAAATTTTGGGTTGAATTGCTCTAATAGGATAAAAGAATATTGGTCTCTTCCCTTAGAAGGGTATGTCAAATTAAACTTTGATGTGGCTATGAAAGATTATCTTGGTTTAACTAGGAAAGTGTTGTGATTAAAAACTTAAGTGGTGATTTAATATATGGCGGCTCTCTCTTATTTGGTATTTTCACCAATGAAGTTGAATGAGAAGCTTTAATAGTAAGTTTTGAAACAACATTCTCTTAAAATTTGTCTAAGGTAATCATGGAGGGAAAAATACCTTTAGTATTAGTGTTATAAGGAAGGGAAGGATCCCAAGTTGGAAAATAAATCAATATATAGAAGAGGTTAAAGTATTAAATCAAAAATTTGAAATTATGAGGTGTGTCCATTGTAATTTTCATCAATTTTCATCTAAACTTGGTTGTGTACATTTTTAACAAATGAAGGAATTAATCAAACCTTGATTATAGCTATATATAACCATAAGGGTAGCACTTGAAATAATCTATAACTATTAATAGTATATGAACCCCCTTAATTCACATTGCTTCATTTAATAAGTTCTAGTTATGGGGTGTTAAAATTGTGCCTCTATCCCTTGGTCTACTGGTGAAGTTGAAAGGTTCGAAATGAGCCCACCAAGGATCAAGTCTTGCTGAGTGCAAATCCCCGACGCAAAAGGGATGAGGTTGGGATCGTGTCCTAGGCGGATTTTTCCGAAATAGATACCCCTCAATCCTTGGTACTAAGCTAAAGGGGACCCCCTCGGGGGTATCTTCAAACCAAAAATAAATAAAAATTGTGCCTCTAAGGTATCATTTATAAGTAGGTGCACAAACTGCTACACATATAAATATATGATTAAATATCCTACTAGTGTATATATTTGTAGTGTTAATTGGTCTTTTTCTATGCATTAAACATTATGTTTATGGTGGAGGTGAAGTATATTGTGTTGTTTTGTAAAGAATGACATAACTTTCTAATCATTGGTAGGGTGTTGGTTCTAGGGCTCTAAAGTTGTTTATTTTCTCTCTAGATTTGGGATAGGTTTCTAATTTGGTATGGAGATTCAATTTCAAGAGCACCATGATGGGGTACATATGGCTTAAGGTAAAATCTTGGATAGGAATATACAATATGTATTATCTCATTAATATTTTATAACCCTCAATTTTTTTAAGGGCATATTGGGAGAACAAGATCTTATGGAAGTTCACTACTCCAAAGAAACTATTTGTAGGGATTTTATCAACAAGCTTGCTCGTTATCCACCATATTTTGTTATTTTCTTATGGATCGTTCAAATATTCCTGCCAAATCAATTTTGTTGGCATGATGGTTCAACATATTCTAGAATGGAGATTGGTCAAGAGATGAAATCCATATTATTGAAGGGTGAAGGCTTGGCTTTGAATACTCTACAAATAGATTTTTCAAGCATAATCAAGGAGTTGTGAAGCAATTTAAGGAATTATGTGAGCTTATTCTAATTATTTTAGAAAATTATTAGTTGATTTGTATGTCCATCACTATTAGAGGCCTCTAGAAATTGGGTGAGTTCACATTTTATTAATTTTTAATTCCCCTAACATGCAAAGATCTAGGCCTTGGAAAAATATATGTTATGGAGTGAGTTTTTCATCCTTGGTGTGTAATTGAGGGGTAAAATAGGTAACAAGAATAATCCTTAGGTTGGGAATGTGGTTGAGACAAGCCATGCTTCTTGTTGATAAGGAGCATTTAGGGTGGTGTAAGCTATCATATTTTTCTTATATGTTTTCTTTTACATTTGGTACTTTAGATATGGTATTTTCCTAATTTTTGGTATGGTTTCTATTGGTAGTTTTATGTCTTTTTATATGGTTGTATGGTTTGGTTCTCTAGTATAATTATGTATCTTTTGATAGGTAGTGGTTGCATTAGGGTGCAATTTTTTATTAGTTGTAAATTATGTTGTATCCAATGGCTTTATGTAAGATTTTTATATCAAAGGTTGGGAACCTACATAACCCCCACTATTATATCTCAAAAAATTACCAAAAAATCCATGCACTAGATATTGGAGTTAACAATTTAATTCCAAGAAACCCTAGAAAGATTTTATTTGTAGTAAAAAGTTGTGTGTTATGGTAAAAATTTGTCACTCAATCTAAAAGAAAAAGAATACTAATTAATTTTTTAGGTGAAAAGTAACCAAAAATGATAAAAATAAGTATTTGCTTTTTAAAAAAAAATACAAATAGAATTCAACACAAAACACTAGTTTACATCATCTTTAAATTATTGGTAGTTTATTTCATAATTGATATGTGTTGAATATTGAAATATGTTGATTTGTATGGCCTAACAAGGCTAAAAGTCGGTGTCCACACTATTTTGCTTTCACAAAATTGCATAGAGAATTCAAATGTTTAATATGCATATATGAAGAAATCAATCAAAATAATGGTCATTCATCTAAGTCTATGTATCATAGTTACCACATGAAAGATCACTTGACATTGAGTGTCCTATCAAATTCAGCGAGAATGGTGCCTTGAGCAACTAATATTTTAGCTTGAATTTTCTTGAAAACATGGAAATAAGCATTCTTTCAATTCAATTTTGGTCAGCTCTTCTAATGTAAGACCCCCAAGTTTTAGCCCCATATAAAAAAATAGGTGTAACAAGTAAGTGAAAGAGGTTAATCTTAGCTTGAATATCCTAAATTTGAAGTTAAAAGTATTGTTTCTCAAGAGTGGTGAGCACATCATACCCTTTGCTCCATCTAGACTTAACAAGTGGTGAAAAACTAAAGTGTGTCTTGTAAAAAAGGATAATGAATTGTATAATTATTTATATATTGACTAAGAAACATCAAATTAATTTAATAGTTATTATGATACTTTACAATTTTTGATGATCCACCCAAAATTTCACCATTTATTTATATAATCATCTACAAATTTTGTACAACTATAAGTACATTGACTTATCCTTACTAAAGAAAAGATGCATCTTCAATTAAGAGACTCTACTATAGAGAAAATCTAACATCCATGGCTCAATTATTTTTGATTGTATGACCATATTTAAGTTTTTTAATCTACAATCAATATTTTAAATATTGTATCAAATGAATAGTAAAATTTTAGTTGAACTATTAAAAATTGTAAGGAATTGTAACTAAGATATATTAACCCTTTTTAATTTCTTGCCTTAATCATGAACCATTCCAACAAAAAATAATATTTGATAGATGGGATGGACTATCAAATTTATCCCCTAGTGGCAAGTATTCACAACTCTATCGAGACACTAGAAACATTAAGACGCTTAATCATCCTTAAGTAGTAACTCAAATTACTAATAGAATGAGGTCAATAATGCAAACTACAATACCCTTGACACATTTGAGGTATGTGAATTAGATGAACCATTCTCTTTATTATATAGTGTTCTACACATCTAAAGAACCAACACATTTGAAATGGAAGATAAGGATGCAGTTAATAGAAGATGTGTCTTCTAATAAGAATAGGAAACACAGTTCATAAATGAATGAAAACACTTGAATGTTAATTGAGTCTTTTGAATACAATATTTATATAGAACCTTTAATATCTAATAGATATATTACTAAGATAATACTAATGAAGAAGCTCAAATAAAGTTGTGAGAGGTGCTTTATTCTTTAAAGTAGGAGATGCATATGTTAGCCAACAAGTACAAAACCCACGAGCCCTTGAAAACCAATTAGATTGTCTTCCTAAACTTAGGAGACATTGCAAGATAGTTTGAAAAAAAGTGAGCTAGGAGTCATAAAAAAATGTACACTTAGGGTGGGGTCCCATGGGGGCGCTGCAGGGTCTATTTTGAAGGAACAGGAGGTCCGATGGATTCAGAAAAACATTGCTACGGGATTAAATGGAATCTGCCCCAGAAAAATAGCTGCTCCTATGGTTTAGGGCTGCAAACTTGAGGGGTGGAAATGGGGTGGGGCTGGAGCTCGCCCCTACAGTTTAGCAAATGTTTTTTCCAATTGTCGGCTATCAAACTCGAGTTTCAAATTCCCACCAGAATGAAATTGGGGGGAAATATTGTAAATTTACAACTTTATAATCTCTATGTTTTACGTTTTACTGCCGCAGCAAATTCGCCTCTTACCATGAAATGAAACTGTCTCGCTGGTCGAAAGCCAATTGCCTGCATTGAGTCTCACTGTTTTGGTCGAAAGCCAACTGCCTGCATTTAATTTAATGGCTTATCAGTAAAACTTAAAGACGAGCAAAATCACTGCGCAGCTTTAAATGAAGGTGCAGCAATCTGTTTAAAGGGCAAACAATCTGTACGAACGCAGATAGATGGATGCCGATCATGGCCATTAGTTTTCAAGATTTCAGAAAATTAGCTGAACTTTGCTATTTTTTTCATGGGACCGCCAGCTTTAAAAAATTCCTAAAAAATCTCAGCAGCACCCACTGAGACTTTTGAGGAACCCGCCCTCATGGGACCGCACCCTTAGGGCATGTCCCCATGCAACTACTTAGCTTATTTTGGCTAGCAGCCACTGCTCAAATTTTTTAGGAATAATTTGTGGGGCTAGTGGCCCCATGAATTTTAATTTACTGCTTATTTTTAAGCAGTCATCTAAAAAATTTGTAATTATTATTTATTTGCATGTATGAATGAAAAATTGGAGAGAAATAAAAAAGAGGGAAAGAAATTTATGGAGCCACCTCACAGCTTTTTAATATGCAGCCATTGCTTATTTCCAGCCCCCATTTTTTTTCCACAGCTTATTTCCAATTCCTAAATAATAGCTGCTCCACTAAAATAGGTAAGATTCTAAATTTTCCTTTTCCGAGAGTTTTAAATTTGCATGGGAACACTTCTGCTGCTTAAATATAAGTAGAAAATGCACTTAAGCAACTGCATGGGGACAGGGGGTTATATCAACCTCACAAATTTGTGAGGTGAATAAATGAAACACAAATAAATAACAAAAAGAACGAATATTTTGTAAGTGAATAAATAAATGAACGACTTAATTGGCTTATGATTCCGGCCCCACCCAAGTCTTTCTGTCATTGGGAGTTGGTGATTGGGGTCTAAAGGAGATAGAGGACTCCTCCGGATGAGAAGCAAGTCGCTTTTCCCGGGAGGCACAGTCATGGGAAGAATCTACCGGGATTTGTCGGTTGTTAGTCTTCTTTCTACGCCGTGCAAAAAACGCGCAAACGAAAAAACAAATGCACAAGAAATTTGGAGCCTATAACAAATCCACGCGGATCTCAAATTCAAATAAATTTCAGAAAATGAGGAGTCCGGCGTCGGTGGGAATCGACCCTGGATCGTACAAAAATAAAATTTGTTAATAAACTAAAAGAAAGCGGTTGTTTTCAGGGTTGGATTTGAAGGAAAATGAGTAGAAAATTGATATTAAAATATCTGCAGTTTAAAGGCATTCACAGATCGCATTTGGCCTCAAGAGATGTTCTGATCTTTGTTTAGATTTTAATGTGGCAGCTGGGCATGGAAATTTGGAATCTGTGAAGGCCAGAAGTGGTTGTTTTGTGGCCTGCGCTTTGTATTCTATTTTGGTTTTTTATTAAATAAATTATATAGATGTTATTAAATTGTGGGTTTTATATTATAGAGTAGTATACATTTAAATTAATTTATCAAAGTTATATAGGGGTTGAATTTGGTTTAATAGTATATTTCAAATAGTTTTTATATATCAGATTAGAATATTATAAGTATAGATCAAAATAAATCCATCATAATTATTCAAGAGTTAAGTTTGCTCTAATCATACCTCTAGAGAATTTGAAGCTTAGTGGATGATGTAATCAATAAACATACCATCACTTTTAATGAACTTTTTGGTGACATGTCAATATTGAAAAGAAAAGCTAAGTAGTAATAAGATAGAAGAGAGGACCACTCAAAAGCATGAACTAGAATATTCCATTGCATGTTGGACATGAAAAACCAATAATACAATTGACATATAAAAGTTTGACAATCACAACAACATTTTAGGATTTCATCTTAAGAATGTGAATGTCGTCTAAAGATTCATAGAAATGACTAATTCTCTAAATGTTACCACCTTTCTTAAGAGTGTGACATCTTTTTGGACATTAACCTTCACTAGTTAAGACCTGGGACTTTGTTAATGATAATTGAAACCTAAAAGGCACTTGATTTATTCATACTTAGAATCAAGCACCTTCCATGGACTTAATGCTTTTCATAATTCTTGATAATGTTGAGAAGGGCACGCATGAACATCCAAATTTGATGGTTGTTTAGTTATACTTGGGTATCTTTGTTGTAAAATGTAAGTTAAATTTTACAAAAGATTTTATCATTTGAATACGATAATATTACTATACACACAAACATACATAAGATATACATACATACATACATACTCAAAGAGATAATTTTCATGAAAATTTTTCTTGACAAGCAATGTTGAACATTTTAGGCTATGGGAATAATAACATTTAGCTAACTCATATATATAATTTTGATGACTACATTTGGCTAATGAAAAAAAATGTTATTAAACTTTAGTGTAACACCATAATTTCGGAAAATGCACTTTGAATGTATAATGTCATAAATTACAGTTTATGCAATTTCACATTACATATGCCTTCCCCTTTAGATAAATTAAGATAAGTATGCTCTTTTTCAATCCAAACCATCTTTTGCCACCTGGCATGCCCAATTCCTCTACTATTGAGTCTAATTTTCTCACGAGCTGGTGTGTGTTGTGGAGATGTTTACGTGTTGTGCTCGCATCTCATGAAAATTCATGACCGAGGTGGTCATTGGGACGTTACACTTTCCATGCTTTGGTAGAGTAATGCCTCTGCCAACCTTCACCCTCATTGAGAATCACTCAAGTAGGTTGTTTGAACCAAAAAGACCCTCTTTCTTGAGGATTCATTCATTCAATCTTGATCTTTTTGGAAGAAAGATACACAACTCTCTCTTTTTCTCTCATTTTCATTAGCATTCTACAACACGTATTGAGCATACACAACATTCTCCATCTCTTCTTAACACATATCTTTCCAAGAAATCTTCCACAAATTTCAAAGTAAACTCCATTGTTGCAAACACGAAGATATCTTGCAAAGAGGTCACTGTCATCTTGGAGACTCTTGTTGCTCCTTCATTACACCAACAAGCTACTCTACTTCTGTGCTTGGGTGTAGTAACTCTTCAAGATTTTACATTAAGCATATTATCTTTATTTGTTAGCATATTGTTCTTTTTATCATTTTATGTCTATTTCTATTATATTGTCCAAGGTTGTCTGTGGAGGTGAGAACACCAATACGAGGGTTTGATTGAGGAAAACTCCTATACAACCACCCAACCTTTCTATTTGGTCTTATGTGTGTAGGTATAGGTGGAGGGGTTGCTTGGATAAAGCTTAGATTTCATCAAACATCTTTGGTGATCTCCTAAACCTCTCTTTGCCATTTTCATCTAAATTTCCTTAACATCTTTATTTCTATCATTCTATATTCATTATGCAATCGTACTTCACACAATTTCACATCCAAAATCCTGTACAAGATATTTTGTTTTTCCCTATGGCAGTTTCTATTTTTTGTTCGTACAATACACTAGTGTGGCGTGTTGTTGTCCTATAGCCGCATGTTAGTCCTGGACAGAAATCTTGTAGAGTTGTCCAGAAGACCTCTATACCCCACACTTTTGGTTTCTAAAGTCTAAAGGGTTTAGATAATTTCTGTTCTCTTTAAAATACACTTTTTATTAATTAATAGATAAGCTTGAAGGTCGCAGTTACCTAAAGGCTTACCTAAGTGGAGGGTTGAAATTTGGATCCCGAAAGGATTTGATTATCCTTCATAGCAAGTCACTTTTCATACTCTATATAATGTACAATTGATAATGATGTCCCCTTTAACATTTAACATATTACTAGACACAATTACAACTACTCAAAAAATTCGATCAAATTTACATATTTGTTATATTTAAAATGATACTTATCTTATTCAAGCTCTGCTATGACACCTTAAATTAGGAAATACAATTTGAATGTAAATTTAGTGATGATAAAATACAATATGTATGTTGTTTGAGATTCAAATGTATATTTATCATAAAATCTTAATGCTTCTTTATTTAAGAGTTCTCTTCCTCCAACCACCTCCATACTTGGGTGAACATTAATGTATTCATTTATGGTGGAAGAAAATAAAATTTTAAATTTGACATCTCTTTTCTTTTTTGAATAATCTAACTTGTATAATTTATTAATTATGGTGAATATAATTCATTATTAAGGGATGAGTATAAGGTAATGGGATAGAAAATGAATAAAAAGGAGATTTTTTTAGAAATAAAAGTTTGTTATATTTAATGTGAATATTTGAATAATTTATAAATAGAATATTAATTAGTGATCATTTTAAGATTTTTTTAAAAAATATAATTTTGTTATATTTTAGTTTAATGTGTAATAATTTTTGTGGTGAAAATAATCAATTTTGAAAAAAAAAATTATGATGATTCTTGTCAAATTTCTTCACATTGTTAGTTTTTATTGATGAATTTGTCTATTATTTTAAAAAATAATGTGGCTAATGACTTTAAGAAAATCCATGTAAAAATATATAAAATATTAGTGAATCTTAGCCCAAGATGTGGCAAATATATGCCAATTTTAGAAAGAAAAATAGAATTATGACAAATTTTTCAAATGTACTCACATTGTTGGTTTTTCTTACTAAATTTTCCCATGATTTAAAAAAAAACGTGGCTTGCAAAATATTATATGCTTTAAATGATAAACTTTACATCATCTTAAGAATGTAGATAAAATTTACTAGGAGGTCCAACATGCTTCAAAATAAAGCGAGGAAAGGACACCATTTTCTCTTTTAAATGAATTAGGGAACAAGAAGAAATTCCTCCTCCTTGTTATCATGGAATCTAGCAGCACTCAATTCACGGATAACCCCCCTACGAAACTTGTTTGTTTCCTAAGTTCGTGAAGTTCAAGCACGTAAAATGAGGTGATTTTCAATCCACCTCGAAGTGCATTCCAAAGCCTCAAATAGTCAGTTTGAGCATCCCCCTATGTTCGCCTCGCGAAGACCTTTGAAACGAGCTCCTTCACGAAGTCTCACTAATCATACTTAGTTAAATTGTGAAAGATGCAGTTGTGCCAAAAAAGTGTGCTCTAACTCATCCAAATTTTTGGCTAAGTGTTGAAAGTGCAGGGGTGCCAAAAATCAGCAACCCTGCATAAAAAGTGATTTTCCAAAAATATGTAGAAGCGCTAAAAAAGTGCGCTCTTACACATTGTTGTCTAACTCATCCAAATTTTTGGCTAAGTGTTGAAAGTGCAGGGGCGCCAAAAATCAGCGACCCTGCATAAAAAGTGATTTTCCAAAATATGTAGAAGCGCTAAAAAAGTGTGCTCTTACACATTGTTGCCGACTTAGCCAATTTTTGACTATGGCATTATTTTTAGCACCTTTGCACTTTTCCAGCTTAGTCATTTTTGTGCAATGATGCTGAATTTTAGCACCTTTGCACTTTTCTTCTTTTAGCCAATTTTTACTATGGCATTATTTTTAGCACCTTTGCACTTTTTCCAGGCTTAGTCATTTTTTGTGCAATGATGCTGAATTTTAGCACCTTTGCACTTTTCTTCCAGACTTAGCCAATTTTTTACTATGGCATTATTTTTAGCACCTTTGCACTTTTTCCAAACTTAGTCATTTTTTGTGCAATGGTGCTGAATTTTAGCACCTTTACACTTTTGGCAGTTTTTATCTTAATCTCTTCAAACTTGCTCTATTTCCATTCCAGACCTCGTTTCTTTGCTCCCGCATTGTTTTTCGTGCCTAGTTGCTCGTTTCATGCTTGCTCAACATCGTTTCTCACTTCACGCTTCCCAATGCTACTTTTTCTACTAACATCTATTGATTCACCATCCTTGCAGTTTCTCTCCAAATTTCATCAAGTGATCCTAAAGGTGACATCTTCTGATCCAGTGAACTATCCCAGATCTACAAAGAAGCCGTTATGCAGCAAGTTGAGGATGACAGTTTTTCCCAAAGCCTCAATACATATCATTTGCGATATACGGCTGACACTTGATAATCTCAAGATGCATCTTTGCGGGTGCAAGAAAATCCATTCATTTGCCAGAAGGTCGATCACAAGAGCTCACACCCTTGTAGATTACACAGTCGGCCCAAATGATGCGTTCATACATGAGACCAAGAGGAAGTATGAAGACTCTGCGCCCAAAGCAAGGAACCATGAAGATTCTTGATCTCTGATGTTGAACATTTTGATGCTTCCCATTATGCATCTTGTAAATATTTCCTGACATCTTAAATGCCTTTTTGTAAATTGTAATTGCACCAAGTTTGAGATGTAATATTTTGAAAACAAATTACACTTTGACTTTGGTCAAAGTTAGGTGAGATCTCCTAAAATTGCTCACCTAACTTTCCTTGATTTCCTCAATTAGATTCCTAATTTTTCCCATCCCTCTTTCTATATAATGTGAGGGATTTCTATTATAAATTTATCCTTTAGTTTTTTTGCAATGAAGTGCTGCCCTTTTTGAAGCAAAATTGTGAAACTTTGTGTTCATGCTTTGTGAATGAAATTTGATCAATAAAGAAGAAGATTGCAAACCAGACTTTGTGTTGGATTCGATACTTTTATGAATTGATCTCATTTGGTGGTGATTAGCTTATGGAATATGAAGGACTCTAAGTAATTCAAGTAAACTTTGTGTTACATCCTTTATTTAGATTTTCATTTGTGTTTTTTTTATCTTTCGGTTGAATGATCTACAAGACTTTGTGCTTGTAATTATTCACGCTCTTTGGATACTATTGTTGAATGATCTACAAGACTTTGTGCTTGTAATTGTTCATGCTCTTTGAATACTTTGGTTGGATAATCTACAAGACTTTGCGCTTGTAATTGTTCATGTTGTTCGAGGAATTGTTGTATCTAAAAAGACTTTGTGCTTCTAACGTGACAAACGACACACTTTTCACAGATCCACCATTGATAAAGCTACGAAACGACTTTGTGCCTTCGTGAGCTTTCCCTTTTATTTTACTAGCTTACTGTTAATCACTTCTGGTACCTCTACACTTTGCTTTGACAAGATAGAGGTATTGGCATTACTGCTCGTTGTTAGTTTAGAGTTATTAAGAATTAAGAACTTCCAACAGTGAAGCATTGTAAACATCTTCTCTGAAAAAAGAGAGAAGGATGAATGTAACACACCCCCCCCACTTCGTAAGTATTGTGTACATTTTGTAATTACTTGTTTGTTTTACTATCGCTTCTATCAGCAGTAAGGGTGCCTCCCCTTTACGAGAGGAGAGATTTACATCTCACATAGCTAGGGCTGAAGTCCTAGTTGTGTAATCTATCGAAAAGCTGATTACATAATTTTCACCCAACACTCCTTAGAGTCATAAGAAGGAAAAACATCCTTATTTTTCTTACCTACCCCAAGGCTTGTTTCCTCTTTGCTATTTCTTACCTTAACTATAGGGTAGGAGGAATTAATGACTTGAGTAGCACCTTAGGGTTGATCTCTCTTTATTTAGTGTCTAGAACCGATATAGCTTCTTGTAACCCTTTTGGACCTTCACATTGTCCTCACTTTGATTTCTCAAATATGTAATCTCCATTACATCAAGACTTATGATCATGAAAGGAGGAACCCCTTTTTGCTCCAACAATATCCCATATCTTTAATTTTTCATTTAAAGGATATGGTTCCCTATGATGGGGGGTTAACTTTAACAAAGTTGCATCATTAGGCTCCCTTTAAGGTACACAACCAACTTCTCTATTTTCAACTTCTTGGCTTAAGGCCACTCTTTCCTATTTTTGGGAGATCTTTGAACATTTTGATCTTCCATTTTTCCCAAACCATGACATTTCTCTTTTTGATCAAACAAAACCTAGTGAAGCTTCCTATCTTGAGAAAGATTTGGCAAATTAGAGCAAAGTCCTCATCACTCTATTTGTGAGACTAACTACCATATGTAGAAGATAGGTGGAAAAAAGACATAATATTCTTGTACACTTTCATACATGATTTGTGAACGCAACTACCATATTTAGAAGATGAGTGGGTAGAAGATGAAATATCTTTTTCCACTTCCACATTCACATAGAATCTGCGATAAACCAAGGACTTTCTAGATTTTGTGATCATATCAAAATCTACGAGTTAAAAAATAATTTGGCTATTCGAAACATAATTTCTTCCTCCTAATATTGTAGTGGCTAACCTAAGAATCTTGCCTAGGCTAAGACCATGCTAATGTTCTCCTTCTTGGGATCAAACCTTGATTTTCATGCTTAGGAAGAATCATGCTTTACTAAGAAACCATAGTCCACCCACAAGATTCTAGACATAATCCTTGTGGTATGAAAAATTGACAAAGAATAAACCTTTCAACATCACAAAAATCCCTACTTGGCACTTTGATTATGATTTCCTCTAAGCCCAACATCTAACAACAACAATGTTAAGACAAGAGCCAATGAACTTTCCTATTATAGTGTTTTCGAGCCTTGAGGAAGATCTTTCAAACATGGAGTCAAGAATCCAAAGGAAGATGCCTTCCTTATCCAATATAAGATCTAAGGAATGTGACAAAGAAGGATTAAGGATGTTCTTACCTTTTAGCATCTCTACCCACAATTTATTGCCTTCCTTAAAATCATGTGTCGACCATTTCAAACCTATGATACAAGAGAAGGGGACTCAATCATGGTTCCCACATTTTGTCGATGACCTTTTTTATTTGACCCTTATAAAAGATCCCTACCTAAAGACAAGACACAAATGTGTTCTTGACATTGTTACTATCGCCATCCTCCCCATTCATAATTTTAAGAGTATTAACTAACAAATTTGGATTCTTGCTTAAACTCCATTCAAAATTTTGTAATCACTACAAAATATATATGCCAACATGATTACAAAATATATGTGCCAACATAAAATATAATTAATTTCATAGTCATATATGAAAGTTTGTATGAGGATTTGTAGAAATTGTACAATCTTTTGACAACATGCTGAAGAAAGATGTTCATGCGGATAACCTATTTACAAAATGT
The DNA here is from genome assembly GCA_007258455.2 of Sequoia sempervirens. Lineage (NCBI taxonomy): Eukaryota > Viridiplantae > Streptophyta > Pinopsida > Cupressales > Cupressaceae > Sequoia > Sequoia sempervirens. The sequence goes on from VDFB02058242.1 coordinate 550,790,106, forward strand.
TAGTACGGATGTTGGCAAAAATAAGATTTAAGCAAAATTCTTAACTAGAAAATGATCCTATTAAAGAAAATAATTGTCTGCCAATCTACACATTGAAAAGTAATAAAGTGACAAAAGTGTCTTAAAATATCTAAAATTGTAGGTTTCAAGAAAGAACGTCAATAGGACCCACCCTCAGAGAATTCACGAAGCATGTTCAACATAACCTGTCAAGCGCATTTGCCGAGAAAGATAGATTGTCCTTACACGGTTTGAATCATTCTATAGGATCATTGTCTATGTTTCAAATAGTCTATACAATCACTCTCTGTGTTGAACTGTCCATTAGACCCAATCCAGCAAAGAAAGGACATTTCCTTTCATTCTCTGTTAACAGTACTTCTGGCACTAGGGAATCTGTATAAAATAGAAGCAAGGGGTTGAACTCTTCAAACCCACTGTGCTCGCTGCATTCCATTCACAACGCAGAGTAGCAATGAAAGTTTTTAAGGAGAAGAACTTGGTAGGGGTAAATTCTTTCCCCCCAACTCACAAGAAGACTGAAACATACTAATGGGCCACTATGTTCTTTATTGAGTTTTATGTTTTATGTTTGTGCAGTATTGGAGTCCTAAAATGGTGGTCAAAAAATGGCTGAATATAAAGACGAAGCCAGATGAGTTCCATGCTGATAGCATTTTTAAAGGTAGTTATCCATTAATAGAAATAGGCACCCATTTGCAAGAATCATGATTCAGTTTACTCCTCTGGATAGCCAGGGCTATCTTGCGTTATTGAATAAATTCTTGAATGCAGTGCTGCTTATCTAATGATAGAATATATTCAGGACATATGATAACTTTTTTCTTGTATTTTGGATAATTAAAACAATTTAATTATGAATAGTCAAAATCTTCTGAAGGTTGAATGCGCATCCTCAATATTCTAAATATGTCTGCACTTTGTCAGAGTTATCAGCACCAGCATATCTCAATTTGTTTTGAGCCATGTCTGCTGTTTTTGTGTATTAGATTGTCAGTGGTATTGGTATTCTAGCTTTCCGTGCCTGGTTATTTGACACAGTCATAAGTTATATGTATAAGAAAAGATAAATTGGGATTTTATTGAAATATCATTCAAAAGTACTTTTGCAAATTTGAAATTCACTTTTTTAGCCTGGAATTAGCTGATGCTGCATGCTTTAAATACTGAATTGTAATTCTCACTGTTTTGTCAAATGTACAGAGAAATTGTTGAACAAAACTGAATATGACACAGGGCCAAGGCCGGAGCTACATATATCCCAGGCCACAGATGTTCAAAATTTAAGGTATATTAGTCACCAAATTGAATTGATGATAAACTATATGGCCACCCCCAGTATAAAAATTATAAGATAAACTATAACTTGAGACTGATTATTGTTTCAGATCATTGTTCTTGTCTAGATGACAACAAGAAGGTAACTTCAAGCTTTCTTGGTTGCAGGCTATTTGCGGGGACATGGAATGTAGGGGGTAAAGCACCCTTCAAAGGCCTCGAATTGGATGAATGGTTGCACGCATCATCCTCTTCAGCAGACATTTATGTTTTGGGGTACAAACAAAATTTCCTCATTGCATTCAATTACATTATCCGTTCTTTCTGTAGTCAATAGTGCTTAGCTTTATGGATAAACTCTTCTGGGTAAACAGAGGTGGGGATATTGTGAATTTGGGCCTACTCTTTGTTCCTGGGTCATCTGAGTTACCAGTATGTTTCTACCTAGTTTGACATTTATGGATAGGGAAGGCAGCTGATTGTTTCTAGCGGCCAGGGTAGTAAACTGGGCATTTGGCTTTCTTTTGAGTCCTGAGCCTCAACAGTTCCAAATAAATAAATAAAAATTCAACGTATAGGGGAGTACAAACGTCTAATTTTATGTGTAGACAATAAAGCTAAAAAAATCAAAGATACAAGCTACCAAAATCTGAATTTGAAAGACCAAAACGTGAGCCCCACTATTCAAAAGCTTCGAATCTGAATATCTAATAAAGAGATACCATAATTACTAAGCTGACGAACTCCTGAAACAAGATTCAAAGAATGGCAGTGTTCCTCACCATTAAACAATCAACTGAAACCACAAACATACATGATAAAATTTATAAACAAAAAGCTGAAAACATGGTATCCAAAGTCCAAACTGTTACCCTTAATCTTTATCATATTGTATGACAGTATCAGGGCTCAAGCTTTAGTCACAACTGAAAGATATGCAAGCCTGAATGAGCCACTGACAACAGAAAGATTTTCTCGACGACGATTTGGTCTGTTTGTATTGAATCATGGATCAAAATCATGACACTGAAATTTTGTCATGTGAAATCTCAAAGTTCTTGTCATTTAAATTAGGTACCATGGATGTAGGTGGATTGGCAAGTTTCAGTTTACAACTGAGTTTTGTCATGAGATCAAGTCCCACAAGTTCATATATATATATATATATATCTTGGGTTTCCACATGGGAGGTCTCATAGACCAAATCAGTGTCTCACATGGAAGTGACCTAAACAAGCTGCCTACCACCACCATCTATCTCCATCTGCAAACAACTACCAGTAGTTGCTAGCCACTTGAGATTTGTTGGGTCCCTAATCATGGACTTCAAGGTTTCCCTGAAATGCTTCCCTGCAGCACCAAAACTTCGCATGGAAGCAACCTGTCCTATTGTCATGAACCGATGAAGATTTACGAGCAAAATCCTGAAAACTTAAGTCTTTTAATATTTTCTTTTGGAGGTATGTCTTCTCGAAGTTCACTGACAGGAGATGTTATGTTCCTTTTGCCCTTGGTCTCAGATTCAGTAAGAGAATCCATTTGTTCTCAGCTTCAGTCAGCCTGCTTGAAGGAAGTTGACCGTCATACAACCCACCACTCTTCTGCCCCACTTATCTTCCAGATCCTTCATATATTCAGCTTTGAATTGGATAATGGGATCTTCTTTGGCTTTATCCATTCCACCATGAGGATTCTTCCACAAAGAAAAACAGGACACACACTTCTGAAGAAGAAAAAGAGGACCAATAGACCCTACTCACTGCATAAACATAAACATATTATGCACGTATTGGGATTTCAGGACAACAAAAAATACATTGTCTAATTTTGAAAAGGAAAGTAAGATGTTAAATAATTTTGATTAAGTTGTCCATAACTGTAAGCATAATGTGATTTTGCATCTGATTTTTTCCATGGGTATCACCTTTGGCACATTGTAGTCAGTAGCGTTTACTTGTATTTGTAATGTCATTATACTGATAAGTTATAACATAGGGATAATAGTGTAAAGATGGGACAAAAGAATATAAACACGCAATAGTAAATTATAAAAACAAGGGGTAATTTTTAGGATCCTTGCTTGTTCTGGACATGTTTTACTAAGGGACCTCACTTTGTGTTTTCCAGGTTTCAGGAAATTGTGCCCTTAAATGCAGGAAATGTCTTGGGTGTAGAAGACAATGGCCCTGCAGTCAAATGGCTATCCCTTATTCGCCAAACATTGAACAGGAACATAAATCAAAGTAGCAGCAGCTTGTCACCTTGTAGCCAGGATGGATCAACATGTTCATCAGACACATTTAATGGTTTCTGTTCTGATTTTGGGGATTCTAAAGTGCATAAGAATTTGAGTGGGCAAGATTCACCATGTACTTTTCTTCACTCTCCAATGTCATATACTTCCCCATCAGATAGATCTGATTTCGATGAGATGAATTACAGAATCGATTCAAGTCAGCCAAATTATTGTTTGGCTGCTAGCAAGCAGATGGTTGGCATTTTCCTCTGTGTTTGGATACGTAGTGACCTGAGACAGCATGTCCGAGATTTAAAAGTCTCTTGTGTTGGTCGTGGGCTAATGGGATACCTTGGGAACAAGGTAAGAAAAGAAAAATCTATTATAGCTGCGTCAACTCTTATAAGCATGCATATTCCATTGCTTCAGTTTCTTATGTTGTATCCTAAACAATTGAAAGTCATTAGTTTATAAATAAAGGTGAATTTTTCAAACCAAAAATGAAGGGTAGGTCTCTTATTTACTATAATTGTTATCAAAATCCTACACAGAGCAGCATTACGGAGAGATATAAAAGTTTTATCTAATATCTATACATCTCTAGCATTCTGTTGAACTTCTAGGAAGGGTTATCTAATGTCATTATCTTGTACAGGAAAGTTATTTACATTTTCGTGTAACTAAGAAGAATGGATAATTGGGCATTGTAAATGAATACAGGGTTCCATTTCCATCAGCATGTTATTCCATCAGACAAGTTTCTGCTTTGTTTGCACTCATTTAACATCAGGAGAAAAGGGAGGTGATGAGATACGGAGGAATTTTGATGTCACAGAGATCATACAGAAGACACACTTTCGACAATTTGACAAGGTTTTGGCACAGAAAATTCCAGAAAACATTTTGGACCATGAGTAAGTCTCAATTATGTATTATACACTCCGTAATGTATCAATAGAACCAGGTGGATATTTGGTTTTATATGGTCAGTTGTTATAATATATCATTCTGCACGGTACCATGTAGGAACAAAGACACAAATCATTAGACTAAACTATGTTGTTCAAAACAAGTTCCATATGAAAAAATATAAGAAGAAATCTTCACAATATCCTCTACAGTGCATTGCGTTGGCTTTCCAAGGCATGTTGATTATCTAATTTGACCTTGTAATTTTATTTGGCAGTCAAATTATTTGGCTTGGGGATTTGAATTATCGTCTTGCACTTCATTATGATGACAGTAAAAAGCTGGTGGAAAAAAATGACTGGGAAGCTTTGTTAGAGAAAGATCAGGTAGGTACATAATCACCATAAAAGATATTAAATTGCAGTGGCTGAATTGTAAGTAGTTTGACTGAATCTTGAAAATATTTTTTCTTTAAGAACACAATACTCAATCTAATCTGGGATTTTCATGGCAGCTTCAAATTGAGAAGAAAGCCGGACGCATATTTAAAGGGTGGAATGAAGGAAAAATATATTTTCCTCCCACTTACAAGTACTGGAGGAATTCAGAACACTATGTGGGAGAAAAGATTAGATCAAGAACAAAAAGACGTACACCAGCATGGTAGGGGCAATTTGATCTACTGCACAGTATTGTACTTTAACTGATGCAGATAAGCCTCTGCTCCTGAAGTTAGCCTCAAGAAAACATATAATCTGCCTTGCACATCAACTCCAATTGAAGACTCAATTCTTGTGATTCGTACTCAGGACTATAAACAGTAACAAGACAAGATGCAGAAATTAAATGTGGAAAAAAACATGTTCGGGTTATACCAAGCGAAAAATATGGCACCGTTTCTTTTATTCATGATCAAGAACAAATACAGAACTGAACACACAGTATAGCAAGCCTCAGAAACACCAAATGAAAACAATAACACTGCTCAGCACCATCACCAACTCTAATACCTATGATCTTCTATTATTCCTAGATCTCGTCACATTCTAAAAAGGAAAACTACACCAAACAAACAAAACTCCTACTGAAACCTAAAGACTGGTTAGCTACTAAAGACCACAACAGCTACCATGACAAGCCATTACAAACCAAAATTCAACGCAATTAAAAGATAGGAAACTGGCAGAAGAGTGGGAGGCCCTGCCGTAAAGAGGGTGGTTACATCATCCTCCCCACCTCTAAAAAAGCTTTCAAACCTCCTGGTTTAGAACCAAATTCGGTAAACTTCATATTGAATTTCACTGCCACCAGTATGAGGGTGCAGGCCTTCTAGTAGTCTTGTCTTCAAAGTATTCACTTGGGATTACTTTGCGCAATCTGGGTTACCACAAAAATTTCCAATCCATGCTCTTCCAAGGTCACAAGTCGAGTGTTGAATCCACCATCTGGTTAGGTAGGCAAAGCTAGGTGAAGTCTTTAACGCGGAGCTGACCAAATAATGGCTGCTGCTACCACCCACATACCTAGAACTTTATCCCTTGTTCCAATCATGCTATGTATCACATCTCTCAGATTGAGTTAGGTTGTCACATTTGGCCAAACTCTTGATGACATTCTTGAAGTATTTTCTTTGATCCTTCTCATACTCCTATATTTCACTAGCCCTCTCCATCCAATGAGCATTACTAGCAAGTTCTTCCAATGTTTCCTTTGAATCAGCATCTATCTCTTGAGGTTCACTTTTAACCTTGCTGGTTGCGTCTTATTGCAACTCCACTTCATTTTCATCAATTCTTTGTTGTACCACACTCTTCAAGTCATTTGTACTTTTGGTTCCAAAGCATGCCTCCAACTCATTTCTTGGCTTATCTAGAATTTTGTTTTTCTCTTCAAGCTCAAATATGACTTTTGCTAGAGGATAAAAGGCTGCCATTTCAAATGATCCTTTCTCTTTCCATGGTTTTAGGAGGTGTCTTCTTCCTTCATGTGTACCTCATAAGTGTTCTTCTCAATTATGATGGATTACTTTCCAATAATATTGCCAAGGTCTTCCCAATAGCAAATTACATGCATCCATTGCCACCATCTCACATAGCACTCCATCCCTATAAGGACCAATTTTGAAAGCAACAAGACTAGGTTTATCTACAAGTACACTATGATCCTTCTTCAACCATGAAATTTTGTAAGGGTTAGATTTTGCAATTTAAGCAAGCTACAATTTGCTCACCATTTTTGTACTCAGTAGACTATTGGTAGAGCAACCATCAACAATCACCTTGCACACTTTGTTCTTCCACCTGCATTTTGTTCTAAAGATGTCTTCCTCTTCCAATCATCTTTCGGAGCCTCTTTTTTCCCAAATATCAAGGTTCTTAGCATGAGGTTTTCTCCTATCTCTCCTTCAACTTTTTTGGTCAAGGGTTCTTTTTCTTCTTTCTAGGCTACCATCACCCTTTTGGGATTTTGAGGGTAGTAGCCTATAGCCTTATGGGTTTCATTACATATAAAACATTTCAGGGCTTCCAATCTCTAGAAGTTGATGTCTTCTTCCCCTATCTTTGAAGCCTCCCATTCCTCCGTAGTTAACTTTCACATTCTTTCCTCTTGGCTCTTCACTCATGATAGGTTCTATGAAAAATTATTTTCCTTTGCTCTAGTTGCTATCACCTCTTTTACTCACCATTTTACTTTTCTAGTTCAATTTCTCCTGTGCCTTAAGGCATATTCATAAGCCTCATCTGTAGTAGGTTCTATGGAAACTTATTTTCCTCTGCTCTAGTTACTTTCACCATTTTATCTTTAAGTTGAAACTTAAGACCATTCACATATCAGGCTGCAACCTCATAAATTGCTTAGAATAACCCTGCACCAACTGATCCCTAAGTTTTAAAATTCTTTAAATAACTTTTGCTGGTAATTAGAAGGCAAGAATCAAGCTCTTAGATGTTTCACAATCTTAGGCCATAGTCTGATTTTTTCTTTCCTTGTCTTCTTCTCAAACTCTGCATATTCTCCCACCATAGTGCTGTATGCGACTTCAATTTAGATGCTACAACTTTTACTCTTTTAAGATCATCCTCATCCATGTCTTGCATCTTGAAGTACTACAACTCCTAGACCCAGCCTAGGAATATATTTGGGTTGAGTTCACCCTTGCTTGAAGCCTTGTCTGGCCGTGACTTCAATCAGCCTCTCCATAGGGTATACTGACCTAGCAGCATTTCTCAGGTTCCCCAGTTCTTCTTTAGACTCATCCAGATGTAATCTGGCCTCAATGGCTTATAACCTCCTAAGCAATTAATCAACATTTCTTGGAGGGACTGCATTCCACCTGCCCTTCCTTCTCCAATTGATATAAATTCCCCTCTAGGCCATCACAGACTGCTTTGACACAAAAACTGATGCAGATAAGTCACTGCTCCTGCAAGTTAGCCTCAAGAAAACATTTACTTTGCCATACACATCAACTCCAACAAAAGATTCTGTTCTAGCAATCATACTCAGGACCATAAACAGTAACATTAGAAGATGCAGAAATTAAATGTGGAAGAAAACATGTTCAGGTTATACCAAGCAAAAGATAAGTCATTGTTTCCTTTATTTATTATAAAAAACAGATACAGCACTGAACGTACAGTATAGCACGCCTCAGAATTGTTGAAAGAAAACAACAATACTCAGCACCATCATCAATTCTAATGCGTCTGACCTTCTTTCATTCCTAGATCGCTTGTCACATTCTGAAAAGAAAAACTACACCAAACCAACAAAACTCCTACCGAAACCCACAGACTGAGTAGCTATCATAGAGAAAGCCCCCTCAAAAAAACCACAACAGCTGCCACAACAGGCTGTTACAAACCAAAATTCAACACAACTAAAAGATAGGAAACTGGTAGAAGAGTGGGGGACCCAGCCATAAAGAGGACGGTTACATCAATAACAGGATTGGAGATGGTATTATTCTTTGTATGTTTATATGTAATCTTATAACAAAGATCACAAATGACCTCTAAGTAGCAGTTCAAGCCTTTAAAAGCTTTATGACGTGTAGAATAACATCTAACTATTTGTTTAGAGCATATCAATTTTCACGGAAAGGGGATCTACAGATAGCAAAGGTTGAATTTAGAGGCCCAAAAAGTTCTCAAACATAAGGATTGCTTCCATATGTCAACCTTGTTTTCTTGGTCAATTATCATCTTTTAGTTTGAATGGACTGCTACCGTGAAAATAAGTTAATTGCTCAGATATGTTAGTATTTCAGTTTAAGATTTAAACATTCAATTTATATTTACTTATGCTTTAAATCGCTGTTTGTTCTGCAGGTGTGATCGTATACTTTGGTATGGTAAAGGCTTAAGACAACTCTCTTATGGCCGTGGAGAATCAAAGCTCTCTGATCACCGGCCTGTTTATTCATTGTTTATGGCAGAGGTGGACATGCTCAACGGAAGCAAATTAGAAAAAGGTTTAATGAGTTTAGGTGCAAGATTCCAACTGGAGGAGCTGCTACCCAAAACCAAAAGTTGTCATTAAATTCTCAAATTTAATGTAAATACTTGTTTCTCGGGAGCTCTTTGCATCTTTTTAACTATAAAGAATCTGTTAAATACATATTCTGATTGCTTTTTAACAAACATGTTATGATGCTCTGGTTCCCTCTCTTATTAAACAGGCATAATATTCTAGAGATATTTCATGAACAAAAAGGATGCTCTTATATTGTTCCAAAAGCAGTGGTTACTTCGCTTCTAGGAAACATTGGATTCAATTTTGTAAGGCAACTGAAATGCAGTGTACAGTGAATTTTCAAAAATGAAGCATGTCTACTACAAGACATTTATATATGGTAAGCATTCTGACCAACGTGTCATTTTGAGCTTGTGAACTTAAACCAAATGCTTTTGATGTTATCTAAATAAAACTGATTTTGGGCAGGCTTTCTCAGGTCTTTTATGGGGGAGAGTGAGCAATGTAGCATTGCCGTCGAGCAGTTGTTGCTTCTTTAGAACCAATTTGCATTATAATACAACCATGGTGATCAGGTACAAGGAACATGCTTGGCTACTTCTGATGACCTATGCTCAATAATTATATTTCTTGAGCTTCTACACTTCTCTCCTCAATTCCAAGATCTCACTCGTATTGTATGTCTATCCCGTGTCATTTGGCTGGATACTTACTCTTATTTGTTTGCCTGGTGCTTTTTCAGGTCACCATATCACGTTGACATTAGGATTTTGACATGAATACCTTGAAGTAATTCAGGCAAAATGGAACATACCAAATGCGCTGGAAAGGCACAGAAAGGCAAGCAACACCAAACAAGACAGAGAGCCAGATTCAAGAATAAGAGCATCACTGTAAAGGGAAAATATTTTAAGGGAAGGAGAGGGCATAGAGAACAGAAGCAGTGAAGAAAAATAGGTCAGAACTGTAGGTGAGGATGGAGGAGAAGCATAGTTGTGGGTATGATCCATTACTAAGGATGTTGTTCCATGGAGGGGACTATCACTCCTACATTTTCATGGCGCATGGATCAATGAAACATTTGAAACATCTACAGAAATGGGAATAATTAACAATTTCTTTAAAATTTCCAGTGGATGATTTTTTTAGGACATTTTGATGAATGTGAAGAAGGCTTAAAGTTTGCAACACCCGTCTATTAAGGAGTTCTAATTAAAATGAGAACATATATGTAGCAATTTTTTGAGAAATATTCTATCAGTAATTTTCTATCAAAAAAGAAGTGTGTCTAAGAATTTGAAAATTTATGGAGTGACACACTTGTTTACCTACAAATCAACCCGATTTTTTTCATCTGTTCAAAATTTTATTTTAACCTTTTTCTATGGAACCATGGTCTTAGCACACCATGTTAATGAACAGTGTGGAGAAAGTGGACAATTGGCTAGAATCCGGTTTGACCTTCAAAATGTAATAATTTATTTTGAAAATTTGAAGGCTTTATATTTAACCGCATAGCTAGTTCACCCTAGTTTATACAATTCTTATAAAATTAGGAGTAGAAAATATTTAATTGAAATATTATCAAATAATGTGTTTTGCCTTAACCTTCCAAAACCGCCCCTTGTTTGGGGCATGAACACAGCAAAATTGATAGGAAAAGTTCTTTTTACTAGATAATTTATGTGAATCTTAAAGTTAAGAGCAAATTAAGTTTTGATTAAAAAAAAAGTTCTTGCTATAATAAAATAAATGTTTGTTTTTTACTTTAAGGAGAATCTGCAACTTCAAATTTTAAAAGGTTGTCTTAATCATACAGTGTAAACTAGTCCTCCTACCAATTAGATGATAAAACAAGATTTCATATAATGTCTAATTAGATGAGTTCAAGAGGTAAAAGCAAATAGAATTTCAGTGTGGGCTTAAGTTTAGATCTCAAAAGATATGATGAATATTCAGGTGTGGAGTAAGTTGTAACCCATTGTTTCAAAGGAGAATAGATCATTTCAATTTTCGAAGGGCTGACTCTATAGCTCCTCTTTTGCCTCTGTAAACTTAAATCACTTGGATTTGGTTGGAAGAGAACAAATGGGGCCCAGATTTTGAACAATTGACATCAATTAACGAAGTCACTCAATGTAAGCCAATTCTACTAGTCAAATAAAATACCTAAACGAACGAGTTCAAGAGACAAAAGCAAATATAAACAAATAAAATTTCTAAATGTGAGCTCAAGTTTTAGTTCCAGCTGATCATGATGTCGAATATTCAGATGCGAAGTAACCCAGCGCACCAGTTTGGGTGTAAGTTGGGTGAATTTGATTGAAGTACTTGTGGTAACTATGCAAAATTTTATACAGTAGAAGGAATTTATCTTGTAAAAACAAGATCTAATCAAGAACTAACACTCTGCTCTTAAAGAAAGTTACCTAGCGCAAGGAATTTATCTTTGAAAAAAACAAGAGTTAGATCGTGCAATTAACAAGAGCATAAAAAATAGCCTCAAGCATAAAGGACGTTGGGTTTTCGAGCATGAAAGGCGATGTTTCAAGAGAAGAGATGGCTAACATTGGGGACCAGGATGATACTAACAACGAGGCAGAGGATGACGGCTTTAAATCGTAAGAAGTTAAGCTGATAGATTGATGGCAAGAGGCCCGTCTTAGGGCAGGTGAATCCTCTATACATATGCTTGCTCTTACTTCTGACAGGGGTTTTTCAAAGTGTTTTGCTTCTGTTGAGAGGGTTTGTCTTGGTAAGAGGCGTATTGCGTAGTCAGTCGCTGTTTCCCCTGATTCAGGGTTAGGGCTTCGATGTAGGTGCTGACTCCCTCCTGTTTCTGTTGGCACCTATCGAGCTTCTGGCTTGGGTTCATGTGATGCACCCATCCTAGAGGGAAAGGAGTTGATAAACGATAGTACAAATCTTAAAGAGGGAGTCCCTCTTTCGTTAATTGATAGGTTTACGGTAGGGCTCTTCCAAGTTCATCGCAAATCACTCCTCTAGAATCACGGTATGGCTTACATGGTTTCCATCTTGTTGTTCTTGACAATGTTGTGGAGAGATCTTCTCGCAGAAAGGAGAATGCTATGATTTGTAAGTTCATGGAAAAAAGACCAAATATTGATGCATTTAAAAGGTGGGTTGAAACAAAGTGGAGATTAAAGGGCTACGTGGAAATTTCTACCATGTTGAAAGGATTTTTGTCTTCTATAATCAAGAAGATTGTGCTACAATCTTGATGAATGGTTCATTGTTCGCTGGGAAAGTAGGGCTTTTATGGAGGGTATGGAAGTAGAATTTTGATTCAAGTAAAGAGAATTTATTTTTTCTCCTTATTAGGCCAGTCTATTGAGGCTTCAACCTGAGTTTTGGTTAGAAGAAATTATGAGGGAGATTGCAGTCTTTTGGGCATTTTATTACTTTTGATCTAGTCATGAAGTTTAAAAAAAGGTTATTATATACTCATTTTTTTTGTTAGTTCCTGTCATGGAACTATTGTGGAGGGGGGTTGCTTTAAACAGTGATTAATATTTGGTTGAACAATCAATCAAGATTCAACTTTTCTTTAGATTTGTTTTATATTTCTAACTTGTATCGGTGAAGCTACACATTTTTTATGGAAAATATTGCTTGAAATCGTTTTGGTGCTCTCGGATTGGAAGTGGAAATGGGTCTGCAAATTGTCAGAGGCTATACAAATATTATGAGGAAAGAGACCACATAAATTTCAAGGTTGTTGTAGATGTTGCAGATTGTTGCAGATTGTCAGAGGCTCCTCTGAACATTACGAGGCAAGAGAAGGAGCTTACGCATGTTCAAGAACTGTCATCCAGCTTGCAAAGCCACATCCCAATTTCATGTTGTTCCAATTTATGGAAGTCCCCAAGCTATCTATCCCAACCCACTTCAGAGAGGGAAGCACATCCTGGTAAACAATCTACATGAGGTAAATTCAAGGAATTTATTGAATCATTTCTCGAGATTCACAAGGGCTCTTCTACATTGTCTTTCTTTCTGATCATTTCTTGCTTTTTCATGGAAGAAACACGGGCCATGCCATTCAGGTACAATTTTACCTTTCATTTTGAGGGGTTTTTCTTTAAAAAATTGGGGTTTCAATAATGGAGTGATAATGGATTGTGTAATTTTGAAACAGGGTCACAGAGTATACAAAGGTCCTAGAAAACACATAACTACAATAAAAAGTCTTATACACTCATTGTGCCTCTGGATTGTATGGTGAGTCTCACGTATCTTTCTCTACCTTTTTCATTTGTGTGTCTGTGTCATCTATCACCCTACTTTTTGCTTTGCAAGCTCCACTATGATGGTTGTGTTTGGCGTCTTTTTGCTTTGTTGACTTGTTTTGAGTGTCTGATATGGAATTGGGCATGCCTTATTTATTAGGCCTTCTTATTTTGAGTGTTTGATATGGAATTGGGCATGCCTTGTTTATTAAGCCTTCTTATTGTTTGTATGTGAAACAATATGAATTTATTTCCCTCTTTCTATTATGAAGATTTAAGTAGTGTTGGGGCTTGTTTGTTAGCTAGTTGTCATGATGGGTTTGGTTATGTGGTTTTTTCCAAGAATTACCTAAACATACCTTTACAATAGTTGACAACATCCCCCTTGAAACCAGGAGGACACTTGCATCCACTATCATGTGTTCCTTGCACCAATTAAAAATCAAATTCACATTATAATATATAGTTATCAACTTAGATTCAAAGAGACAAGTGCCCTCACCAAGAAAGTAGAGAATGTCTGTCCATCCTAGGTAATGTGCTAGCAACCACAATAATTGGTCTTGCACCATCCAAATCCAACAATTGATAGTACTAGACAACCTTTTCATACGATTGGCAAGCAAAAGTATATACGATTGATTTTAAGGAATTTCACTACTTTCCTACTATCATAGAAAGGAGGATTTATCTCTGTCCCCTACTTTAACAATTTGAAAACAAGCATTCTCACTACTTGTATACAACTTTCTGTAAGTACACAATTTTCATTATTTTTTATTTTAAATTTCATGATTTAGGTCTAAATAAATTCCAATTAAGAACTACAAATACTAACCAATGATTGCCACAATAGTAACAAAGACTTTACCCATACCACAGTATTTGCTATCTTACAAACAAGTTGTCATCATATATTTAAAAAATGTTTGATTTGTGAAAGTTATAGACCTTTCTGGTTCTAGAATGTGTGTTGCAAGTGCATATTCAAATATTATTGATGCAGCCTTGTTTATGTTTATGCCAAGACTACATTAAAAAAAATTATAATGAGAGCATGTCCCCCAACTTCTTATATTAGGAAATCTTTAGGAAATGGAAAATCTCGTAAATAAATGAAGATGAACACTTTGCATCTTCATTTTATATGTTAATTTTTATTTAAAGAGGGATTAAAAACTATGTAAATCTCCAAGGAAAATATAACAAATCTATTATTTCAGAATAATATCTAAAACTAAAATGCTCTTTAAATTAAAAATTGGCTTAACAAAGCCTGTTAAATTCAATTAATTGTAGAGATATGAATAGAAAATTAGTGAAAAAAGCTCAAAAAGAGCCTTTGCCACAACTACATTAATATTGAGCTATGAGACAAAGCATAGACGCCTTGGTCAATTTCCAATAAAGCAACAAAACTAGTCATTTTACACTATTTTTTTAAGAAATCAACAGATAACCACCCTCTCAATAAGGGAACAAATTTTAGATCTAGAAACTTGTAATAGCCATAAAAATTCCTCTTGCTTTGTGCAATCATAAATGATTGTATAGCTAAAACATAGATTCATGTTATGACAAACAATTTGTTAGCCACTTAGAGAGAGCTTATGTGATTGCGAAGGTTGCATGAAATTTTCATGAAATAGGTTATGCTATTTACCTTCTCCACATAATTATAGCAGTCCAAAAAGGGTAGAAAATTTTAAAAGTTAGTCAAAGTAAAACATAACTAAACCTTAGTAGCATAACCCAACAGAGCACATCAGAAATCCCATAACATAAGGCAGTTACAAATAGACCTATGTAAAATTCTCAATGTATTTTTAGGTACTATCATAAATAGAAATCAAATTACAAGAAGCTAAAATTGAAGGGAAGCCATGTGTACAATCATGTCATAAATTTATCACACATAAGAGAAGCAACATACAAATCCATTCTATTGTAACAGAGTAATATCTTAAAAACAAAATTCTCTTTAAATTCAGAACTTCCTCAACAAACCCTATAAAATTCAACTTATTTTTACATCCTTCCAAAGGTATTATTTCTAATACATCTGTGGGACACGCTCTTACACACTGGGTACAACCAATACATGTATCATAAATTTTGACTGAATGTGCCATTGGATTTAAGAGCTCCATTAATTATTATATAATTTTTTTTAATTGAATAAGATTTTTTTACATATGGCCAATGGCGATATATTATGAATATCAAGCAGATCAATAATTGTATTATCAGTGATATAATGAATAGATTCAGATTCTATCTATTTATTTTATAAAAGAGACATATTTGCTTAGTTTTCACTTCTATATTTTTTAGGATCCAGGACGGAAGAAAAACCCCCATGAATATGAAAATCCTCATTCTCAGACCCCCAAACATATTATTGCAAACATATGATTCAAAAGAACATTTCTTGTGTACTCTTTTGGCATACTTGATATTACATTGTATGGAAGGGCAACAAAATCCAAATCCCACTTTGCATCCTTCATCAAGCCAATCAAGAGCTTGTTAAATCCATGACACTCTTTGGATGCCTCCTGAACTGTCCTAAAAAAATTGAGTGCTCAAACACAAATCAAACTCCTCTTGCAACTTCTCTAGTTTGATATTTATCACATTCACTTTTCTAATCTTATTAGTAAGGAAATATGGGAAGAGTACTTTCGAGCTCACCCAAAAAGGGGGACCAATAATGTAGATTATGAGAGGAACCAAAAGAAGCCCATAAATAAACTAAATAAACCATAAGATGTAGAATTTGTAAATAGAAGGATGTATAAATTCTATGTTTGATGTTCCTAAATTAAATGGTTTAAGTTAATAAATAATGATATAATAATTATTGGAAAAAAGAAATTCAAACTTCTCTCTTTTAAACACTTTGGTAAGAGCATATACTGACTGATTTGTACTTGGACAATACTTGATTCATATACTCTCATATTTCATACGATGTTGATTTAGAGAAAGTCTGGTGTTGATGTGTTAAGATTAGTTGTGTTGGTTGTGTCCATTTCTCTAATATGTCAAATATTTTCTCCCCTTTCTTTGTGTCCAACAAGTTAGAGAGCTAGGTAATCTTAGTTCGCTGAGTGTACATAAGTTGATTAATGGTTATCATCGATGACAATTTTCTTTCTTTGAAAAGAGGCCTATAGATACCTTTTATTCCTGCATTATCTTTCGAATAATATTTTTAATGAATTCATTTTTCTATTTCGCTTTAAACAATGATTAATATTCAGTCACACAACCAATCAAGATTCAACTTTTCTCGAGATTTGTTTTATATTCCTAACTTGCATCAATGAAGCTGCATATTTTTTTATGAAAATTATTGCTTGAAATTATTTTTGCACTCTTAGATTGGAGGTGTAAATGGGTCTTCAAATTGTTAGAGGCTCTATAGATACTACGAGGCAAGAGACTGCATAAATTTCAAGGTTGTTGTAGATGTTGCAGATTATCAGAGGCCCATTTAAATGTTACGAGGCAGGAAGAAGGAGCTTACGCATGTTCAAGAGCTGTCACCAAACTTGCAAAGCCATGTCCCAATTTCATGTTCTAATTTACGACAGTCCCTAAGCTATCTATCCTAAACCATTTCAGAGAGGGAAGCACATCCTAGCAAACAATCTACATGAGGAAAACTCAAGGAATTTATTGAATCATTTCTCAAGATTCATAGGGGCTCTGCTAAATTGTCTTTCATTATGATAATTTCTTTCCTTTTCATGGAAGAAACATGGGCCATGCCATTCAGGTATGATTTTACCTTTCATTTAGAGGGTTTTTTCTTTAAAAAATTGGGGTTTCAATAATGGAGTGATAACGGATTGTGTAATTTTGAAACAAGGTCACAAAGTATACAAAGGTCATAGAAAACACATAACTGGAATTAGAAATCCTATACACACATTGTGCCTCTACATTGTATGGTGAGTCTCACACGTCTATCTCTACCTTTTTGTTTGTATGTTTGTGTCATCTATCACCCTACTTTTTGCTTTGCAAGCTCCATTGTGATGGTTATGTTTGGCGTCTTTCTGCTTTGTTGACTTGTTTTGAGTGTCTGATATAGAATTGGGCATGCCTTGTTTATTAGTCCTTATTTTGAGAGTCTGATATGGAATTGGGCATGCCTTGTTTATTAGACCTTCTTATTGTTTGTATGTGTAGACACATAAATTATCTTGATTGATATCATGCACTCGATCTTGATTCACTAACACCAATTCTTCCTTAATCACGTCCATACTAACCATTTAATTAAGTAATCTTTATTTGATTAAATTCATTAAATTCCTCCATATTCCTCTTTTAATTAAATAAATCAACTTTATTTAATTAAACCCTAATGTCTTCATTTAATTAAATAAATCAATTTTATTTAGTTGAATCCTAATGTTCTTCATTTAATTGAATAAATCAAATTTATTTAATTAAATTACTGGGTAAGTGCACCAAGATGGTTCCCAAAAAGGAGGCTTAAGTGGCCACTTTTTTTTTTTTTTTTTTTTTTTTTTCTGAAATCGGGAAATACTGACCTTGGACATGAAATTGAGGATATACACTCAAAATTTTGAGATGGAACAAAAACAAGGATCAAGTGCTCCAAGTCTACTTTCTAAACTACTAATTTATTTTGAAAATGGTTGAGATTAAGGGGTTCAAAAGAGGGACGTACACAAATTGGTGTTTTTTTGTCAGAAAAACATAACATATCAACTCTTGCGAGCTTTTTTATAGTATTTTTAAAATCACTCATGCAAATGGTTAGCTAATAGTATGTAGTTGGATGCATGATTTTTGATAATTTTAATGAATATTTTTTTTTTTACTAATTTTCTATGGACACTTCGAAAAACAATTTTGGCCGCATACCCTACAAATTTTGGAACTAATTGATTTTTTTTTTTAAATAAAAATTGTAGAATGGAGTCTAGTTTCTAAAAATGTAATTTATTTGAAATTTCGATGAACGGTTAATTTATAACGAAAAAAACACCAAATACTACTTTTTGCCAAAAAAGAGACATACAAACAAAATAAATTATGGATGAACGGCTTAACATTGTCAGAAAGTGAAAAAAATTACATTGTTGGATAGCTAAGAGAGAACCCAACATTACCCAGATTAATTTGTTTGATATTGAACCACGTGCAATCCTATCAATGAGCACAGACCCGAATATGTGAAATATTGTAGAAATTGCAAAAACACATCTCTGGTCGTTGGGAATGCCCTCCAAGACTTTGGGTTGGTATTCCAAGGAAAATACCAATCCCAAAGCTTGGGGATTCGCAAATCAAGATATAACGTGAGCACGTTATAACGCACTCGCGTTATATGCCAGTTTTGACATGGTTTTTTTCGTTTGTGGGGAGCATGTCTAGCAAGACATAAC
>VDFB02058242.1:550809181-550850726 GCA_007258455.2 Sequoia sempervirens
GGTAGAGAGTTTACTAAGTGGGTTTAAGGGTTTAAGGGTTGAGGGATTAGGGTTAAGGGTAAAGGTTATAGGATTGAGGGTAGAGGGTAGAGGGTTCAAGGGTTTAGGGTTTAAGGGTTGAAGGTTTAGGGTTTAGGGCTAAGTGTATAAGGGTTTATAGGGTAGAAGGTAGTGGGCAGAGGGTTTAAGGGTTGAGGGTAGAGGATTGAGGGTATAGGGTTGGGGGATTAGGGTCGAGGGAAAAATGTATAGGGTAGAGGGTATAGGGGTTGAGGGGTTAGGGTTGAAGGGTTGAGGGATTAAGGGTTAAGAGGGTTGAGGGATTAGGGTAGAGAGTTTAGTAAGTGGGTTTAAGGGTTGAGGGTATAGGGTAGATGATTTAGGGTAGAGGGTAGACGGTTTAAGGGTTTAGGGTTTAAGGGTTGAGGGTTTAGGGTTTAGGATTGAGGGTTTAAGTCTGAGGGTAGAGGATTGAGGGTATAGGGTTGGGGGATTAGGGTCGAGGGTCCAATGTATAGGGTAGAGTGTATAGGGGTTGAGGGATTAAGGGTCAAGAGGGTTGAGGGATTAGGGTAGAGAGTTTACTAAGTGGGTTTAATGGTTTAAGGGTTGAGGGATTAGGGTTGAGGGTAGAGGGTAGAGGATTTAGGGTAAAGGGTAGAGGGTTTAAGGGTTGAAGGTTTAGGGTTTAGGGTTGAGTGTTAAATGGTTTATAGGGTAGAGGGTAGTGGGTATAGGGTTTAAGGGTTGAGGGTTTAAGGCTGAGGGTAGAGATTGAGGGTATAGGGTTGGGGTATTAGGATTGAGGGTCCAATGCATAGGGTAGAGGGTATAGGGGTTGAGGGACAGGGCTTTAAGGTTGAGGGATTAAGGGTCAAGAGGGTTGAGGGGTTAGGTGCAGAGAGTTTACTAAGTGGGTTTAAGGCTCTAAGGGTTCAAGGATTAGGGTTGAGGGTAGAGGGTAGAGGGTTTAAGCGTTTAGGGTTTAAGGGTTGAGGGTTTAGGGTTGAGTGTTAAAGGGTTTAGGGTTTAGGGTTTAGGGTTTAGGGTTTAGGGTTTAAGGGTTGAGGGTATAAGGGTAAAGGGTAGAGGGTAGAGGGGAGAGAGATAAAAGGAGTGAGTAAGAGAGAGGGAGTTGAGAGAGAGAGAGGGGGTAGGAGGGAGAGACTTGAGAGAGAGGGAGGGAGGGAGTGGGAGAGAGATAGAGGGCTGAGGATAGAGGGTATAAGGTTTAAGGGTAGGGGGTAGATGGGGAGAGAGATAGAATTAGGGTTTAAGGGTTGAGGGTATAGGGGTAAAGGGTAGAGGGTAGAGGGGAGAGAGATAGAAGGAGTGAGTGAGAGAGAGGTAGTTGAGAGAGGGAGAGGGGGTAGGAGGGAGAGACTTACGAGAGAGAGAGGGAGGGAGTGGGAGAGAGATAGAGGGTAGAGGATAGAGGGTATAAGGGTTAAGGGTAGAGGGTAGAGGGGAGAGAGATAGAATTAGGGTATAATGGTAGAGGGAAGACAAATAGAATTAGGGTATATAGGGTATAGACAAAGAGAGAAAATAAATCTATTAGAAAACCAACTTTTTCATAACGCGAGCATGTTTTGAAGAAGTAGAGATATGGCCGTTTTAGGGAGAAATAACTTGCTCATGTTATAACGCGAGTGCATTTTGTGTTGCACTAAAAACAGTAAAAAAATCAATATACCCGTGATCTCAAGGCCCACATTCTGCATATTCTCTTGGTTCAGCGCATGCTCTGACAAAAAGTATCTTTTTGATGATGTTGTGAAGTGTGCATGCATGTTTTTCACATTCCACCACCTTTGCATGAAATAACATAGTTCTCACGTTGAAAGACATATAATATCAATTCAAGTTTGAATTCCATTGAAAACTTATATACAATTGAATTTTGGAGGGGAACAAGCTTTTGAAAAAGTCAAATTGTTGAGGAGTTTGAAGAAAGAAGAAGCTAAGGCTACATAATTGGGTTGAACTCCTCAATTTGAAACTTTGGTTTTCTAGGTATGTGAATTCTTTACACATTTTCTTTCATTCTATTATGGCTTGCTTTCATTTTTGTTATTTTTCATATTCCATGTTGATCATTGTTTGTTTGTCATTATAACCTTAGGTTGTCAATGCACATTTTAAATTACAAAATTCTATACACTTTCCAATTACATTTTTAAACCACATCTCTTTGAGGCATTTTGTTATTTAACAATTGACTTACCTTGTGTATGCTTCCACATTTTGTATACACATATATATGACATACGTTTTAAGGAAGTAAAATAAAACATCATTTCTCAATCCTTTATTATGGATGTGTATACCACTCTCCAAATATTTCATTGAGGTATTTTGTCAAAAAATTATACCAAGCAACTCATTTCCTTGTCTATGCTACCAAATTTTCCATACATGTCTCTAAAAAAATGGAATATACTCCTTCCACATTGATAGATCTTTGAAACTATTTTCGTTTTCATCTCTATTTCTAAATTTACCTCATCACTAAACCTACCTCATCACTTTTATTTGTGATATATTTTAAATGTTTCCTTGATTAGTCTACCTACAATGGATTCTAACCCTTCTCTCCATTATTAGAAAACTCTTTATTGAAGGCTAAGTTAGCAACATGGGGAAAGGTGCAGCCTATCTTGCAATCGTGTCTCAAAATGGAAGCATGGACAAAGAATTTGAATTGTGATGCAACTAGGGGAGGTCCTACAACACAACTAAACACAAAAAATCAACCAACAACAACAATTCACAAGTCACAATTCTCAAAACTCAAAACTCTTCACTTTTCACCAAATCAACACTCTTCCTTGTACCATTTCCAACTCATTCAATCAAGTATTTCTTCTCAATAAGATTCTTTCAGACCAATAATTGAACCATTTCAAGGACCCTTCAGGGTACACAATAACATCCCAACAAACCACTATTGGTTACTTTGTAACAACTTTCTCAAATAAGGCTTTCTAGGCTAGCTAGGCGTCAAATTAGGACACTTTAGCAAAGAAACTTATCTTGAAACTTGACCAAAACCTCCAAACACATGTGGGCAGAAATTTATATGTATTAAAACCAATTAATTCACAATTAGTTCTCATAAATTCTTCCACCAAGATGCCAAAACCAAAAACCCTCTTTTTAAGCCAAATAACCTAGGGCTTATTGGAAAACACACTTCCCAAACTTATCAAAGCATGCCACCACCTCAAACAGGTCTAAAATGGCTTGCACAAACTCAATTCAACAAGAAAAAACACTTCCCTAACCCAATACTCACTTTAGCATGTCAAAACCTCTCAAATTCACATGGAAAACACCAAATTTCACTCTAGGGCTTCATGCCCAACTCAACTCTTGACCTCCCTTGTACTTACTCAACATTCCCACACCTTTTCAGTGATGTTTCAGACCCATTCCTCAAGTTAGAGTTTCCATAATGAGAGGAATGGGTCAATACACCATTTTAAATTACTTTCAAACCTTAAAACTATGTGTTCAAGCCAGTCTCAGAAATGGTTGAGATAGTAGGGGCACTGTATGCCTCATAGAAATGGGGTTTCACAGTGATGTACATGACACCCCATTTCTATGAGGCATATGCTACCCCTACCTTCTCAACCCTACCGCATTGGCAAGCTAGTGAGTGAGCTAGCTTGCCAATGCTCCACTAGCTTGCCAATGCGGTAGGGTTCAGAAGGTAGGGGCAGTGTATGCCTCATAGAAATGGGGTGTCATGGTGATGTACCAATGAGGTAGGGTTGAGAAGGTAGGGGAAATGTATGCCTCATAGAAATGGGGTGTCATGTACCAATGCAGTAGGGTTGAGAAGGTAGGGGCAGCATATGCCTCATAGAAACGGGGTGTCACGGTGATGTACATCATTGTGTACCAATGCAATAGGGTTGAGAAGGTAGGGGCAACATATGCCTCATAGAAATGGGGTGTACCAATGCGGTAGGGTTGAGAAGGTAGGGGCAGTGTATGCCTCATAGAAATGGTGTGTCATGATGATGTACAGGTGTCACAGTGATGTACGGGTGTCACAGTGATGTACATCACTTACATCACTGTGACACCCCATTTCTATGAGGCATACGATGCCCCTACCTTCTCAACCCTACAACATTGGCAAGTTAGTGAGTGAGCTGCCTTGCCAATGCTCCACTAGCTTGCCAATAGGGTAGGGTTGAGAAGGTAGGGGCAGTGTGATAGAAACCTAGGTGGTGAAGACCCCAACCAACTCAAAATGATTAGACTGAAACAAAAAACTATCCCCTTAAACACTATACACTCAACTTATCCCAAACACACACCTAAAGGCTTGTAGCCCTCTAACATTGCAAACTTCAACCAGATCGATCCCTTTGAGTCCAAAGTGCAAAATGGCTGAAAAATTAAACATGTTGTTACTCAGATATCATGATGCTTAGAAACTTCTCATTTAATCCTATGGGATTACATTGGGCCCCTCTACAAAAACCTCTCTCGGTTATCGTTATCTCAAAGTGGTTTTCCCGTGGTGGTGGATTTTCACTTGGAGAAAAAGTTGTCAAATGCAAGTAGTTGAAAGTTGCAAAATGGCACAACTTTCATTCTACAACTTGTGTGACCAAATAGACTATTCTAGCGCATCCAAATAGGTATGTTTACAATAGACATAGTCCTCTTTCGCACCCAAACACGCAGAATCACTCTGAGCTACGTTCAACCAAATCGATCCCTTAAGAGTCCAAAGTGCAAAATCGTGCAAACTTCAACATGTTGTTACTCGGATACCGTGATGGTTAGAAAATTCTCGTCTAATCCTATGGGATCGTGTTGGGCCCCTCTACAAAAAAATCTCTCAATTTTCGCTATCTCAAAGTGGTTTTCCCGTGGTGGCGGATTTTCACTTGGGGAAAAAGTTGTCAAATGCAAGTAGTTGAAAGTTGCAAAGTGGTGCAACTTTTGTTCTACAACTCGTGTGACCAAACAAAATATTCCAACTCTTTTGAATAGGTATGTTTACACTAGGCATGGTCCTCTTTCGCACCCAAACACGTGGAATCACTCCGAGCTACATTCAACCAGATTGATCCCTTAAGAGTCCAAAGTGCAAAATGGTGCAAACTTCAACATGTAGTTACTCAGCTACAATGACACTTATAAAATTCTTGTCTAATCCTATAGGATTGCGTTCACCCCCTCTACAAAAACCTCTCTCGTTTTTCACTATCTTGGAGTGGTTTTCCCATGGTGGTAGATTTTCACTTGGGAAAAAAGTTGTCAAACACAAGTAGTTGAAAGTTGCAAAGTAGTGCAACTTTCATTTTGCAACTCGTGTGACCAAACAGACTGTTCCAAAGCATATGAATAGGTATGTTTACGCTATGCATGGTCCTCTTTCGCACCCAAACACGTGGAATCGCTCTGAACTACGTTCAACTGGATCAATCCCTTAAGAGTCCAAATTACAAAATGGCTGCAAACTTTAGCATGTTGTTACTCAAATATCGTGACACTTAGAAACTTCTCGTCTAATCCTATAGGATCATGTTGGCCCCCTATACAAAAACCTCTCTTGGTTTTTGCTATCTCAGAGTGGTTTTCCCATGGTGGCGGATTTTCACTTGATGGAAAAAGTGTCAAATGTAAGTAGTGCAAAGTTGCAAAGTGGTGCAACTTTCGTTTTGCAACTCGTGTGACCAAACAGATTGTTCCAACACATCCGAATAGGTATTTTTACACTATGTATGGTCCTTTTTTTCACCCAAACATGCGGAATCTCTCGAAGCTATGTTCAACCAGATCAATCCCTTAAGAGTCCAAAGTGTAAAATGGTTGTAAACTTCAGCATGTTGTTACTTAGATATTGTGATGCTTAGAAACTTCTCATCTTATCTAATAGGATCGCGTTGGGCCCCTCTACAAAAACCTCTCTCGATTTTCACTATCTCAGAGTGGTTTTTCCATGGTGGCAGATTTTCATTTGATGGAAAAAGTGTCAAATGCAAGCAGTGCAAAGTTGCAAAGTGGTGCAACTTTCATTCTGCAACTCGTGTGACCAAACAGACTGTTCCAACACATCCAAACAAATATATTTACGCTAGGCATAGTCCTCTTTCGCACCCAAACACGCGAAATCGCTCTGAGCTACGTTCAACCAGATCAATCCCTTAAGAGTCCAAAGTGCAAAATGGCTGCAAACTTCAACATGTTGTTACTCAGATACTGTGACACTTAGAAAATTATTGTCTAATCCTATGGGATCATGTTGGGTCCCTATACAATAACCTCTCTCAATTTTCTCTATCTTGGAGTGGTTTTTCTATGGTGGCAGATTTTCACTTGGGGAAAAAGTTGTCAAATGCAAGTAGTTGAAAGTTGCAAATTGGTGCAACTTTCGTTCTGCAACTCGTGTGACTAAACAGACTGTTTGAATGCATCCAGATGGGTATGTTTACACTAGGCATGGTCCTCTTTTTCACCCAAACACATGGAATTGCTCTGAGCTACGTTCAACCTGCTTGATCTCTTAAGGGTCTAAAGTGCAAAAGGGAAGCAAACTTTGATGGGCTATTACTCATAAATCATGATGCTTATGAACTCTCCATATGAGCCTACAGGATTACGTTGGGCCCCTCTACAATAACCTCTCTTAGTTTTTGTTATCTCAGAGTAATTTTTCTATGGTGTCCAGTTTTCACTTGATGGAAAAAGTGTCAAATGGAAGCAGTGTAAAATTGCAAAGTGGTGCAACTTTCGTTTTGCAATTATTGTGACCAAACAAACTACTCCAACACATTTTGATAGGTAGGTTTATTCTAGGCATGGCACTCTTTCACACCCAAACACATGAAATTTCTCTGAGCTACGTTCAACTGGCTTGATCCCTTATGATGGCATGCAAAACAATCGAAAAGAGAAACATACACACGACGGTTGAGAATTCTGAGTATTCCACAAAAAAAGCATAAGATCATTGGTGCAGAGCACCTTGTTCCTCCATTTGATGAAAAAGGTCTAGTTCAGTGGTTTTAGTCATTATAATGTCAAATACGAACATGATAGGCCATTTTGTAATCTTGATTTTAGTTTTGAGATAGTGTGGGGTCATTTGAGTCAATTATGTAAGTACAATAGGGAGTACGAATAAGAAAATAGAATTGTTAAAGGCATTGGAAGAGATTACTAATGCTGCCCCTATTCAAAATTCAGAATTTAGGCCTTAAAAGCAAGGCTAGATGAGGTGAAAAGAATAAATTGCTTGAGAATAAGTTATAATAGGTTGGAAATAGGGTGAGGTTGTGGAGTTTGATGTGTTCAAATGATATGCAAGGACAAGGGAGGTCAAAAGTATGTTATGGCATGATGCCCTACTTGGGAAAAGAGGGGTTTTGAATGAAAAAGAGAGGTTTGAGGGAGTAAAAGTGGGTAAAGTTAAGGGGCAACATAATTTGGTGGTCAATTAAGTTTGTTCAGGCAAAATGAAGAGTGTTGGAAGAGGTTTTGAGGTTGTATGACATCTGGATATGGGGTAAACCCTAGTGAAATTTGAGAAAAGTGAGGGTTTAGAGGATAGTGGGGTTAGAGGGCCAATCATGCCCTAAAAATTGTGGATTTTTTGGATTTGCAAACTGATAAATGTTTCCCAATGGTGTTTTACAATTGGAAGAGTGATTGAGAGGGTGTTGCTTTGTTAAATAAACCTATTCAGGGGTCTAGGATAGCGTTGAGTCCATTTCTTATTTGTATTATAAATTATAACTTGCTTTCTCCCGAGTCCATTTCCTATACAAGAAATAATATTGCAAAAAGTTGACATATAAATCTTTTGACGTGTTTATATGGTGACGGATCAAAAACATAAAAATTCATTTTGCACTATCAAGATTATGCTGTGAAAATGTTTAAAGACTAATCAAGATAAATGTTTGTATGATAATGTGTCAAGAAGTTAACTACTTCATCTACTCTGAATATTATGTTTTGCAAGTGTTGTGAAGATTATGTATCATTTGCTTAATTGAGTTGTTCCAATCAAAGGATTAAATATATTGGAATCTTTTTATGAATCATTTCATAGAATATCAATTGAAAATGCATTTTTTGCTTTTACATAAAGCTATTTAGCATCAATCAATTAATATTCAAGACAAACCATGAAGGACAACAATGATCAATGCTAGGGCTAACCAATTAATAAGTATACATGTGAATAAGTCAAGCATGTACATCTGAATAAGGGAAGCACAAGTACTCAAAAACACATAAGCCTTGAAGTATACACACAAATACATAGTATACACAAATTAATACAAAGTATATGCACGAATACAAGGTATACACATGAAAAAATATAAGTCGCAAAGTATACATTGGAACACACGTAAGTCACAAAGTATACACGTAATTTGTAAAGTATACACTTGAGTACACATAACTCATATCTATTGAACCATGAATTTATAATGAAAATATGGACACCATAGATAAAAAAGATTTGTATTAACCAAATGGCCATGTACACACATCAATATATGTCGATATAAGTATAAAATATAGGTACAAAATAGCCATATAGGCTTACGAGAATGACATATAGGCATACAATGTCAAATATATCCAATACAAAATATGTACAAAACTGTCATGTAGGCATACAATAAAGGGGCTCTGGAATCAAAAGTCAATGCTCTTCGTGCTCTAGAAATAAATTCTTTCCCTTTGTTTTTCGATCGGGTGGCAATAGGTCTATCACTCATTTGTGTTGCACTTGAGGAGTGCTCTTGCTACTCCTCCTAGTGTTTAGTTCTTGGTGAAGTTTTAAATATTACAATAAGAAGTAAAGACATTAATATATAGAAATTACATTATAAAAATGATATATTTAACAAAATAATCACTTACCACCACCTCATGATCACTCTCCACGAGGGAAATATTCACACGCCCATGCTAAGGCGTGCTCAAGCCCTATATAAACCATCCAAATAGAAATTAAACTACGAATCAATAATGGTTTGCTTTTTCACTAACTAACATATATAACAACAAATGTAAATTGAAATTTAGTAATTTGCTTCATACCTCCCCTGTCAGAGCCATCGAGGATTCTATAGCAGACGAAACACTGATCTCCATTTTCCTTGTCACATTCAGAGGTGTTTCCGTTTGCAACATCTGAAAATAAAACAACAAATTATTCAATCACAAAAACTACAATAGAAATCCACGTCATGACTTATAATGTATGAGATAATGAACAAAATTTTGAGTACTTATTAGACTATATAATTCTAACTATCATGCTTACTATTTTCCCTATCCATATCTTGTTCAAAAGCACGTGTTTTTAGGATTTTACCCATAGTAGCAAGCTCGTGAACTGTTTGATAAAATTATTTTGTAGACATGTACGATAACTGTGGTGGCATAGAGAAGGTAGTGAACTTTTTGAAAAAATGCCTCAAAGAAATGGGGTCTCATGGTGATGGAATTCCATTACAAACAAATGCACGTCATGGAATTCCATCACCATAAGACTGCATTTCTTTCAAGCATTTTTTCAGAAAGTTCATTGCCTTCCCTATGGTATTATTGCTTACTATTATGCTTTGATAGAAATTTTTCCAAGCATCCATAGTTTGTTGGAAAACACCTATTTTAGGCTTTTAGCCATAGCAATGAAGAAATGAATTGTTTGAAAAATGCTTTGGTAGACATGTATGGAAAATGTGGTAGCATAGAAAAGACGGTGAGCTGTTTGAGATTGCATTTCTTTGAGGCATTTTTTCAAAAAACTCATTGCCTTGTCTATGCTATTGCTTACTATTATTCTTTCATATGTTCCTTCCAAGCATCCACAACATAGACAAGGCAGTGAACTATTTGAAAATATGCCGAGTAGTAAAAAGTGGTCTCATGGAATGCCATGACAAGCAAATGCAATTGGAAGTTGGTCCTAGGCTTATTACTTATGCTATGTGAAGTAATTGTATCACTGCTTATGTTGAATTTCTAAACAACTATATTTTAGTTGAAATTTTGTCATTTATCAACATCTAGTTATTAGTTATGGAATGTGAAGTAATTCTTTGAGTTTGAATGATGTGTAATGCAACATAATCAACAATATGAATATAAACTACACAAATCTATTAAATACAATTCATTAGTTAAACTCTTTATTCTATTACCTGCGTGTAGGTTTGAGTAAATCCACTGGAACTAAGAGGTATTCCCTTGAAACCCCCAATATTATCCTGTTCAACATCCAAAATCACATATTAAAATACCATTCGTAAAACAATGCTGTTAACATGTAATAAATTTATAATTGTTTACTAGTTACATACCCCACTAATAGGTGTACTGTAGAAAAAAGTAGGTGGAGGGCCGGTGTATCTAGTCTCAACACTGTGACCTTGCAATTTTATTAAAATCATAAGACTAGATTAGTTAATCTTGCATTTCAAAATCAAAATTTAATAAATTAAATTCAATGAACATGCTAACTTTTACCTGAGTATCAATTCCATATGCCTCATGCAAAATGTCAGCTACCCTCTCCATCTCTATAGCTGTAAATGTATCCTGCATAGTATCCTCCTAAGTGTCGGTGGGGTCATATGAACAAGTCTCCCCACAAGATTGACACACATGGGTTTGAACGCCACCACTCGAAGGCTCTCTTGGATGATGCTATAGAATAGGGCTAGTATGCTGGATGACACTCTAGGTGAAATTGTTGATCACCTGCAATGTTTCTACGTCAACACTTTCCTTCACGATGAAAGGCATAACAATGTGCTCATGAGGTGGCCTAGCGAGAGCTCGTTTCCCTTGCCGTGTAGGATCCGACTGTGCACTAGGTCTATCCTGAGTTGACCCCCCACCTCTCCCCTAGAAGTCCCTCATATCAAAATAATTTGGGATTTTATTCAATATGAACTCACCGTATAGTTTCCTAAGGAAATACTGTGGGACTTCACAATTGTTGCATGATGGGTAATTAAAAACCATGTACCACCTATCATAAAAATAGTTCCTAATCTGTTGGTGGTGGCACCAATGAATAGGAAACCTCTATGCATTGAGGGTAAGATTTTGATTTGTGTGTGGGTTAGTGAATAATGAGCACAAATCACCTTTTGTAATTTTTAAATCCTTTACATCTTTATATGATAGTTTATCCCCGTAATAAGCCCTAGCCACCTGCCTCCTATCTTTCCATCCAGTTATTTGTTTGCTAATTGAATCTACATTTTTTAACATATCTTTCAATGAACTTGCTAGGGTCATTCTTTTTGTGGTTGAACCATTTGGATCACTCAACCTACTGATTAAATCCTCAATTTATTTTTTGTTGTTCTCAATTTCACTCATTAAATTTTGTTGAGTTCCAGGAGGGTGTTGAGTGATTGGTGGAGGAGGTTGTTGTTGTGGTTGATTTTGTTGGTGAGAATTTTGTTGTTGAGGATTTGGTTGCTCTTCTTGTTGAGGATTTTGAGGGTTTGTAGGTTGATTTGCATCTCCTACAAATTCAAAAAAATAAATACCAAATACAACCTAAAACTAACAAATTCAAAACAAAAAGAAAACAATCCTTACCTCTCACACCTCCTCGTCATCGTGGCGCCATCCTTGTGATGAAATAACAACTGTTGATGATTTTTTTTTTCTGAATACCTCCTCCTAGAATGCGAGCACGAAAAAATGGTGGTTTTCGTTGTAGACACAACAAAAAACACAGTTGAAATGCAAGAATGAATGTGTTTCAATATATTTTTTTGCTTTTAACATGTCATAACGCGAGCGCGTTATAACGCACTTGCATTATGGGCTCATTGTGGCCAAGCTTCATGCTCAGCACACCAAGCCATAACGCAAGCGCGTTATAACACACTTGCATTTTGACTTTTCAAAACTTTTAAAAAAAACTGGCCACAAATTTGCTACCCATCTCCATGCACCCGCCCTACTAATCTCCCAACTATCCTCTCATTTGATTTAAATAAATCTAAATATCTAAATCAAATGTCAAATCAAACTAGTCTCATCTAAGTTAATTAATCATTTATTAACTTCTAATACTAATAATCCAATCCTCTAGCTTTTGCAACTTGCACATGTAAATCAATTTATTTGATTTATTAATTCCTCTATTTTCATTCAAACGTGACATATTCTTGGAATATTCCACCAATTTGAAATCTTCCTTCGAAAGGACTTTTGTCCTCCAACATGGCATTAAAGGATCTTACACATCCTTTTCTTGAGCCAACTTGGCATTAACTCTTCTTACAACTCTTCCTCCACAATCCATCTTTTGAATCTCAAATTCCACCTACATGCATTTAACATGCACATTGTTCAAAATTTTCTCCACCTCTCCTTCATTAGAATGTTGACAAGTGGCACAAGGACATTGGTTCAAGTTTAATCCCACATTCCTTCTATTCTTTAATCTTTAATCCTTCTCCATTATAAATAGAGGCCTCCTCTATTTTACTTAGCATCCACAATCCATGTAAGATCACTATGCTCATTTGAATCCACAATCATCCACAACTTCATGCAAAGTTATTATCTACAAATTTCATGCAATTTCATCTATTTTCATCCATAGCTAGGTTATTGGCAATTTTTATCAAGAATCACACATCCATCATCAAAGCTTATCAAGGAATTGGGAAAGGGATTATTTCCACATCAAAGAAGCACCAATTCCTCCATGGGATGCTGGTTTGAGCATTTGAATAAGATTCATTAGCTCTCATTTAATCATTTTACTTTGTTTCTTGTTCATTATGTTTAAATGAACTTTATGGGGAATGCTAGTTTAGATTATTGACTAACATTAGATTGTTTGTTCATGTTTGAGTAGGTCTAGGCTAAGCGTTCACATTTTGGCGCCCACCATGGGGCCTAGCCCTATTTTTAACATTTTCTAGCAAGTTTTTGTCGGTAGGTTTGGTCCTAAATCTCGACGTAGCACACCTGTGACTTCTTTCAGCGCATAGGTGGTGACTTTTGGTGCATACAAGCTCTGTTATAGCGCATACATGACATCTTCCAACACATTTACCTCCTATTTCAGCGCATATACAAGATATTTTAGCGCATATGGTCTGAGTTTTAGTGCATATGGTCTATGTTTTAGCACATATGCTCTTTGTTTTAGCGCTTTTATAGTCAATCTTAAAATGACCATATCATGGTCATATAGAGGTCTTTTTCGAAGATTTTTTTTAAATGGGGTAGAATTTCATAATATATGCAATGGTGTAAGTGTTTCTTAATTTTTGTAGAGTTAAAATTTTCAATTTTACTCCTAAAGTCAAAACAGCTTGTAACATGGTATAAATTTTATGGTTTTTATGCTTAATCATTCATCTAACCCTCATATCTTCTTGTTTATTGATCTCATCTAACATTTTGAGCATGGATTCCAGGTTTTAAGAGGAGCATGGAGCATTGAAGTGAAAGAAAAAGCATTTGATATCCATTGTCTAGGAAAAAGAGGAAACAAGGAGAAGGCCTCCTACGACACTATCTCATGATTGTAACAAGTGTTTTTAAATACTTTGGGAGCATTTATAATCCCATCTTTAGGATCTTGTTATCTTCAATTTTAGGACTCCAATACATTTCATTTGGGCTTTAAAAAGAACATTCAAAGGGTTAAAAGGAACATTATAAACTCACTAGATTTGGTTTTGGGTTTTTAAGAATTGAACAAAACAACTTCAAACACTTGATTTGGTGCTATAAAAAGAACCCATTACTGCTTTTGAGGTCTAAAATGAACATGTGTCTTTCTTGTTTTGTAATTTTTTTTACAAATTAATATCATTTAAAAGGTGTATGCACTTCTCTTGCACTTCACGGCGATCTTGAGAGTCAAAAGTCTTTTGATGATATTAGGTTGTCTAAAAGATTGCCTCCACTTCAATTTGGGCTCTTAAAAATTGATAAAATCTTGCTAGTGTGAGATAAGTATATTGCATGTGCTCTCTCTTTGTTCATGCAAACAAAGATTGATCAAACTACGAATGTACTTACTCACCTTTTTTTACCTTTAGAGGACCTTCCTGAGTGGGAAAAAGTACTCACCCCAAGGGAATGACCCAAGCAGTAATGAGCATAAGCCAGGCTCTTCCAAACAACTATATAAATTTGTGGTTGCGATGAAAATCGTAAACAATGGGAAGAGGTACATGATAACTCTCTCCAATGTCTTTATGATGCATAAAGCCCTTGTTCTAAGGGTTGGGAGATCTATCACAAGGATTTTATCATTGCAACCCCTAAACTGGATGCCCTTACTACGAACCTTTTTCTAGAATCCAAAATCCCAATATTTGTTGGTGTCAAGAGGTCGGACCTTCGATGTCCTCCCACATATTTGTGATTCTTTGTAGAGATGAAAAGTTTGTGATGGGAGATTATTGAGTACTAAAGCTTGGATGACCCATAGATGTGAGTGTCGTGGAGGGGAGCCAGTGTGGTCAAGCTTCTAGTCATCCACTCTGAATAAGTGCAGCTGAATTTATCCAAGTAGGAACTCAACAAATATTTTCTCTTCCATCCTAGGGTTGTGCAATCTTTGATTCAGTTAAACACTTTACTTGGATCGAAAACATTGGAAAAACCAACATTCAACAAATCATCAAAATTTCAAACCCTTTGAAAAGAGAAAATATCCTTGAAGAGTCCACGTGTTACTACTTGTGCCTAGGGATTTTTATCCTTAGAGGCTTCTAAACATTTGGGCCCATATCTCAATTTTCTCTCTCCAAAGTCAACATAGGAAACTATGCTCTTGAAACCTTGATTTTCACATAATGGACCTTGTGGAATGAAAAGGAGTTAAGACATAGACATTCAATCTAAAACATAAGCAAGACATTGGATGTGGTAAAAGAAATTCATTAATGAAGATGAAATCAATTGAACCCCACACATGTGCTTTCTTATCTTTTGTCTTACAGTCTTTTGAGAAAACATTGATTTTTTGGTTTGTAGTACTTAGGGAAAATCATGTTCTTCAAAACCTTGGTCTTGTAAACAAGTCACTCTTAAGTTCACTTAGGATCAAAATCAACACCTTCATCCATCCCCCAAACATCAATCAAAACCCATCTCACAAACAACTCTTAGAAATCTTGGAAAAATCATTCATACTAGACTTTTGGTAAAATCCTTCAAATCAACATCAAAATCACCTTGTTTGGCTAAGTGTGTGTGTGGATGAATCCTTCCTCATACATCTAGTTAAATTATCATCCTTGTGGACAGTTTTATTCCAAGATAACATCCAACATCTTTGGGTTTATCGGTCCATTATCCAAATCAAATCAAATCCAATCCAAATCAAAAAATCCAAAGAATCCTAAAGTCTAGTATTCCTCCAAGGATCTTAAAATTTCAACACCCATATCATTCACCCCTTTCATCATTCATCTCATCATTGGTCCTAAATCCCTTAGAGGTCAACAAGGTAAAAAACACAAGAAAAACATGGAATATAAACTTGATTCATACATCTTGAGTGGTCTAAATCAACCAAACTATCAAAGCCTTACAATGCCAATTGATTATCAAAACTCACATTTATACAATCCATACATGGGATCATTATCTCCTACAAACCTCAATGGTACAACAAATGTGAGTATTCCCAATCTAAATTTTGGAACACCTTTCCCTATGGTACATTTAAATCAAAGTCCAAACCTACAAATCTATCAACCAAACAATCAATGCACGAGTCTTCAACAAAACAACATTATCCCACCAAATCCATACATGCCAAATGCAAATATACCAAGTACAAGTTTACCAAACATGAAAATTTCAAATCCACACTTGGTAAACTTTGGGATAGATATGTTTGCGAATCATACAAATTTTGTTCAAATTCCAAACAATATGTTAATGGCTCCATGTATTGATCCAAGTCAAGGTAACACCATGCAAAATCAAAGTTACCTAAATCAAGGCAATGTGATTCCCAACCACAAAAATGTTCAATTTCAACCTATAATGCCAAATCTAAACATCATCCCAAATCAAAACATTGTCCAAAATCAATTTGTCCATGATCCCATACAAACACCACAAGTATACATTCCAAATCTACTTGAAAAAAAACCAAATCAACTATATCAAGGGTGTCAAGATCAAAATCAAGATCAAATTTTGTGAGATCAAATTGCTACACTTACCAATATAGTTGATTCATTACGCCAAGAGACATCTCCACCCCAAAATCAACACACTCTTCCATTGGTTAAACCATGTCATCAAAGCATTGAGTTGTGTCCATAACCACATCAAGAACAATATCTACAATGTCAAGAGGTTGGATATCAAGATCAACAACATCAACAACAAACCCAATCACCCCATATCAAAGATCAATCACCACATCTCCAAAATCTATCACCACAAGGTCAATTTAAAGTACAAATCTCACAAGGTAACAAACAAAAATATGCACCACTTGGGGAAGCAATAGAATCAGTCATGCAATAGTTGGTACAAGCAGATCTCGTCAAAATCCCCATTTATGAAAATTATCAAGAACCTCAAGTTAAACCACCATGGTATAACGAGAAGCACCTTTGTGATTTTCACAAAATAAAGGGACACACAACATCAAATTGTATTCGACTCAAAAATATCATCCAAGACCTTATTGATAAAAAAATAATAACTATTGAGGACAAAGATGAAGATTCAACCACTAGTGATAACATTGACACTCTCTCCACCACAATTATTGAAAACAATGATCAAGATCTATCCATCAATGAGAACCTTGAAGATGTTTCTACCTCATCCAAAGATCAACTCAACATACATCAAGAGTCACTTTTTAGTCATGATCAAAACCCCTTAACAATATTCGATAATGATTTATTTCAAGGAATGTTAGAATTATTTGATCCTATTGACATAGTCCATGATCCATCGACCGATGATCATGTTGAAAATGTCTCTACATCACATAATGAGTTAGAGGCCATATCTCAAGAATTTATTCCAAAGCATGATCAACATCTTTCACCAATGTCTAGCAATGGTCTTTTCCGAGACATATTGACATCCTTTGACCTCATGGTTACAGATACTAAAGGGATCCTCAACTCAAAATTTGATCCAAGTCCACTCATAAAGAGGATTTTTAGCCACTTCCTATGCCTAATGAAGATATCCAAGAACCCTTTATAAGAAATCCATCCTTTGAAACTGACCCATGCCAAAAACTTGACCCAAAGCATGTCAAAAGCAATTCCAAAATTAATAAAGATCAAGAATTCATATCTCCAAGATACTACAATGATCTAATGGACACTCTCCTATCTATACAAGATGTTGGAAATAATGATCATATCCATCTACCCATGAGATGCTTACTCCTAATGGACATGTGGATGATCTCCATTCAAAAACAGAGTCTCATACTCTTGATATCATAACCAAGGAACACGAGTCTCCTACTCTTAACATTTGTACACATGATCAAGATTCAAAAAAATATAGAGACATAAGAAATGGGTCATGAAGAAGGATTCTATAGAAGTTGTGAATTAGAAACATCTTGTGAAGGAATATCAAAAATGAGTCTTGAGGGAGACTTTTACATGGACAGTGAATCATCAACACCTCTTGAAGAAGCATTAAAATATGATATTTCACAAGATCAAACCAAAGATATGAGTCAGGAAGTTATCCCACTTATGGAAGATCCCATCACTTATAAACTTGGATCACTTACCTTTTTTAGGGAAAGCTATCTTATCAATGAAGAAGATATCAACTTTGAAGATCCACAACAGAGCAGAGAAGGATTAGCACCTTGTTTCCAAGGTAAATCATATCCTATTGCAAATAAAATGTTTCAATAGATGAATTATCAAGGAAGAGGATTATGAATACATGAACAGGGTATCCTAAAACCAATGCAATTATTGGAAATCCTAAGCATCAAGGTCTTGGTTATTCAATACTGGGGGCAATTTTATCTAGTGCAAGCATCAACATGGGGAGCACAAAGAATCCTTATGATGAAACCGGTGCCAATACTACAACCAGCCACATCATGAATCTTCATCTACCCATCATCCCATCCACGAATTGGGACCAACATCAAATGAAGGATGTGAATCAAAGCAAGAAAAAAATCATCAAAGGAAAAGAAGTAGTGAAGCATGAAGGACAAATCAAATACAAGTGGATACCAAAGAATACAAAGAAAGATTATCCCTATCAAACTCCATTAGTCAAAGAAACTATGGAGCAAAATAAAAAAGGGAAAAGTATCCCTCAAAGATGTCCACAAAGGAAAAAGAAAGCTTCTCAAGCAACATACAAATTATATCAAGTAGTTGGTCCTAATTCCATGCACACTTCTGTATCCACCCATCATTGCTTATCTTCCCAAGTTTGGAGAGTCAAAGGTTCCAAGTTGTCAACCAATCCATCTTTTATCCCTAAACAAACTCCAATATCCACTCCTACATGCATGATATCCAATTCTTACATTGACCATGTATTGGCAACAATCCTTCATCATAAGGATTCAGAAGGAACTCTATCGAGATGTGCTCACAAAGACAAAGTTAACTCCAGTGTCAACCAAGCAGATTAGGAATCTCAAAAGTTGTGCATGTACCTTGGAAAAGAAGCTTCTTCAAGTAGGATATCAATGGCACATTATGATAAAAGCATCTACATCGACACTACCAGGTGGTTCAACATTAGCTTAAAATCTTATTGAAAAAATAAAAATAAAATAAAAAATACATGAAAATAGTAAAGAAAAAAAATTGTCCTCCAGTGAAAACCACTATGGTGGCGCTTTGGACATGTACCATGATGAAAACCTAGAAAGCATGCATCATGTGTAGAATCAAGCATCCACGTGCGCTAGTTCAGGTGAAAGCATCTTATCCCATCCATAATAAATCCAACATTCCATCCATCTTATCCATAATAAATCCATTCATCCATGAACCATTTATCCATTCTATTTTCATCCATCTACATCCATCTTTCACATTATCTTGATCTTAATAAAATTTTGGTGCACTTTACACTTGCTTATGGTAAACATCTTGACATGGGTCATTTTCATTGATCCTATCCTATCCAACATTATTTGAGCCATAAAGCACTATCCAAATGAACATCCTCTACTTGAACACCTTATCTTATCACAAGATAATCCATATCCATCCATCCACACACCTATCCAAGCATCCACCCATGGAATTCCATACATTGCTAGACACTGGGGCAGGTATTTACATCTTTCTCTAGGAATAAATCTTGATCTATATCTCTTAACTTATGTGGTGATCCGAACATTAGAAAACGTGAATTCAAATTGGTCTAAGCACTTGTGAGCCAAAATCCAAATCACTAGCCCATGGCATATTTTGACAAGAAGATGTTCCTTATCAAGCTTTATCTTAGATCAAACATGAATCCAAACAATCAAATATCAGTTGCATCTAATTTACACTTCAACGCCACATCAAATCATTCAAAGCAATTTTGTTCCAAAATCAAGCTTGAAAATCTTGATCAATCAAATCCAATCAATCCATCATCATCTCGGGATATCCATCCCAATATTTGTGTTGTTTAAACACTATCCTTGCATTGTTGCGTATCCTCCACAATGTTATCATCATCAATCCGTTAATCTGATCAATCAACCCTAGCTTAGTTTTCAACAAAATCCAAAAATAGATCACTGATATTGCCACACATCCAAATCGTCAAAACCAAGAAAATCCAAAAACATCCAAAATCATATCAAAATCCAAAAACACTCATAAAAATAGAAAACATCAAAAACATGGAATCTGAACTATGTCATCTTTGAGCTTAAACGTAGGCAAGGCTAATCTTTGATTTATTTAATTAATGTTGGATTTATGATTTCATTAATTAAATAATATAAATTATTTAATTAACATTAGAAGAATAGAGGGATTATGAATAGAAATAATTTAATTAATTAAATAATAGAAATTATTTAATTAACATTAGAAGAGCGAAGGGATTATGAATAGAAAGGGAATACATGAAATTAGTCAAATAAATAAGATTTATTTAATTAATTAGATGATGACATGGGTACCTAGGGAAAAACATGCTACAAGATGTCTAAATGATGTAATGTTGTGACAACGTGTTGTAAGAGGATGTTTTTGGGTGTCTACAGTAAAAAATTGTGTTCGAGTGCTTTAGGGAACATTTTCCACACTTTGTTGTTAGGGTCCTAATTTTCTTTTTCTTCTTTTGAGATACCATGTGCAACTGAATGTGTTTTTGGGGTTCCTTAAGCTTTGTGAAGATTTTCTTATTATTATTAGGCTAAATTTGAAGTTTAATAAATGATTTTCTTATTCGTATCAGGCTAAAGTTGACAGTACCATCAAGGGTTCAACATTGTAATGGGGCAGTGGTTAGGAGAAATTACAACCATAATTTATGAAGACTTGTCTTCATTTGAACCCTAGAAAGTGTAGTGACTAGTGCATATTGTCTCCAAATGATAGTCACCTATATGATGATGAATGATGATTCAAATAACCATATATTCTGACAAAAAATTCCAAAGGGCATAAGGACTATTTTTACATAGTCATCAATTGTAGCAAATGCAACCATAGATAAACATTGTCAAGCATACTATTTGAGAGGTAGTTAGTAGCTTGTCAAGGGGTGGTAAAATAAAGTTGACAGTGCCAAACACAAGTCCAAATGTGCCCTTATGCTTGGAGGAAAAATTTCATCATTTTGAATGCATAAATAGGAGCAGTTCTAATTTCCTATTGAAGGTATAATCCTTTGGTAACCTGGTTTCATGGCTTTGTCTTGGTGAATCAAGTGATTGGTTGTAAAGAGAACTGGCAAATAGTTTATGGTTGATGTTGAGGATAGTTTCAGTGCTTATTCAAAACCTTGTAATAGGACGATCATTGAGGTTGTTGGAAGGCATGTCAAGTGGTAGTCTGCAAGTCTATGAGCAAGGATACCAGGTGCATGATTGAAAAAGATAGTCAAATCCATGGAAAATCATAGTTCAATCTTCCATGGTTCAAACTTTTGATCTCAGCCTTATGTAGTAGTTTTTGTGTTAAATGAACAAAGACACAAGTTTTTTTTTGTGTAAAAGTGTTATGCTTCCTTTTATGGGTTTGTGTTTTTATCTAGATCATGATAGTGAGGAACTTTTAATGAATGCATGAAAAGTGTTATTTGTTATCAGATGGTACAGGTTTTTTATGAAAATGTGGATAGGGTTTTAAATCAGTTGCAACCACTTGATGGATAACCTATACAAAACATATTAGAACTTTTAATGTGCCAGTGGTCCTTGAGTTAACAAGTGGATGTTCCAATATTTTGGCTCATTTGAATATGATGCATTTAATTATATTTGTATGGAGTAGAATCTAAAGGTTTTGTCTTTTGTGGATGCTTCAATATTAGAGTGCATATGAATATAAGATGATGTTTTCAAAGAGTGACAGTATACAAAAAGAGGAAACCATGACAATGCATTTAGGCACTTCTATGTGCAAAGACTTGGAGATAGTAGAATACATGGATGAATAGGCAGTCAGAGTGGTTATTGCGAAACAAAATGAAAACATGATCTTATGTATAGGGAGGCATAGGTATTAAATGCAAGAAATATGGTGTCAAGCTCCCTATTTAAAGCATAACACAATGAAAAGGGTAATGAATACATTGCCAAAAAGGACAATGAGTTGGGGTAGATTTAGGACATCCCTATAATACCAATGGATTTTGCATCTTGAGGGACAATATGGATAAAATACAATTCTCTTATAGTGACTGTAGCTTCATTTCATGGGATAGTTTACAAAGAAGAGCAATCCTATTCAAGAGTATTCATTTTAACAAGTGACAATAGTTTAAAGTGATTATGCTAAGAGAATGTAACCGTTGGCTATGAATATGCACTTCAAAGAACTGAGAGGGAGATGTAGAAGCTAATTATCAATGATAATAAAGAGCACAAAAGCAATAGGGTTGTAAAGACAATGATCAAGGAGGATAGTATCAAGTGAAGTTTTTGCATAGGTGGTAGTCAAGTGTCAAATGCACAATATATTCTTAGTAATTGTGTTTCGTTTCTTGGTTTTCATCTATTTTGTTGGACGTTGAGAGGAATGTTGGATGTTCCCAGTGTGTTCCTTGTTTCACTTGATAGTTTGCAATCTTAAAGGTTTTGAGACAGTGAATTCTTGTTGTGTATTAGTCTCATTATGGGATTTTTGAGCTGAGGTATACATTGGATGTTTCAAATGCTTTCAAGGTAAAGTTTACAATGCATAAAGATAACAAAAAATAGCAAGGTAATGAATTCCAAACCCTGGACAATCAAGATTGCAATTAAGGCTTCATTGAGGTTTTAACCATGGTGACATAGGGTTTTGAGGGAAGTAGTTTTGGCTATGAATTGTAGAAGGCAGAATATGGACTTGTTATGATATGTTGTCAAAGATTACAAGGTGTTTGCAGTAGATTACAAGGAACTGCAACCTTCTTATGTAACAACTCTTTTCAAATTAATAAAGACAACAATATTCCTTTTTCAAGACTTTTGTTTCTCTTTGCAACTAGTGATATGATGTTTAATAAACAATGTATCAATATACTACCAAATTGATCAAAATGATGATTAAAATGATTGACAAAAACTACCAAATTGACCAAAAAACAATTAAATAAACTACCAAATTGATAAAACTAATGATTAAAATTAATGACTAAATAAATTACTAATGGAAGGAAATAAGTGAGTAAAAATGACTAAATAAGTGACCAATTAACAACAATCAATGACTAAATTAACGACTAAATAAACCAGTGAATAAAAAGTGACTAAATAAGTAACCAGTTTACAATAATCAATGACTAAGTTAGTGACTAAATATACTACCAAACTAGTCAATCAAAACAACCAATAAATGACTAAAAATGATTTAGTTATCAATTCAATCATGCTACAATGGCTGGCAATAAACTACTAATGGTCACTTGACCATGTTTAGTCATTTATAACCAACTTTTAGTAGTTTTTTAATCATATTTTGTTGGTTTTGTACTAGTGATAGTTGGAAGCCAAAAAAGATAAACAATATTTAGGGTGATGATGACACAAGTGCAAGAAGATCATATATAGAAGGATTCACTAGGTATGTCAATGCATAAGATCAATGGGTATAATTAATTGACAAAATTCACTTTTTGCATGGACAACTAGATCAACAGAATGAATTAGTCATGATTCCTATGGTAGATAACTTGTTTGATCATGAGGGTTTTTCAAACAATAAAGAAAATTCTTAGAGGCTTTGGATGAAGAAGTAATCTCACCTAAATATGAAGCATGATTCTCTAATTATATTTCAGTGAAGGGGAAGTATCAGGGGCTAGAGAAGTATTTTGTTTCTACCCCTTCTTATATGGAGATTGTTAGATATCACTAAGGTGCAACATGTTTATTGTGTGTTGATGTTTATCATGCAAGAAGTGGGAATATTTCTTTGAGCATTTCTGATTTGCCTCAAAAAGAAAAAAGAGTAAAGGAGATCATGCTTCATGGGCTCTCAAGGTCTAGAAGGGCTCTATGTTTTGGTATTTTGGTAGAAGTAATTCAAATTACCCTAAGGATGTTTTCCCTCTTACTTTGTAGGGGAATAAAGAAAACTATTCAAATGAATGGAAAATTTGTTGCAAGTATGAGCTTGTCTGGTGGTGTTGTCATTAATGTTGTCACTAATGTCAACATTGTTTAGTATGTTACAAATTGTACATGTATGGTTGAGATGCTGTTGAGATGTTGTGAGTACATGGAGCTATCTTTATGGTGTTGCAGATATGTTGGTTTAACGAGTTTCCAAGTGCTTTTGATAAAATTAATAAAGAAAATAAGTCAGAGTGTTGGAAGTGTTCAGTGTGTGCTTTGGTATGTGCTCCACATTTCTCCTATGTTGATCCTATGCCTGTACAGATATGAAGGCATGTTGATGATAATATGATGATGATATATTATGAGTTTCAGGTTCTAGTGAGATAGTGCGTACAAGTTGTGTCCACCGGTATATGTGTTCTACTGACAATGTCAATGTTTTGTGGACTGGGAGAAATATGTTTGCTCCACATTCCTTCAATGTTTTGTTTTAGATTGTGTGGATCTGGTAGATTTTCTATGAAGGTCTTTCCTATGCTCTAGCAAAGAGGTTTGGAGTTTGGTGATCCATAAATCATGTTTTAGTATTTTTGTGTGTGTCTGCACAACCCGAATTGGCTGGTGAAAGGAGTTCAATGTTTGAAGCCTATTGTTTTTACTGCAGATGTATTTGGAAGATTTTGGGATGTATTCTCATGCATAATGAAGCGTGTTGTGGCATCCACGTGTCATATTCTTGTTGGGAAGTGTGTGCATCATTGATAATTTGTGTTTTCATTAGGTTTGGCCGACCTAGTGTTTACACTTCATTCGAAGAATAAGATTTAATTGAGGAAGTGAGTAGAAGATTCAAGAATATTATTTTTATTATTTTATTGGTCCACTCTTATTCCTTTCCACCGTGGGAATTTAGAGTTTCTGACTTAATTTGAAATTATGAAACGATGTATTGTGGCCGACCATGGTAAATGTTTCTAAGGTTAAGAACGGTGTAAAAGCAAGACGAGTTGTGAAGAACTCTATGACAATGTGATGCAAAGTGGCAAAAGTGAGCCACAAATCATAAGAGCAGAAGTGTGTGTGAGTGAGTTGCGATAGCAATTTTTCAGTGTGCTGAAGGTAGTGACTTGAAGGTTTCTCTAATCCTATGAATGTGCTTTAATTGCAGTGGTGGATCTTTTGTTCTCTTTTATATCTGTAGGCAATGAGCCTCCCTGTTGGATAGTGAGCCTTTTTACTTGGACAACAAGTCCTCTTTTAGGTGTGAGCCCTTGGAAGTGAGCCTTTGTATTCAATTTATAATCCTTATATTGTGAGTTAACCCTCACTGTGGTTTTCCCCTTATTGGGTTTTCCACATAAAAATATTGTTCATTGTGTTGATTTAATTTTTGTTATCTGATTTTCATGCTCATATTTAATAATAGAATAGTGTGGTTGAAGATTTGATAAGTGATAAAGTTTTAAGTTTTTATTTGTGTGACAACCAATTCAGCCCCCCCCTCTCAGTTGTCTTGCGCTTGTTTAACAATTGGTATTAGAGCTTGTGGTTCCTTTTTATAGAGCTTAACCGCTTAAGGAAGATCTGATGGCAGACAAGTTGTCGATGCCTATGTTTGATGGAACTGACTACAAATATTGGAAAGGATAGATGAGAGGATATATTATCTCTCTTGGTTTCAAGACCTAGAAGGTTGTTGAGAGTAACTATATACTTCCATCTGGTGGTGTTAATTATGCAAATAAGATCTATGCTTATGAAGAAAATGAGAGGGAAAAGTATGCGATTTGCAGTGGTTTATCTAAAAATGAGTGAATCAAGGTTAATTCTTTGGATACTGCATATGAAGTTTGGAAGAAGTTGGAAGACATGTATGAAGGGAATGAAAAAGTGAAATTGACAAAGAGATTGGCGGCAAAGCATAGATTTGTGAACCTAAAAATGGAAGATGGTGAAGAATTTACAAGTTTCTTTCATAGGGTTGAATAGACTACAAATGAGGTTAGAAATCAAGGAGGAAAGCTAGTAGATGAAGACATAATAGAGAAGATCTTGATCACCCTACCGTATTGATACAGTGATAAGATCTTGATGATTGAAGAAATGTATGATCCTAAGAAGTACACCTTGGAGCACTTGTTCAACACCCTGCAAGAATTTGAATTGAGAAAGTTTCAGAAAGATGACAAGATAGAAGAAAAGATAGAAATGAAATTTAATACAATGAAGATTAATGAGGAACCAGATAGTGATGATGTTGATGAGTTGGAAGCTAACTTCACCAGGAAGTTGAAGAAAGGTACCAGAAAGTATAAAGGTATGTTTCCCTTTAAATGATTTAGTTGTGGTAATATTGGTCATTATGCTTCAAGATGTCCGAATAGGGCTACACATAAGAAGAACAAGGATTATAAAGATAAGGATAGAAAGGATAAGAAGTATAAGAATCTATACTATGTTAAGGAAGAGACAGGTATTTCTGATGATGAATCTGAAAATGAGGTTGATGATAGTGAATGCTTATTCTTAGCTTTGGAAAATAAATTTGTATCCACTAACTCTGGAAAATGTGTAATTAAGAAACCTTTGGAAGTTAAGAAGAATAGGATGGAAGGTACTCTGGTTACTGCATTTCATGCAAGA
Organism: Sequoia sempervirens; assembly: GCA_007258455.2. Lineage (NCBI taxonomy): Eukaryota > Viridiplantae > Streptophyta > Pinopsida > Cupressales > Cupressaceae > Sequoia > Sequoia sempervirens. The sequence goes on from VDFB02058242.1 coordinate 550,835,577, forward strand.
CAAGATGAAGACTACTGGGTAATTGACAGTGGATGTTCAAATCACATGACCGGAGATAAGAGTAAGTTCACTAAACTTGAAAAATATGATGGTGGTTTAGTCATGTTCGGTGATGATTTAGGAGCTAAGATATGGGGTAAAGGTTCAATTAGTTCTGATGGAGTGCATAGTACTTATGATGTATATTATGTGAAGGGTTTGAGGCATAATATTTTGAGTGTTGGTCAGATGTGTAGCAATGGCTTTAAGCTTGTATTTTAGAACAATACCCGTGAAATCAGGAAAGGATCTGTAAATGGAGATATGATTGCTGTTGGAAGAACTCATGGAAACATCTATCAGTTGAAGGGAGTTTATGGTCATTGTCTTGTATCTCAGATCAGTGAAATTTGGTTATGGCACTAGAGAATGGGACATGTGAACTTTGATAATCTGGTCAAGATCACTAAAAGGGAAATAGTTCCAGGACTACCTAGAATCACAAGACCTACTAATACTATCTACAGAAGTTGTCAACTGGGAAGCAGACAAGATGTAGCTTTAAAGGAAAAGAATATTCTATTACCGATATGCTGGAGTTGGTACATACTGATCTCTATGGTCCAACTAAGACTAGAAGCTTGAATGGTGATAGATAGTTCATGTTGCTTATTGATGATTACACTCGAATGACATGGGTTGATTTTCTTAGAGAAAAGAATCAGACCTTGGATAGGTTTAAGGTATTCAAAGCAAGAGTGGAGAATGAAGTAAATCTGAAAATCAAATGTTTAAGATCGGATAGAGGTGGTGAATTCACTTTTGGTGAATTTAATACATTATGTAAGAAGCATGGTATAAAAAGATAGTTTTCTACTCTGAGAACCCCTCAACAGAATGGAGTAGTTGAAAGGAAAAATAGGACAGTATAGGAAGCTGCTAGAACTATGATGAAATAATCTAATGTACTAGATGCATATTGGAGAGAAGCAATACATACTGCTGTTTATGTTCTTAACAAAGTTTAGATTAGAAACAACAACACAAAGACACCTTTTGAGTTATGGACTGGTAAGACCCCTACTATGAAATATTTTTAGGTATTTGGAAGAAGATGCCATATTAAAAGAGATGATGAACATCTTGGAAAGTTCGATTCTAGATGTGATGAAGGAATATTTCTTGGATACTCTACCACTAGCAAGGCCTACAAATGCTTTAACAAAAGAATAAGGAAGATTATTGAGAGTGCTAATGTGAAAGTTGATGAAGACATATGAAGACCTATTGAGATAAGTGAAGTTGAACCTGATGATCCTATCTGTGGACATATACCTGAAGAAAATAAGGAGGAAGAAGAAGAAGAAGAAAAGGAAGAAGAAGAAGAAGAAGAAGAAAATGAACCGGAACCTATTGCTAGGAATCCTAAATATGTACACAAGAATTATCCAGAAGATCAAATAATTGGAGACAAGAGTGAAGGTGTAAAGACAAGAAGCAAAATTGCAGCTGAGGTAAATTTTTGTTTACTCTCTAAAATAGAACCTTAAACTGTAAAGGAAGCATGTGAAGATGAAAGTTGGATGAGAGCTATGAAAGAGGAATCACAACAGATAGAAAAGAATCAAACATGGGAAATAGTCCCTAGGCCTATGAACAAAAATGTGATTGGCTCAAAATGGGTGTTCTGAAACAAACTAAATGAAAATGGAGTAGTAAGAACTAAGGAAAGATTGGTATGCAAAGGATATTCACAAGTTGAAGGAATAGATTTTGAGGAAACATTTGCTCCTATGGCCAGAATGGAAGCCATCAGAATGTTTTTGGCATTTTGTGCACATAAGGACTTCAAGGTATATCAAATGGATGTTAAGTCAACTTTTCTGAATGGTGAGTTGGAGGAAGAAGTATACATGGAGCAACCTGAAGGGTTTCAACTGTCTGACAAACCAGACATGGTTTGTAAGATGAAGAAGGTGTTGTATGGATTGAAGCAAGCTCCCAGAGCTTGGTATGCAAGACTAGATAGATATCTGACAAAGCAAGGATTCAACAAAGATTCTGCTGACAACAACCTCTACTTCAAAGTGCAAGGTAATAAGATGTTGATTGTAGTAGTTTATGTTGATGATATCATTTTTGGTGGAAATGAAGGCATGTGTAAAAAGTTTGTTGAAGAAATGCAGAAAGAATTTGAGATGTCTATGATTGGTGAATTGAATTTCTTCCTTGGTATACAAGTGAATCAAACTGACAATGGGATATTTATTTCACAATCTAAGTATGTAAAAGACTTGTTGAATTTTTTTGGGATGGAGGATTCTAAACTGGTCTGTACTCCTATGGTAACCGGATGTAAACTAAGCAAGGATGATGAATCAACTAAGACTGATAAGAGAAAACACAGATCCATGATTGGTGGACTGTTGTATCTCACTGCTACCAAACTAGATATTATGCATGCAGTGTGTTTAGTTTCTAGATTCCAAACAGATCCTAGAGAAGCACATCTTATGGTTGTAAAAAGAATATTTAGATATCTTAAAGGAACACCGGATTATGGACTGTGGTACCCTAAGAGTAATGATTTCACCTTGAGTGCTTATACAGATGCTGATTGAGTCAGATGCGTAGATGAACGAAAGAGTACTAGTGGTGGTGCTTTCTTTCTTGGTAGAAGACTTGTTTCATGGCTGAGTAAAAAGCAAGACTTGGTTTCTTTATCCACTACAGAGATTGAATATATTGTTGCAACATCCTACTGTACACAAGTTTCGTGGATGAAGCAAACTCTGAAAGACATTGGTGTGGTATGTGATGAGCCTACTTCTATCTTCTATGATAATACAAGTACAATAAACATTTTGAAGAACCCAGTTATGCATTCAAGAACAAAGCACATATCCATCAAGTATCATTTTCTAAGAGAAAAAGTGTTGGAGAATGAGGTCAAATTGGAGTATGTAACTATAAAGGAACACATTGCAGAAATATTTACTAAGGCTCTCCCGAAGGATAATTTTGAGCATATTAGGGAGAGGTTGGGGGTCATTGTCCCTCCTAACTAGGTGCATCAGTCTAGTAAATTCACAGATTCTTCATTTACTTGGACTGATTAAGGGGTCTACTTCGCAGGGGGAGTAGAAGAGATTTTCATTATTGTAGTATGAGTGTAATCCTAAGGGGGAGTAATTAGAGTAGTTTTTCTTTTCCATTGATGTCAAAGGGGGAGAAAAGGTTATGTGTTTCCATCAATGACAAAGGAGGAGATTGTTGCAAGTATGAGCTTGTCTGGTGGTGTTGTCATTAATGTTGTTATTGATGTCAACACTATTTAGTATGTTACAGATTGTACATGTATGGTTGAGATGCTATTGAGATGCTGTGAGTACATGGAGCTATCTTTATGGCATTGCAGATATGTTGTTTTGATGAGTTTCCAAGTGATTTTGAGAAAATTAATAAAGAAAAGAACCTAGAGTGTTGGAAGTGTTCAGTGTGTGCTCTGGTATGTGCTCGACATTTCTCCTATGTTGATCCTATGCCTATGCGGATCCGAAGGCGTGTTGATGCTAATCTAATGATGATATATTCTGAGTTTCAGGTTTTGGTGAGATAGTATGTAGAAGTTGTGTCCACTGGTATATGTGTTCTACCGGCAGTGTCAGTGTTCTATGGACTGGGAGAAATACATTTTCTCTGCATTCCTTCACTATTTTGTTTCAGATCGTGTGGATCTGGTAGATGTCTTGTGAAGGTCTTTCCTGTGCTCTGGTGAAGAGGTTTGGAGTTTGGTGATCTGGAAATCATGTTTCAGTATTTTTGTGTGTCTGCACAACCTAGATTGGCTGGTGAAAGGAGTTCAGTGTTTGAAGCCTGTTGTTTTTGCTGTGGATGTATCTGGAAGATTTTGAAATGTATTCTCATACATAATGAAGCATGTTGTGGCATCTGCGTTTCATCTTCTTGTTGGGAAGTGTGTGCATCATTGATAATTTTTCTTTTCATTAGGTTTTGACGACCTAGTGTTTACACTTCATTCAAAGAATAAGATTTAATTGAGGAAGTGAGTAGAAGATTCAAGAATATTATTTTTATGCTTTTATTGGTCCACTCTTATTCCTTTCCACCGTGGGAATTTAGAGTTGCTGACCTAATTTGAAATTGTGAAACAATGTATTGTGGCCAACCATGGTAAATGTTTCTAAGGTTGAGAAAGGTATAAAAGAAAGGCAAGTTGTGAAGAACTATATGACAGTGTGATGCAAAGTGATGAAAGTGAGCCACAAATCATAAGAGAAGAAGTGTGTGTGACTGAGTTGTGATAGTAGTTTTTCAGTGTGCTGAAGGTAGTGAATTGAAGATTTCTATAACCCTGTGAATGTACTTTAATTGTAGTGATGGATCTTTTGTTCTCTTTTGTATCTATAGGCAGTGAGCCTCCCTGTTGGACAGTGAGTCCTTTGTAGGAAATGAGCCTTTTTACTTGGACAGTGAGTCCTCTTTTGGGTAGTGTGCCCTTGGCAGTGATCCTTTGTATTCAATTTATAATCTTTATGTTGTGAGTTAACCCTCACCATGGTTTTCCCCTTATTGTGTTTTCCACGTAAAAATTAGGTGTTCATTGTTTTGATTTACTTTTTGTTATCTGTATTTCATGCTCATACTTAATAAAAAAATAGTGTGGTTGAAGATTTGATAAGTGATAAAGTTTTAAGTTTGAATTTATGTGAGAACTGATTCACCCCCCCTCTCAGTTGTCTTGTGCCTGTTTAACACAATTGTTACTAATGGAAAGATAATTTTCAAAAGAAAGATGGAAATGATTGTAGGTTAACTATTTGCTAGATCCCTATTGATTGTTTCTTGGTTCAGTGTAACTTGGTTTGGTCTGTAGGATTGTTTGTTGTTGGGTTGGTTATGCTTGTTGGTTCACTATTATCTTGGTCTCTACAAATCACTTCTTTGGTTCAATATGGCCTAGTTTTTTCTACAAACCTATTTGTTGTTGATCTCTTTTTTTGGCTATCATGTTGCCATTTTTATGATTTTGTACAAGGTTTTGGGCCCTTTCAAAATCTTGAATTCTACCCTTACAAAAAAAGAAAGAGCTAAAGTATATTATTAGAAATGGAGTAGAAGTTCAAGAAAAATCTTGATAGGTGCCAAATAACATGCTTTTAAAGAATTAATAATTAGGTTCTTATTTTTTATTTATTTATAATAAGTATACTACAATCTAGGGGAAAATTCACTTTATATATATGTAAAATAAAATATTACATTTATATCGATAGTTTATATGGGAAAACCCAAAAAAATTGAGCCTAAACATGTTCATACTACAAAACACATTGTTATTGTGTTGCACACATGTACTATGTGATGTAGGGAAATAGTATATGAACTCAAACCATGGCAATAGAAAAAGTAGAAGACAGTAAATATTATCTTTGACATCTTCAATAAGTAGAGAATGTAACCATATATTCTCCTTAGAGGAACTAGACCAAGTAGCTTCTTGAGAAAAGGTAAACCCATTGCATCTTGACAAGGTTGTTGTAGACATTGCATTTGAATAGATTAATGTGTCAAATTGTCAAATTTGGGGTGCATGTCCATGGTTATTTGTAATAAAATTCCAAGTAGTAGTTCTCCTAACAAACTTCAATCTTCTTTATTAAACATGTATTTCACTCCTAATTACTTGAAAGAAAATGGACCAATTCAATTGACTAAATATATATTCATACATTCTAACTATTGTTGAAAATAGCCTAATCTAATGAAATCATAGATTACAATAGGAAATAATTATTTTGAATAAAGAATATAACACATAATAAATACAATTCCATGTCCATCAATTGGAGTGGGCCCTTGCTCCACCTTTAGAGAGAGACTAAACAACCTTTATTAATCAACAAATATATGAACTCCTTCATTTTATTTCATAGCTTGAACAAAAAATATATGACTACTTCCAAAATAACAAAGTTCTAGTCTATTTTTTTTATTTGAAAAAATCTATATGTTTTACATATGCCACAGTTCTATATATTAACTATTTTCTAAATAATAGATATAAGTATTTTTATTACATCTTAACTAAGAGTCTCTACAAAAATAGAAGATTCATTCATTCAATCTAACAATTACACTTTTTCTAACCATGAGGTAAATCATGCAATGCTTCAAAGAGAGACATAAAATGTTATTGATTATGTAGCTCTTTACAATGAACTATACCTTGAAGAGTTATTTGTAGTTGAGTGACAATGAGAGTTGGATTTAGTGGAGAAGAGGTGATGTGGAACAAGAGATGAAAAGGTGTCTTTGAAGCCTTTACATGTAATTACTACTTAGATTCCCCCCCATCCTCATTGGATCCGTTAATTTAGGAGAAAATAATGGTTGGTTCATTCTACAAAAATATTGGAGTGTACATTGGTAGGTATAAAGAATCTTCTATAGCCTTTTAAAGTCTTTACTACAAGTATTTTTAGAACCCTGTTATGATAAAAAAAATGTACTTTTTTTACCATACCATGCACGTGTACGAATACTAGTTTTTGACCTAAATAAAAGTATTTTTCAAATTCCTTTTGGGGAAAGATATTTAACTACCTAAAGATTGATGAGGATATTGTAGAGGAGGGGGAATCGAGTACTCAGGACCCTAGGTCACGAGAGGGTTTAGAACAATCAGCTGCCTCGATCTACCTCATGCTAAAGGATTGTTTAAGATAGGTTTGAAGTTTGAGAGGGTGAAAAAGGAAGGACAACTAATCTATCACTATACTTTTATCAACCCAAGAGTTTAGGAAACCAAGTGAGAAAATTATTGAGTCTGGATTGTAACCTAGGAAAACTCTCTACCAAAGGACTCCAGCCCAGAAGATGGATAATAGCACAACACATTGGTGTCCTAGTCAGGTGTTGGAATTTGTATGGATAGAGAGTACAAAGTACAGTCAGGACTAACAAAGAACTTGCTAACAACTTGATAAATGCAATTTTATATGACAACGAAGAGAAGAATACAACAAAAAGACTAAGAAAACAAGAAGAATACTTTAACTTAAAAGATAGAGTTTGACAAGAGCAAAGGTGGAAAAAATTAAACTTACGATTGGTCCAACCTCACCCAAGATCCACAGAAACACGATACCTACACACAACAAAATGGGGAAAAATGTTGGGGCTGCTTCGGGGCTTACCGTAGTCAAACCCCTGTTTCGGTATTCCCACCTCCATAGACAACCAAAATAGCCACAATAGAGAAAATGTGATAAAGAAATTATTGTAATGGAAGAATACCAAGAAATTCTAACAAAAATATGCTACTAAATAAAACAACGATGCTAAGTAAATGGATATCACCTTCCCAAAAAGATGCACTCAAGGAACATGAAGGGAGATGCGAGCTCACAAGCTTGAGGATGCAAACCTTGCTGTGACAACGAGAGGAGTAAAACTAGTAGAGTGCCAACTTGGAGCTTTAAAAATGTTGGAAGTGCTATGAAATGAATTGAGAATGATCAAGAAAATGTGAAGAAGTGTGTAGTGATATTGAAGAAGATGAATTGAATGTGAGAGATAGTGTTTTGAAGATGAAATGGAAGTCAAAAGAGCCATTCCAGGTCGGTCGAAGGGGAAGAGGTGTTATGCTTCGTCACTAATGGAGAAGTGTAACACCTTTGTAGATTCTAGAGGCAGGAATCTTGTCAAGACGAAAGTACATCATGCAGATGTCTGCGCACTGCACTAGCATCCCTGATAGAAATTCCCCCACCGACACTATAGACATTCGCCAAATGGATGGAAAGCATATGGATGAGGTGGAATAGCATCTTCAAGTTTAATTTTTCTTAGGTAAGGGGTGCAAATGGGGAATTTGTGAGGGGTATAAATTCACACCATTACATTTTTCCCTCACTTTAGCGAGCATATGTGCTACCAAATGTAAGGTAAAGTAGATTGAAGTAGTTTAAAGAAAGTATACATGAATCATTGAGGAAGCAGACCAAAATCTGACACACTTGAAAGAATAAGAAGAGGAGATGGCTCCACGGGCACTCGTTTCTAAGAAGAGTTGAACAAAATGCGTCGCTGGTCCACAAAATTAGAAAAGGGTGAACAAAAGGCTCTACAGGTGCTTGGTCCTGCAGAGTTGAACAAAGAGATCCCACAAGATGAAAGCAATTTACAAGTCCTTAGACTTGCAAAGGAGGTACCCCCAGGTGCTTGGTCTTGAGGGAAGCCAGATGCGAGAGGCTCCATAGAGTCTGATGGGACCTTACAAGTGACCAGTTCTACAAGGTTGATTGAAAAGAAGCTTCATAGGTTCCCTTGTAAAGAAACATAGTTCACAAACAAAACATGTTAGATAACAAAAAGCCACATAGGTAGACAAACAAACAGTCATGTAGATAGTCAACAATTGAAGGAGAAGCTTTCAAAGGGGTCCCTTGGAAACCCTTCAAAAGAAAAGGGGTCCACTCGAGGGACACTCTGTTTGATAGTGATAACATTTTTGAAAAGCGGTAGAATTTTTGCCAATGATTCTAGCATCAAGGAATCCTTCTGAAAGATTCCTTTCATCAAGGAATGCAAAAGAAAGAATGCCCCTTGCAAGGGAAAGTTTTCAGACTTCTTCATCAAAAAAATTACTCCCTCTTCGAAGGAAAGTTTTTAGATTCTATCTTTTGAATCCATGATGAAAGAGAAATTCTACTAGGGATCCATGTTGAAGAATGAAATTTTTGAAAAATAAAGGATTTTTTAGTGAGGGATTTGCTGGCCATCAAATACACCTTCTTAAAATTGAAACAATATGATAAGCCCCCCTTAGGATGGTGCATGCTAAACTCAAAGTCACATGCCATCCTAAGGAGAGAAAAGTAAGAATGAAAGTGATATTGTGGCCCATGGAACATGACAAGATGTAACCATGGTAATGTTGTCACACATGTGAGGGACAAAACATAAGCACCACAACATCATAAAGCAAGAAAAGAAAAGATAATATAAATAAAAACACATACATCAAGAGACATGGGGATATGATATTTTGGGGTAAGAGCTACTCATAAATATAAATAGATATAATATGATAATATATAAATGAACTATCATCAACCCCCTACTATATCAAATCATGTGAAGAAAGTTACGTGAAAATAAAAAATTAGGTCAACATGGAAGGGATGCCTAAATGCCCCAAACAGTTTGCATCATCCCCAATTGTCGAAAATAAAGGCACAACAAAGGGAAGAATGATGTGACAAATAGAATAAGTTTATGACAGAAAAACACTCCTGTATCCAAGCACCTATGAGGGTGACAAGGGTCCTCCAGGAACACATAAAACAACCATAGGGGAAACACAACATCCACACAAATCTAATCTATAGATGAAGAAGTACCCTCCTAGTCCTCATCAACCAAGAGGTTTTCGTTATCCTAATCTAGCTCATTATAAGGGGAAGGAGGAAAATACTACAAGGGTGGGATAGCAAGGAGAGCAACCTCCAACTCTCCTACGATAAGAGCCAAGGAAGAGGGCCCCTCGAGGTCTTCTTCACTTAGTTCATGAGAGGTAAACATCAACGATTTCATAAAAATTGCCGATAGAGCTAGGACATCATCTACCAAGTTGAACATGCACTTGATAGGAGTTACATGTCTCAACTGAGTAGGTGATGAAGGAGGTGCTTGAGATCCATTACCGACCTCACTGAAATACTCAAGGGTAGTGACAAAATCTAGGGATGTCGAGGCTACCTCTATCACTAGGATGATGCAAGCCAATATAGAACCAACTTCCAAAGAAGGTGATACCTCCTTCCAACCCCCATTTAAAGAAGGGTCATCCTCCAACTTGCGCTTCATCAGAGGATGCGAGATCCCCACATATGAAGTAGAAGGAGAGGAGGAAAAGGAGAAAACCACAATAGACACCACCAAGGTATTTGACATATCCATGGGTTTGGGAAAAGGTGGGATGTCCAAAAGGGACATCAGAAAAGGAAGCTCAACCAAAGGACCAATGAACACTTGCACCCTTTTAGGGTCAGGATCATCTATGCTTGCAGGGGGAGCTAAAAGCAAGATTGAGGCAAAGGGAACTAAAGCAGAAGGGGCAACAGAAGAGGACATAGAAGAAGACAATGAAACAAGAGCTATTGGCTCCCCTTCCTCCTTTTCCAAGGCAACTTGATCAACAACCAAAGCCTTCCTTTGATGCTTATGCTCACGTGTAAGGAAGTTTCTTTGGCTTTGAGAGCTAGAGGCTGCAACTTGAGAAGGAACAAAAGGCTCTTGTTTAGTCATTAGAGTTATTCATTACAACTATTTCCACCAAAGGGAGTAACTCCTAGACAAGACTAGGAGGAAGCAATGTAGGAGCAGGGGAAACCATAGGCAGGGAAGCAAACTCAAGTGCCTCAGTGATGGGCCTCTTCCCATTCACTACCCTAGGGGTAGGAGCAGTAGGAGGCCATAGAGGCCAAGATGTAGAGGAGACTCCATGGGGACCCTTCCCCTTAACATACAGGACAGATTGAGGCACTGTGGGTAATATAGGAAGGTCAAACACTTGAACCTTGTACTTTTTCCAAGAGGACACCATCAGATTCCCCATGAGATGCATAGGGGTGGAAATCAAAGAAACTACAATAGGATGGGAGGTAGAGGCAGGTGGAACTGCAAAGGAAGAAGAAAAGGGTCCTAAGCATGGGAAGGCTTCCCCTTCCCCTTTTGGGAGGAGGAGGCAACCTACTGCTGTGCTACAGGGTGAGTCATTTTTGGTTGCGCCTTGCCCCTTGTCTTATACTTAATGTAATTTCAATAAAGCAGGTCCATTCTTGGAGGAAATGTACTGATCGAGGAGGACCAAAAATGATCCAACGAATATTCCCCATGTGATACCAATGGTTGATATCCAATTTCATGCATGACATGCACTACACCTTCGTGAGAGAATTTTAGGAACTTACAAATAATGGAAGTGACTTCGTTTACAAAAAACTAGCCAAGGGATGCCTAGCTTCACCCTGAACATGTTAGATTCTAGAGTAATGTCAAAGTTGGTATTCATAGCCCTAGGTCCTACTAGAACAAAAAGAGTTATAGAGCCATAAGGAGCAAGAGAGAGGCCATCATGGGTATGTATAGTGGTCTTCATCTTCTCATATTCCTCCCTTTGTAACAAATTTAGCAAAAGAGTCTCCTCCATAATAACTAGCCATAGGTTGAACGGGAGGATCACGAGTGAAGGAAACCACATTTACATATGTTGAGGCCTTGGGGGAAGCACCAAAATGATCAATAACTAAATTTTTAGAGTGCGAAGAAAATAGGTCCATGTAAATATGCAATTCACTATTCACCTTAGACATTGACTTGTTCACATTCTTCTTTTTACCATCAAGGCGAATGGTATTTTCATTGATGCGATCCTATATCTCATGATGCAAGTGCATACAACATTTAGTATCATTCCTATGGAAATTATGGTATTGGAAGAACACATCCCCATCATACCAATTGGGGTAAGGTTCTCTAAGAGGTTGAGGATCTTCCAATGTTATAATCTTATCTTTCAACAACTTCTATAGAATAGAATAATAAGATTCAAATAATTTAGTGAAATTTATATTGTGCTTGAGGCCTTTATCATTAGACATAATGTATACATTTGCAATAGATTTTCCTTTTCTTGAAATTGATACTATAGATCTTCCTTCGAGACGGGAGCATGAGGAAGGTCCCCTGAACTGAACAATCATTTGCTGATACTCCCGCAACACTGTTCATAGATGTGTGAAAGAAAAATACTTCATGAAGGAAAAATTATCTTGCTTGAAGGTCACTACTAGTTGCCAATGAACACCTTTTGTACATTTGAGTCAGGTAGTGGGTAAGAGATCTGTGAAAAGAGTGCTTGATATAGAGCAATGAAATCAGTAATCTTCTCATGCTCTCCTTGGTTACTTCGAATGAGATCCGAGAAATTCATCTTCATCTCAATGTTAGCCTAGAACTATCAGAGAAACTGATTAACAAGCTGATCAAATGAAAATATGGAGTTGTTAGGAAAGGAACAATACCACTCTAGTGTTGTGTCCTTGAGAGATCAAGGAAATAATTTTTCCATCAAGGCATCATGGTGAAAGAAGTCTATGCACATCACATTGAAAGTTGACACATGTGTTTGAGGGTCTCATTTACCACTATATTTCTAAAATTTAGGAATTTCCATCCATTGAGGGATGGGAGTGCTCAAAATCTTCACCGAAAAGGGACTATGTTAGAAGAAAGGTTGAAAGATAGGCTAGGTGGAGGCTTCAGATAGAATCGCCAGTTGGTTCTACATTTGACCCATATTTTATAGCTGGGTATTCAAAACAAGGTCAGATGAAAACATAGGACAAGTGGAGCTACCACCAAGACATACTCCACTAGAGCCACCACCAAAGCCACCGCTAAAGCCATTATTGTAGCTTCCACCAGAGCCACCACCGAAGCCACAACTGAAGCCATCGTTAGATCCACTAGACATACTAGGACCACTAGGCCATTCCGCTGTAAACCCCACTACCATGGATAGAGATGACCCCAAGAGGAAGAACATTGAATTATAGGGGTATTTTCCTTGGTTGGATAGTAGGAGGGAGATTAGGAATGAAGATATTGACGGAAGGGCCTGTTTCAGCTAAGCATGCCAATGTCATTGAGACACCAATTTTTCTTTCATAAGCGTCAAGCACATGACCTTGAGTAATACTTGACCTAAGGTTGTAAGAAGGGATGTATGCCTCCATTAAATTAGTAAGGTTTCAAAGAAACTCTATGCCTATCTAATCCTTTTCTAGCATATATTTGATCTCATTAACAACCCTAGTGGGCCTGGCCATGCTTTTATCTCTCCTTAAGTGATTTTAAAGATCCAAAATAATCCTATCTAGAGCCATGAGGTACTCTGCAAGAATAGGGATGACTTCATTCTCATCTAGAGGAAGAGCTGAATGAGGGACAAGAGGAGTGGGGGCATGAGTGGTTTCATCGAAGAAACCCATCTCTATCATCGATACCATCTCTTGGGAGGCAAGATTCAGAGTGACCATCGTAGAGTTCATCTATAAGTGTTGCTATTGTGTGCTCCACCTAACAATGTATCTAAAAGTTGTAGATTGAGTTGTGAAGTTCATAAAGCATCACAATGCACAAGTCCACAACTTACGTAGACATGAGAGAAAGAACCTCAACATAATGAAATGAATATTACAAGTTTAGTGTCAAGTTCACAAAAATGTAGAGGGAGACTGACTCTTAGGACCCCAAGTCACGAGAGGGTCTAGAACAATCAAATGCCCTAATCTAAATCATGCTAAAGGATTGTTTAAGATAGGTTTGACATTTGAGAGGGTAAAAAAGGAAGGACAATTAATTTTTAACTGTTCTTTTGTCAATCCGAGAGTTTAGGAAACCAGGTGAGCAAATTCACGTTTGGACTATAACCTAGGCAACTCTTTGCCAAAGGGCTCCAACACAGAAGATGGAAAATAGTGTGGCACATTGGTGTTTTGGTTGGGCCCTGGCATCCATATGGATAGAGAGTACAAAGTACAATCGTGACTTACAAAGAACTCGCTAACAACTTGATAAATGTAGTTTTATACAATGACAAAGAGAAGAATACAATTAAAAGACTAAGACAACAAGAAGAATACTTTAACTTAAAAGATAGAGTTTGACAAGAGTGAAGGTGGTGAAAATAAAACTTACGATCGATCTAGCCTTCGACAAGCTCCACACAAACACAATACCTACACATAGTAGAATGGGGAAAATTTTTGGGGTTGTTTTGGGGCTTGCCGCAGTCAAACCCCCATTTTGGTGTTCCCACCTCCATAGATGGATAAAATAGCCACAATAGAGAAAATGCGATAAATAAAGTATTAAAATGGAAGAATACCAAGAAATTCTAACAATAATATGCTACTGAATCAAACAACGATGCTAAGTAAATGTATATCACCTCCCCAACAAGATGCAGTCAAGGCACGTGAAGGGAGATGTGAGATCACAAGCTTGAGGATTCCAATGTTTCCATGAAAATGAGAGGAGTAAAACTAGTAGAGTTCCAACTTGGAGCTTCAAAAATGGTGGAAGTCTTGTGAAATAAAGTGAGAATGCTCAAGAAAATGTGAAGAAGTGTGTAGTGAGATTGAAGAAAATGAATTGAATGTGAGAGATAGTGTTTTGAAGATGAAATGGGAGTCAAAAGCATTGTTCTAGATCAGTTGAAGGGGCAGAGGTGTTATGTTTCATTGCAAATGGAGAAGTGTAATGCCTCTACAAATTCGAGAGGCAAGAATCCTATCAGGATGGAAGTGCCCTGCATAGACATTCATGCACCACGCTAGCATCTTCGACAGAAATTCCCCCACTAACACTACAGACAACCGCCTAATGGATGAAAGTGGATGGATGAGGTGGAATAACATCTTTTGGTTTGATTTTCTAAGGTAAGTGGTGTAAATGGGGAACTTGTGAGGGGTGCAAATTCATGCCATTACAATTTTTTTTTGTAATTTTTTTGAATATTTTTTTATTGAATTTTTATTAGCCCTAATTGCTATTTTTAAAAATCAACATGTATAGACGACATAGTTGGACCTAAACTAAACATTTTTTATTTTTTTCATTGTGTAGAGAATTATCTATAGATTGATGTCATATATTTTTTTGTAAAAAAAATAACATATAAAAAGCTATTAAAAAACAAAAAAAGCTTGATATTTCAAGTTTATGGACCAATTTGCTTAGAAATTAATTAAAAAATAGAAAACATAATCAAATCTTAAAAAATTATCTATTTGAAAACTAGATTGTTGGCAATATGAACATGATGGCATATGGTGTTTTCATTGATGGAAACCCATTATAGAAGTGATGGTGCATCTATATGTACATAGTCCGAAGAAGTCCAGAGAAGACCAATTGTTTTGGTGAAAATTGCCTAAGTCCTAGACTGGAATAGTAAGTAACAAAGTAATAGTTTTGTGGTCCATACTGCTCTATTTTGAAGAATCTTATCATGCGGTTCTAAGGTAATATTGGTATGTATTGAAGGTATCTATATCCAAATTTTTGAGGTTGCAT
>VDFB02058242.1:550850826-550921592 GCA_007258455.2 Sequoia sempervirens
TCATTTGATTTAAATAAATCTAAATATCTAAATCAAATGTCAAATCAAACTAGTCTCATCTAAGTTAATTAATCATTTATTAACTTCTAATACTAATAATCCAATCCTCTAGCTTTTGCAACTTGCACATGTAAATCAATTTATTTGATTTATTAATTCCTCTATTTTCATTCAAACGTGACATATTCTTGGAATATTCCACCAATTTGAAATCTTCCTTCGAAAGGACTTTTGTCCTCCAACATGGCATTAAAGGATCTTACACATCCTTTTCTTGAGCCAACTTGGCATTAACTCTTCTTACAACTCTTCCTCCACAATCCATCTTTTGAATCTCAAATTCCACCTACATGCATTTAACATGCACATTGTTCAAAATTTTCTCCACCTCTCCTTCATTAGAATGTTGACAAGTGGCACAAGGACATTGGTTCAAGTTTAATCCCACATTCCTTCTATTCTTTAATCTTTAATCCTTCTCCATTATAAATAGAGGCCTCCTCTATTTTACTTAGCATCCACAATCCATGTAAGATCACTATGCTCATTTGAATCCACAATCATCCACAACTTCATGCAAAGTTATTATCTACAAATTTCATGCAATTTCATCTATTTTCATCCATAGCTAGGTTATTGGCAATTTTTATCAAGAATCACACATCCATCATCAAAGCTTATCAAGGAATTGGGAAAGGGATTATTTCCACATCAAAGAAGCACCAATTCCTCCATGGGATGCTGGTTTGAGCATTTGAATAAGATTCATTAGCTCTCATTTAATCATTTTACTTTGTTTCTTGTTCATTATGTTTAAATGAACTTTATGGGGAATGCTAGTTTAGATTATTGACTAACATTAGATTGTTTGTTCATGTTTGAGTAGGTCTAGGCTAAGCGTTCACATTTTGGCGCCCACCATGGGGCCTAGCCCTATTTTTAACATTTTCTAGCAAGTTTTTGTCGGTAGGTTTGGTCCTAAATCTCGACGTAGCACACCTGTGACTTCTTTCAGCGCATAGGTGGTGACTTTTGGTGCATACAAGCTCTGTTATAGCGCATACATGACATCTTCCAACACATTTACCTCCTATTTCAGCGCATATACAAGATATTTTAGCGCATATGGTCTGAGTTTTAGTGCATATGGTCTATGTTTTAGCACATATGCTCTTTGTTTTAGCGCTTTTATAGTCAATCTTAAAATGACCATATCATGGTCATATAGAGGTCTTTTTCGAAGATTTTTTTTAAATGGGGTAGAATTTCATAATATATGCAATGGTGTAAGTGTTTCTTAATTTTTGTAGAGTTAAAATTTTCAATTTTACTCCTAAAGTCAAAACAGCTTGTAACATGGTATAAATTTTATGGTTTTTATGCTTAATCATTCATCTAACCCTCATATCTTCTTGTTTATTGATCTCATCTAACATTTTGAGCATGGATTCCAGGTTTTAAGAGGAGCATGGAGCATTGAAGTGAAAGAAAAAGCATTTGATATCCATTGTCTAGGAAAAAGAGGAAACAAGGAGAAGGCCTCCTACGACACTATCTCATGATTGTAACAAGTGTTTTTAAATACTTTGGGAGCATTTATAATCCCATCTTTAGGATCTTGTTATCTTCAATTTTAGGACTCCAATACATTTCATTTGGGCTTTAAAAAGAACATTCAAAGGGTTAAAAGGAACATTATAAACTCACTAGATTTGGTTTTGGGTTTTTAAGAATTGAACAAAACAACTTCAAACACTTGATTTGGTGCTATAAAAAGAACCCATTACTGCTTTTGAGGTCTAAAATGAACATGTGTCTTTCTTGTTTTGTAATTTTTTTTACAAATTAATATCATTTAAAAGGTGTATGCACTTCTCTTGCACTTCACGGCGATCTTGAGAGTCAAAAGTCTTTTGATGATATTAGGTTGTCTAAAAGATTGCCTCCACTTCAATTTGGGCTCTTAAAAATTGATAAAATCTTGCTAGTGTGAGATAAGTATATTGCATGTGCTCTCTCTTTGTTCATGCAAACAAAGATTGATCAAACTACGAATGTACTTACTCACCTTTTTTTACCTTTAGAGGACCTTCCTGAGTGGGAAAAAGTACTCACCCCAAGGGAATGACCCAAGCAGTAATGAGCATAAGCCAGGCTCTTCCAAACAACTATATAAATTTGTGGTTGCGATGAAAATCGTAAACAATGGGAAGAGGTACATGATAACTCTCTCCAATGTCTTTATGATGCATAAAGCCCTTGTTCTAAGGGTTGGGAGATCTATCACAAGGATTTTATCATTGCAACCCCTAAACTGGATGCCCTTACTACGAACCTTTTTCTAGAATCCAAAATCCCAATATTTGTTGGTGTCAAGAGGTCGGACCTTCGATGTCCTCCCACATATTTGTGATTCTTTGTAGAGATGAAAAGTTTGTGATGGGAGATTATTGAGTACTAAAGCTTGGATGACCCATAGATGTGAGTGTCGTGGAGGGGAGCCAGTGTGGTCAAGCTTCTAGTCATCCACTCTGAATAAGTGCAGCTGAATTTATCCAAGTAGGAACTCAACAAATATTTTCTCTTCCATCCTAGGGTTGTGCAATCTTTGATTCAGTTAAACACTTTACTTGGATCGAAAACATTGGAAAAACCAACATTCAACAAATCATCAAAATTTCAAACCCTTTGAAAAGAGAAAATATCCTTGAAGAGTCCACGTGTTACTACTTGTGCCTAGGGATTTTTATCCTTAGAGGCTTCTAAACATTTGGGCCCATATCTCAATTTTCTCTCTCCAAAGTCAACATAGGAAACTATGCTCTTGAAACCTTGATTTTCACATAATGGACCTTGTGGAATGAAAAGGAGTTAAGACATAGACATTCAATCTAAAACATAAGCAAGACATTGGATGTGGTAAAAGAAATTCATTAATCAAGATGAAATCAATTGAACCCCACACATGTGCTTTTTTATCTTTTGTCTTACAGTCTTTTGAGAAAACATTGATTTTTTGGTTTGTAGTACTTAGGGAAAATCATGTTCTTCAAAACCTTGGTCTTGTAAACAAGTCACTCTTAAGTTCACTTAGGATCAAAATCAACACCTTCATCCATCCCCCAAACATCAATCAAAACCCATCTCACAAACAACTCTTAGAAATCTTGGAAAAATCATTCATACTAGACTTTTGGTAAAATCCTTCAAATCAACATCAAAATCACCTTGTTTGGCTAAGTGTGTGTGTGGATGAATCCTTCCTCATACATCTAGTTAAATTATCATCCTTGTGGACAGTTTTATTCCAAGATAACATCCAACATCTTTGGGTTTATCAGTCCATTATCCAAATCAAATCAAATCCAATCCAAATCAAAAAATCAAAGAATCCTAAAGTCTAGTATTCCTCCAAGGATCTTAAAATTTCAACACCCATATCATTCCCCCTTTCATCATTCATCATTGGTCCTAAATCCCTTAGAGGTCAACAAGGTAAAAAACACAAGAAAAACATGGAATATAAACTTGATTCATACATCTGAGTGGTCTAAATCAACCAAACTATCAAAGCCTTACAATGCCAATTGATTATCAAAACTCACATTTATACAATCCATGGGATCATTATCTCCTACAAACCTCAATGGTACAACAAATGTGAGTATTCCCAATCTAAATTTTGGAACACCTTTCCTATGGTACATTTAAATAAAGTCCAAACCAAATCTATCAACCAAACAATCAATGCACGAGTCTTCAACAAAACAACATTATCCCACCAAATCCATACATGCCAAATGCAAATATACCAAGTACAAGTTTACCAAACATGAAAATTTCAAATCCACACTTGGTAAACTTTGGGATAGATATGTTTGCGAATCATACAAATTTTGTTCAAATTCCAAACAATATGTTAATGGCTCCATGTATTGATCCAAGTCAAGGTAACACCATGCAAAATCAAAGTTACCTAAATCAAGGCAATGTGATTCCCAACCACAAAAATGTTCAATTTCAACCTATAATGCCAAATCTAAACATCATCCCAAATCAAAACATTGTCCAAAATCAATTTGTCCATGATCCCATACAAACACCACAAGTATACATTCCAAATCTACTTGAAAAAAAACCAAATCAACTATATCAAGGGTGTCAAGATCAAAATCAAGATCAAATTTTGTGAGATCAAATTGCTACACTTACCAATATAGTTGATTCATTACGCCAAGAGACATCTCCACCCCAAAATCAACACACTCTTCCATTGGTTAAACCATGTCATCAAAGCATTGAGTTGTGTCCATAACCACATCAAGAACAATATCTACAATGTCAAGAGGTTGGATATCAAGATCAACAACATCAACAACAAACCCAATCACCCCATATCAAAGATCAATCACCACATCTCCAAAATCTATCACCACAAGGTCAATTTAAAGTACAAATCTCACAAGGTAACAAACAAAAATATGCACCACTTGGGGAAGCAATAGAATCAGTCATGCAATAGTTGGTACAAGCAGATCTCGTCAAAATCCCCATTTATGAAAATTATCAAGAACCTCAAGTTAAACCACCATGGTATAACGAGAAGCACCTTTGTGATTTTCACAAAATAAAGGGACACACAACATCAAATTGTATTCGACTCAAAAATATCATCCAAGACCTTATTGATAAAAAAATAATAACTATTGAGGACAAAGATGAAGATTCAACCACTAGTGATAACATTGACACTCTCTCCACCACAATTATTGAAAACAATGATCAAGATCTATCCATCAATGAGAACCTTGAAGATGTTTCTACCTCATCCAAAGATCAACTCAACATACATCAAGAGTCACTTTTTAGTCATGATCAAAACCCCTTAACAATATTCGATAATGATCTATTTCAAGGAATGTTAGAATTATTTGATCCTATTGACATAGTCCATGATCCATCGACCGATGATCATGTTGAAAATGTCTCTACATCACATAATGAGTTAGAGGCCATATCTCAAGAATTTATTCCAAAGCATGATCAACATCTTTCACCAATGTCTAGCAATGGTCTTTTCCGAGACATATTGACATCCTTTGACCTCATGGTTACAGATACTAAAGGGATCCTCAACTCAAAATTTGATCCAAGTCCACTCATAAAGAGGATTTTTAGCCACTTCCTATGCCTAATGAAGATATCCAAGAACCCTTTATAAGAAATCCATCCTTTGAAACTGACCCATGCCAAAAACTTGACCCAAAGCATGTCAAAAGCAATTCCAAAATTAATAAAGATCAAGAATTCATATCTCCAAGATACTACAATGATCTAATGGACACTCTCCTATCTATACAAGATGTTGGAAATAATGATCATATCCATCTACCCATGAGATGCTTACTCCTAATGGACATGTGGATGATCTCCATTCAAAAACAGAGTCTCATACTCTTGATATCATAACCAAGGAACACGAGTCTCCTACTCTTAACATTTGTACACATGATCAAGATTCAAAAAAATATAGAGACATAAGAAATGGGTCATGAAGAAGGATTCTATAGAAGTTGTGAATTAGAAACATCTTGTGAAGGAATATCAAAAATGAGTCTTGAGGGAGACTTTTACATGGACAGTGAATCATCAACACCTCTTGAAGAAGCATTAAAATATGATATTTCACAAGATCAAACCAAAGATATGAGTCAGGAAGTTATCCCACTTATGGAAGATCCCATCACTTATAAACTTGGATCACTTACCTTTTTTAGGGAAAGCTATCTTATCAATGAAGAAGATATCAACTTTGAAGATCCACAACAGAGCAGAGAAGGATTAGCACCTTGTTTCCAAGGTAAATCATATCCTATTGCAAATAAAATGTTTCAATAGATGAATTATCAAGGAAGAGGATTATGAATACATGAACAGGGTATCCTAAAACCAATGCAATTATTGGAAATCCTAAGCATCAAGGTCTTGGTTATTCAATACTGGGGGCAATTTTATCTAGTGCAAGCATCAACATGGGGAGCACAAAGAATCCTTATGATGAAACCGGTGCCAATACTACAACCAGCCACATCATGAATCTTCATCTACCCATCATCCCATCCACGAATTGGGACCAACATCAAATGAAGGATGTGAATCAAAGCAAGAAAAAAATCATCAAAGGAAAAGAAGTAGTGAAGCATGAAGGACAAATCAAATACAAGTGGATACCAAAGAATACAAAGAAAGATTATCCCTATCAAACTCCATTAGTCAAAGAAACTATGGAGCAAAATAAAAAAGGGAAAAGTATCCCTCAAAGATGTCCACAAAGGAAAAAGAAAGCTTCTCAAGCAACATACAAATTATATCAAGTAGTTGGTCCTAATTCCATGCACACTTCTGTATCCACCCATCATTGCTTATCTTCCCAAGTTTGGAGAGTCAAAGGTTCCAAGTTGTCAACCAATCCATCTTTTATCCCTAAACAAACTCCAATATCCACTCCTACATGCATGATATCCAATTCTTACATTGACCATGTATTGGCAACAATCCTTCATCATAAGGATTCAGAAGGAACTCTATCGAGATGTGCTCACAAAGACAAAGTTAACTCCAGTGTCAACCAAGCAGATTAGGAATCTCAAAAGTTGTGCATGTACCTTGGAAAAGAAGCTTCTTCAAGTAGGATATCAATGGCACATTATGATAAAAGCATCTACATCGACACTACCAGGTGGTTCAACATTAGCTTAAAATCTTATTGAAAAAATAAAAATAAAATAAAAAATACATGAAAATAGTAAAGAAAAAAAATTGTCCTCCAGTGAAAACCACTATGGTGGCGCTTTGGACATGTACCATGATGAAAACCTAGAAAGCATGCATCATGTGTAGAATCAAGCATCCACGTGCGCTAGTTCAGGTGAAAGCATCTTATCCCATCCATAATAAATCCAACATTCCATCCATCTTATCCATAATAAATCCATTCATCCATGAACCATTTATCCATTCTATTTTCATCCATCTACATCCATCTTTCACATTATCTTGATCTTAATAAAATTTTGGTGCACTTTACACTTGCTTATGGTAAACATCTTGACATGGGTCATTTTCATTGATCCTATCCTATCCAACATTATTTGAGCCATAAAGCACTATCCAAATGAACATCCTCTACTTGAACACCTTATCTTATCACAAGATAATCCATATCCATCCATCCACACACCTATCCAAGCATCCACCCATGGAATTCCATACATTGCTAGACACTGGGGCAGGTATTTACATCTTTCTCTAGGAATAAATCTTGATCTATATCTCTTAACTTATGTGGTGATCCGAACATTAGAAAACGTGAATTCAAATTGGTCTAAGCACTTGTGAGCCAAAATCCAAATCACTAGCCCATGGCATATTTTGACAAGAAGATGTTCCTTATCAAGCTTTATCTTAGATCAAACATGAATCCAAACAATCAAATATCAGTTGCATCTAATTTACACTTCAACGCCACATCAAATCATTCAAAGCAATTTTGTTCCAAAATCAAGCTTGAAAATCTTGATCAATCAAATCCAATCAATCCATCATCATCTCGGGATATCCATCCCAATATTTGTGTTGTTTAAACACTATCCTTGCATTGTTGCGTATCCTCCACAATGTTATCATCATCAATCCGTTAATCTGATCAATCAACCCTAGCTTAGTTTTCAACAAAATCCAAAAATAGATCACTGATATTGCCACACATCCAAATCGTCAAAACCAAGAAAATCCAAAAACATCCAAAATCATATCAAAATCCAAAAACACTCATAAAAATAGAAAACATCAAAAACATGGAATCTGAACTATGTCATCTTTGAGCTTAAACGTAGGCAAGGCTAATCTTTGATTTATTTAATTAATGTTGGATTTATGATTTCATTAATTAAATAATATAAATTATTTAATTAACATTAGAAGAATAGAGGGATTATGAATAGAAATAATTTAATTAATTAAATAATAGAAATTATTTAATTAACATTAGAAGAGCGAAGGGATTATGAATAGAAAGGGAATACATGAAATTAGTCAAATAAATAAGATTTATTTAATTAATTAGATGATGACATGGGTACCTAGGGAAAAACATGCTACAAGATGTCTAAATGATGTAATGTTGTGACAACGTGTTGTAAGAGGATGTTTTTGGGTGTCTACAGTAAAAAATTGTGTTCGAGTGCTTTAGGGAACATTTTCCACACTTTGTTGTTAGGGTCCTAATTTTCTTTTTCTTCTTTTGAGATACCATGTGCAACTGAATGTGTTTTTGGGGTTCCTTAAGCTTTGTGAAGATTTTCTTATTATTATTAGGCTAAATTTGAAGTTTAATAAATGATTTTCTTATTCGTATCAGGCTAAAGTTGACAGTACCATCAAGGGTTCAACATTGTAATGGGGCAGTGGTTAGGAGAAATTACAACCATAATTTATGAAGACTTGTCTTCATTTGAACCCTAGAAAGTGTAGTGACTAGTGCATATTGTCTCCAAATGATAGTCACCTATATGATGATGAATGATGATTCAAATAACCATATATTCTGACAAAAAATTCCAAAGGGCATAAGGACTATTTTTACATAGTCATCAATTGTAGCAAATGCAACCATAGATAAACATTGTCAAGCATACTATTTGAGAGGTAGTTAGTAGCTTGTCAAGGGGTGGTAAAATAAAGTTGACAGTGCCAAACACAAGTCCAAATGTGCCCTTATGCTTGGAGGAAAAATTTCATCATTTTGAATGCATAAATAGGAGCAGTTCTAATTTCCTATTGAAGGTATAATCCTTTGGTAACCTGGTTTCATGGCTTTGTCTTGGTGAATCAAGTGATTGGTTGTAAAGAGAACTGGCAAATAGTTTATGGTTGATGTTGAGGATAGTTTCAGTGCTTATTCAAAACCTTGTAATAGGACGATCATTGAGGTTGTTGGAAGGCATGTCAAGTGGTAGTCTGCAAGTCTATGAGCAAGGATACCAGGTGCATGATTGAAAAAGATAGTCAAATCCATGGAAAATCATAGTTCAATCTTCCATGGTTCAAACTTTTGATCTCAGCCTTATGTAGTAGTTTTTGTGTTAAATGAACAAAGACACAAGTTTTTTTTTGTGTAAAAGTGTTATGCTTCCTTTTATGGGTTTGTGTTTTTATCTAGATCATGATAGTGAGGAACTTTTAATGAATGCATGAAAAGTGTTATTTGTTATCAGATGGTACAGGTTTTTTATGAAAATGTGGATAGGGTTTTAAATCAGTTGCAACCACTTGATGGATAACCTATACAAAACATATTAGAACTTTTAATGTGCCAGTGGTCCTTGAGTTAACAAGTGGATGTTCCAATATTTTGGCTCATTTGAATATGATGCATTTAATTATATTTGTATGGAGTAGAATCTAAAGGTTTTGTCTTTTGTGGATGCTTCAATATTAGAGTGCATATGAATATAAGATGATGTTTTCAAAGAGTGACAGTATACAAAAAGAGGAAACCATGACAATGCATTTAGGCACTTCTATGTGCAAAGACTTGGAGATAGTAGAATACATGGATGAATAGGCAGTCAGAGTGGTTATTGCGAAACAAAATGAAAACATGATCTTATGTATAGGGAGGCATAGGTATTAAATGCAAGAAATATGGTGTCAAGCTCCCTATTTAAAGCATAACACAATGAAAAGGGTAATGAATACATTGCCAAAAAGGACAATGAGTTGGGGTAGATTTAGGACATCCCTATAATACCAATGGATTTTGCATCTTGAGGGACAATATGGATAAAATACAATTCTCTTATAGTGACTGTAGCTTCATTTCATGGGATAGTTTACAAAGAAGAGCAATCCTATTCAAGAGTATTCATTTTAACAAGTGACAATAGTTTAAAGTGATTATGCTAAGAGAATGTAACCGTTGGCTATGAATATGCACTTCAAAGAACTGAGAGGGAGATGTAGAAGCTAATTATCAATGATAATAAAGAGCACAAAAGCAATAGGGTTGTAAAGACAATGATCAAGGAGGATAGTATCAAGTGAAGTTTTTGCATAGGTGGTAGTCAAGTGTCAAATGCACAATATATTCTTAGTAATTGTGTTTCGTTTCTTGGTTTTCATCTATTTTGTTGGACGTTGAGAGGAATGTTGGATGTTCCCAGTGTGTTCCTTGTTTCACTTGATAGTTTGCAATCTTAAAGGTTTTGAGACAGTGAATTCTTGTTGTGTATTAGTCTCATTATGGGATTTTTGAGCTGAGGTATACATTGGATGTTTCAAATGCTTTCAAGGTAAAGTTTACAATGCATAAAGATAACAAAAAATAGCAAGGTAATGAATTCCAAACCCTGGACAATCAAGATTGCAATTAAGGCTTCATTGAGGTTTTAACCATGGTGACATAGGGTTTTGAGGGAAGTAGTTTTGGCTATGAATTGTAGAAGGCAGAATATGGACTTGTTATGATATGTTGTCAAAGATTACAAGGTGTTTGCAGTAGATTACAAGGAACTGCAACCTTCTTATGTAACAACTCTTTTCAAATTAATAAAGACAACAATATTCCTTTTTCAAGACTTTTGTTTCTCTTTGCAACTAGTGATATGATGTTTAATAAACAATGTATCAATATACTACCAAATTGATCAAAATGATGATTAAAATGATTGACAAAAACTACCAAATTGACCAAAAAACAATTAAATAAACTACCAAATTGATAAAACTAATGATTAAAATTAATGACTAAATAAATTACTAATGGAAGGAAATAAGTGAGTAAAAATGACTAAATAAGTGACCAATTAACAACAATCAATGACTAAATTAACGACTAAATAAACCAGTGAATAAAAAGTGACTAAATAAGTAACCAGTTTACAATAATCAATGACTAAGTTAGTGACTAAATATACTACCAAACTAGTCAATCAAAACAACCAATAAATGACTAAAAATGATTTAGTTATCAATTCAATCATGCTACAATGGCTGGCAATAAACTACTAATGGTCACTTGACCATGTTTAGTCATTTATAACCAACTTTTAGTAGTTTTTTAATCATATTTTGTTGGTTTTGTACTAGTGATAGTTGGAAGCCAAAAAAGATAAACAATATTTAGGGTGATGATGACACAAGTGCAAGAAGATCATATATAGAAGGATTCACTAGGTATGTCAATGCATAAGATCAATGGGTATAATTAATTGACAAAATTCACTTTTTGCATGGACAACTAGATCAACAGAATGAATTAGTCATGATTCCTATGGTAGATAACTTGTTTGATCATGAGGGTTTTTCAAACAATAAAGAAAATTCTTAGATGCTTTGGATGAAGAAGTAATCTCACCTAAATATGAAGCATGATTCTCTAATTATATTTCAGTGAAGGGGAAGTATCAGGGGCTAGAGAAGTATTTTGTTTCTACCCCTTCTTATATGGAGATTGTTAGATATCACTAAGGTGCAGCATGTTTATTGTGTGTTGATGTTTATCATGCAAGAAGTGGGAATATTTCTTTGAGCATTTCTGATTTGCCTCAAAAAGAAAAAAGAGTAAAGGAGATCATGCTTCATGGGCTCTCAAGGTCTAGAAGGGCTCTATGTTTTGGTATTTTGGTAGAAGTAATTCAAATTACCCTAAGGATGTTTTCCCTCTTACTTTGTAGGGGAATAAAGAACACTATTCAAATGAATGGAAAATTTGTTGCAAGTATGAGCTTGTCTGGTGGTGTTGTCATTAATGTTGTCACTAATGTCAACATTGTTTAGTATGTTACAAATTGTACATGTATGGTTGAGATGCTGTTGAGATGTTGTGAGTACATGGAGCTATCTTTATGGTGTTGCAGATATGTTGGTTTGACGAGTTTCCAAGTTCTTTTGATAAAATTAATAAAGAAAATAAGTCAGAGTGTTGGAAGTGTTCAGTGTGTGCTTTGGTATGTGCTCCACATTTCTCCTATGTTGATCCTATGCCTGTACAGATATGAAGGCATGTTGATGATAATATGATGATGATATATTATGAGTTTCAGGTTCTAGTGAGATAGTGCGTACAAGTTGTGTCCACCGGTATATGTGTTCTACTGACAATGTCAATGTTTTGTGGACTGGGAGAAATATGTTTGCTCCACATTCCTTCAATGTTTTGTTTTAGATTGTGTGGATCTGGTAGATTTTCTATGAAGGTCTTTCCTATGCTCTAGCAAAGAGGTTTGGAGTTTGGTGATCCATAAATCATGTTTTAGTATTTTTGTGTGTGTCTGCACAACCCGAATTGGCTGGTGAAAGGAGTTCAATGTTTGAAGCCTATTGTTTTTACTGCAGATGTATTTGGAAGATTTTGGGATGTATTCTCATGCATAATGAAGCGTGTTGTGGCATCCACGTGTCATATTCTTGTTGGGAAGTGTGTGCATCATTGATAATTTGTGTTTTCATTAGGTTTGGCCGACCTAGTGTTTACACTTCATTCGAAGAATAAGATTTAATTGAGGAAGTGAGTAGAAGATTCAAGAATATTATTTTTATTATTTTATTGGTCCACTCTTATTCCTTTCCACCGTGGGAATTTAGAGTTTCTGACTTAATTTGAAATTATGAAACGATGTATTGTGGCCGACCATGGTAAATGTTTCTAAGGTTAAGAACGGTGTAAAAGCAAGACGAGTTGTGAAGAACTCTATGACAATGTGATGCAAAGTGGCAAAAGTGAGCCACAAATCATAAGAGCAGAAGTGTGTGTGAGTGAGTTGCGATAGCAATTTTTCAGTGTGCTGAAGGTAGTGACTTGAAGGTTTCTCTAATCCTATGAATGTGCTTTAATTGCAGTGGTGGATCTTTTGTTCTCTTTTATATCTGTAGGCAATGAGCCTCCCTGTTGGATAGTGAGCCTTTTTACTTGGACAACAAGTCCTCTTTTAGGTGTGAGCCCTTGGAAGTGAGCCTTTGTATTCAATTTATAATCCTTATATTGTGAGTTAACCCTCACTGTGGTTTTCCCCTTATTGGGTTTTCCACATAAAAATATTGTTCATTGTGTTGATTTAATTTTTGTTATCTGATTTTCATGCTCATATTTAATAATAGAATAGTGTGGTTGAAGATTTGATAAGTGATAAAGTTTTAAGTTTTTATTTGTGTGACAACCAATTCAGCCCCCCCCTCTCAGTTGTCTTGCGCTTGTTTAACAATTGGTATTAGAGCTTGTGGTTCCTTTTTATAGAGCTTAACCGCTTAAGGAAGATCTGATGGCAGACAAGTTGTCGATGCCTATGTTTGATGGAACTGACTACAAATATTGGAAAGGATAGATGAGAGGATATATTATCTCTCTTGGTTTCAAGACCTAGAAGGTTGTTGAGAGTAACTATATACTTCCATCTGGTGGTGTTAATTATGCAAATAAGATCTATGCTTATGAAGAAAATGAGAGGGAAAAGTATGCGATTTGCAGTGGTTTATCTAAAAATGAGTGAATCAAGGTTAATTCTTTGGATACTGCATATGAAGTTTGGAAGAAGTTGGAAGACATGTATGAAGGGAATGAAAAAGTGAAATTGACAAAGAGATTGGTGGCAAAGCATAGATTTGTGAACCTAAAAATGGAAGATGGTGAAGAATTTACAAGTTTCTTTCATAGGGTTGAATAGACTACAAATGAGGTTAGAAATCAAGGAGGAAAGCTAGTAGATGAAGACATAATAGAGAAGATCTTGATCACCCTACCGTATTGATACAGTGATAAGATCTTGATGATTGAAGAAATGTATGATCCTAAGAAGTACACCTTGGAGCACTTGTTCAACACCCTGCAAGAATTTGAATTGAGAAAGTTTCAGAAAGATGACAAGATAGAAGAAAAGATAGAAATGAAATTTAATACAATGAAGATTAATGAGGAACCAGATAGTGATGATGTTGATGAGTTGGAAGCTAACTTCACCAGGAAGTTGAAGAAAGGTACCAGAAAGTATAAAGGTATGTTTCCCTTTAAATGATTTAGTTGTGGTAATATTGGTCATTATGCTTCAAGATGTCCGAATAGGGCTACACATAAGAAGAACAAGGATTATAAAGATAAGGATAGAAAGGATAAGAAGTATAAGAAGCTATACTATGTTAAGGAAGAGACAGGTATTTCTGATGATGAATCTGAAAATGAGGTTGATGATAGTGAATGCTTATTCTTAGCTTTGGAAAATAAATTTGTATCCACTAACTCTGGAAAATGTGTAATTAAGAAACCTTTGGAAGTTAAGAAGAATAGGATGGAAGGTACTCTGGTTACTGCATTTCATGCAAGACAATATGAAGACTACTGGGTAATTGACAGTGGATGTTCAAATCACATGACCGGAGATAAGAGTAAGTTCACTAAACTTGAAAAATATGATGGTGGTTTAGTCATGTTCGGTGATGATTTAGGAGCTAAGATATGGGGTAAAGGTTCAATTAGTTCTGATGGAGTGCATAGTACTTATGATGTATATTATGTGAAGGGTTTGAGGCATAATATTTTGAGTGTTGGTCAGATGTGTAGCAATGGCTTTAAGCTTGTATTTTAGAACAATACCCGTGAAATCAGGAAAGGATCTGTAAATGGAGATATGATTGCTGTTGGAAGAACTCATGGAAACATCTATCAGTTGAAGGGAGTTTATGGTCATTGTCTTGTATCTCAGATCAGTGAAATTTGGTTATGGCACTAGAGAATGGGACATGTGAACTTTGATAATCTGGTCAAGATCACTAAAAGGGAAATAGTTCCAGGACTACCTAGAATCACAAGACCTACTAATACTATCTACAGAAGTTGTCAACTGGGAAGCAGACAAGATGTAGCTTTAAAGGAAAAGAATATTCTATTACCGATATGCTGGAGTTGGTACATACTGATCTCTATGGTCCAACTAAGACTAGAAGCTTGAATGGTGATAGATAGTTCATGTTGCTTATTGATGATTACACTCGAATGACATGGGTTGATTTTCTTAGAGAAAAGAATCAGACCTTGGATAGGTTTAAGGTATTCAAAGCAAGAGTGGAGAATGAAGTAAATCTGAAAATCAAATGTTTAAGATCGGATAGAGGTGGTGAATTCACTTTTGGTGAATTTAATACATTATGTAAGAAGCATGGTATAAAAAGATAGTTTTCTACTCTGAGAACCCCTCAACAGAATGGAGTAGTTGAAAGGAAAAATAGGACAGTATAGGAAGCTGCTAGAACTATGATGAAATAATCTAATGTACTAGATGCATATTGGAGAGAAGCAATACATACTGCTGTTTATGTTCTTAACAAAGTTTAGATTAGAAACAACAACACAAAGACACCTTTTGAGTTATGGACTGGTAAGACCCCTACTATGAAATATTTTTAGGTATTTGGAAGAAGATGCCATATTAAAAGAGATGATGAACATCTTGGAAAGTTCGATTCTAGATGTGATGAAGGAATATTTCTTGGATACTCTACCACTAGCAAGGCCTACAAATGCTTTAACAAAAGAATAAGGAAGATTATTGAGAGTGCTAATGTGAAAGTTGATGAAGACATATGAAGACCTATTGAGATAAGTGAAGTTGAACCTGATGATCCTATCTGTGGACATATACCTGAAGAAAATAAGGAGGAAGAAGAAGAAGAAGAAAAGGAAGAAGAAGAAGAAGAAGAAGAAAATGAACCGGAACCTATTGCTAGGAATCCTAAATATGTACACAAGAATTATCCAGAAGATCAAATAATTGGAGACAAGAGTGAAGGTGTAAAGACAAGAAGCAAAATTGCAGCTGAGGTAAATTTTTGTTTACTCTCTAAAATAGAACCTTAAACTGTAAAGGAAGCATGTGAAGATGAAAGTTGGATGAGAGCTATGAAAGAGGAATCACAACAGATAGAAAAGAATCAAACATGGGAAATAGTCCCTAGGCCTATGAACAAAAATGTGATTGGCTCAAAATGGGTGTTCTGAAACAAACTAAATGAAAATGGAGTAGTAAGAACTAAGGAAAGATTGGTATGCAAAGGATATTCACAAGTTGAAGGAATAGATTTTGAGGAAACATTTGCTCCTATGGCCAGAATGGAAGCCATCAGAATGCTTTTGGCATTTTGTGCACATAAGGACTTCAAGGTATATCAAATGGATGTTAAGTCAACTTTTCTGAATGGTGAGTTGGAGGAAGAAGTATACATGGAGCAACCTAAAGGGTTTCAACTGTCTGACAAACCAGACATGGTTTGTAAGATGAAGAAGGTGTTGTATGGATTGAAGCAAGCTCCCAGAGCTTGGTATGCAAGACTAGATAGATATCTGACAAAGCAAGGATTCAACAAAGATTCTGCTGACAACAACCTCTACTTCAAAGTGCAAGGTAATAAGATGTTGATTGTAGTAGTTTATGTTGATGATATCATTTTTGGTGGAAATGAAGGCATGTGTAAAAAGTTTGTTGAAGAAATGCAGAAAGAATTTGAGATGTCTATGATTGGTGAATTGAATTTCTTCCTTGGTATACAAGTGAATCAAACTGACAATGGGATATTTATTTCACAATCTAAGTATGTAAAAGACTTGTTGAATTTTTTTGGGATGGAGGATTCTAAACTGGTCTGTACTCCTATGGTAACCGGATGTAAACTAAGCAAGGATGATGAATCAACTAAGACTGATAAGAGAAAACACAGATCCATGATTGGTGGACTGTTGTATCTCACTGCTACCAAACTAGATATTATGCATGCAGTGTGTTTAGTTTCTAGATTCCAAACAGATCCTAGAGAAGCACATCTTATGGTTGTAAAAAGAATATTTAGATATCTTAAAGGAACACCGGATTATGGACTGTGGTACCCTAAGAGTAATGATTTCACCTTGAGTGCTTATACAGATGCTGATTGAGTCAGATGCGTAGATGAACGAAAGAGTACTAGTGGTGGTGCTTTCTTTCTTGGTGGAAGACTTGTTTCATGGCTGAGTAAAAAGCAAGACTTGGTTTCTTTATCCACTACAGAGATTGAATATATTGTTGCAACATCCTACTGTACACAAGTTTCGTGGATGAAGCAAACTCTGAAAGACATTGGTGTGGTATGTGATGAGCCTACTTCTATCTTCTATGATAATACAAGTACAATAAACATTTTGAAGAACCCAGTTATGCATTCAAGAACAAAGCACATATCCATCAAGTATCATTTTCTAAGAGAAAAAGTGTTGGAGAATGAGGTCAGATTGGAGTATGTAACTATAAAGGAACACATTGCAGAAATATTTACTAAGGCTCTCCCGAAGGATAATTTTGAGCATATTAGGGAGAGGTTGGGGGTCATTGTCCCTCCTAACTAGGTGCATCAGTCTAGTAAATTCATAGATTCTTCATTTACTTGGACTGATTAAGGGGTCTACTTCGCAGGGGGAGTAGAAGAGATTTTCATTATTGTAGTATGAGTGTAATCCTAAGGGGGAGTAATTAGAGTAGTTTTTCTTTTCCATTGATGTCAAAGGGGGAGAAAAGGTTATGTGTTTCCATCAATGACAAAGGAGGAGATTGTTGCAAGTATGAGCTTGTCTGGTGGTGTTGTCATTAATGTTGTTATTGATGTCAACACTATTTAGTATGTTACAGATTGTACATGTATGGTTGAGATGCTATTGAGATGCTGTGAGTACATTGAGCTATCTTTATGGCATTGCAGATATGTTGTTTTGATGAGTTTCCAAGTGATTTTGAGAAAATTAATAAAGAAAAGAACCTAGAGTGTTGGAAGTGTTCAGTGTGTGCTCTGGTATGTGCTCGACATTTCTCCTATGTTGATCCTATGCCTATGCGGATCCGAAGGCGTGTTGATGCTAATCTAATGATGATATATTCTGAGTTTCAGGTTTTGGTGAGATAGTATGTAGAAGTTGTGTCCACTGGTATATGTGTTCTACCGGCAGTGTCAGTGTTCTATGGACTGGGAGAAATACATTTTCTCTGCATTCCTTCACTATTTTGTTTCAGATCATGTGGATCTGGTAGATGTCTTGTGAAGGTCTTTCCTGTGCTCTGGTGAAGAGGTTTGGAGTTTGGTGATCTGGAAATCATGTTTCAGTATTTTTGTGTGTCTGCACAACCTAGATTGGCTGGTGAAAGGAGTTCAGTGTTTGAAGCCTGTTGTTTTTGCTGTGGATGTATCTGGAAGATTTTGAAATGTATTCTCATACATAATGAAGCATGTTGTGGCATCTGCGTTTCATCTTCTTGTTGGGAAGTGTGTGCATCATTGATAATTTTTCTTTTCATTAGGTTTTGACAACCTAGTGTTTACACTTCATTCAAAGAATAAGATTTAATTGAGGAAGTGAGTAGAAGATTCAAGAATATTATTTTTATGCTTTTATTGGTCCACTCTTATTCCTTTCCACCGTGGGAATTTAGAGTTGCTGACCTAATTTGAAATTGTGAAACAATGTATTGTGGCCAACCATGGTAAATGTTTCTAAGGTTGAGAAAGGTATAAAAGAAAGGCAAGTTGTGAAGAACTATATGACAGTGTGATGCAAAGTGATGAAAGTGAGCCATAAATCATAAGAGAAGAAGTGTGTGTGACTGAGTTGTGATAGTAGTTTTTCAGTGTGCTGAAGGTAGTGAATTGAAGATTTCTATAACCCTGTGAATGTACTTTAATTGTAGTGATGGATCTTTTGTTCTCTTTTGTATCTATAGGCAGTGAGCCTCCCTGTTGGACAGTGAGTCCTTTGTAGGAAATGAGCCTTTTTACTTGGACAGTGAGTCCTCTTTTGGGTAGTGTGCCCTTGGCAGTGATCCTTTGTATTCAATTTATAATCTTTATGTTGTGAGTTAACCCTCACCATGGTTTTCCCCTTATTGTGTTTTCCACGTAAAAATTAGGTGTTCATTGTTTTGATTTACTTTTTGTTATCTGTATTTCATGCTCATACTTAATAAAAAAATAGTGTGGTTGAAGATTTGATAAGTGATAAAGTTTTAAGTTTGAATTTATGTGAGAACTGATTCACCCCCCCTCTCAGTTGTCTTGTGCCTGTTTAACACAATTGTTACTAATGGAAAGATAATTTTCAAAAGAAAGATGGAAATGATTGTAGGTTAACTATTTGCTAGATCCCTATTGATTGTTTCTTGGTTCAGTGTAACTTGGTTTGGTCTGTAGGATTGTTTGTTGTTGGGTTGGTTATGCTTGTTGGTTCACTATTATCTTGGTCTCTACAAATCACTTCTTTGGTTCAATATGGCCTAGTTTTTTCTACAAACCTATTTGTTGTTGATCTCTTTTTTTGGCTATCATGTTGCCATTTTTATGATTTTGTACAAGGTTTTGGGCCCTTTCAAAATCTTGAATTCTACCCTTACAAAAAAAGAAAGAGCTAAAGTATATTATTAGAAATGGAGTAGAAGTTCAAGAAAAATCTTGATAGGTGCCAAATAACATGCTTTTAAAGAATTAATAATTAGGTTCTTATTTTTTATTTATTTATAATAAGTATACTACAATCTAGGGGAAAATTCACTTTATATATATGTAAAATAAAATATTACATTTATATCGATAGTTTATATGGGAAAACCCAAAAAAATTGAGCCTAAACATGTTCATACTACAAAACACATTGTTATTGTGTTGCACACATGTACTATGTGATGTAGGGAAATAGTATATGAACTCAAACCATGGCAATAGAAAAAGTAGAAGACAGTAAATATTATCTTTGACATCTTCAATAAGTAGAGAATGTAACCATATATTCTCCTTAGAGGAACTAGACCAAGTAGCTTCTTGAGAAAAGGTAAACCCATTGCATCTTGACAAGGTTGTTGTAGACATTGCATTTGAATAGATTAATGTGTCAAATTGTCAAATTTGGGGTGCATGTCCATGGTTATTTGTAATAAAATTCCAAGTAGTAGTTCTCCTAACAAACTTCAATCTTCTTTATTAAACATGTATTTCACTCCTAATTACTTGAAAGAAAATGGACCAATTCAATTGACTAAATATATATTCATACATTCTAACTATTGTTGAAAATAGCCTAATCTAATGAAATCATAGATTACAATAGGAAATAATTATTTTGAATAAAGAATATAACACATAATAAATACAATTCCATGTCCATCAATTGGAGTGGGCCCTTGCTCCACCTTTAGAGAGAGACTAAACAACCTTTATTAATCAACAAATATATGAACTCCTTCATTTTATTTCATAGCTTGAACAAAAAATATATGACTACTTCCAAAATAACAAAGTTCTAGTCTATTTTTTTTATTTGAAAAAATCTATATGTTTTACATATGCCACAGTTCTATATATTAACTATTTTCTAAATAATAGATATAAGTATTTTTATTACATCTTAACTAAGAGTCTCTACAAAAATAGAAGATTCATTCATTCAATCTAACAATTACACTTTTTCTAACCATGAGGTAAATCATGCAATGCTTCAAAGAGAGACATACAATGTTATTGATTATGTAGCTCTTTACAATGAACTATACCTTGAAGAGTTATTTGTAGTTGAGTGACAATGAGAGTTGGATTTAGTGGAGAAGAGGTGATGTGGAACGAGAGATGAAAAGGTGTCTTTGAAGCCTTTACATGTAATTACTACTTAGATTCCCCCCCATCCTCATTGGATCCGTTAATTTAGGAGAAAATAATGGTTGGTTCATTCTACAAAAATATTGGAGTGTACATTGGTAGGTATAAAGAATCTTCTATAGCCTTTTAAAGTCTTTACTACAAGTATTTTTAGAACCCTGTTATGATAAAAAAAATGTACTTTTTTTACCATACCATGCACGTGTACGAATACTAGTTTTTGACCTAAATAAAAGTATTTTTCAAATTCCTTTTGGGGAAAGATATTTAACTACCTAAAGATTGATGAGGATATTGTAGAGGAGGGGGAATCGAGTACTCAGGACCCTAGGTCACGAGAGGGTTTAGAACAATCAGCTGCCTCGATCTACCTCATGCTAAAGGATTGTTTAAGATAGGTTTGAAGTTTGAGAGGGTGAAAAAGGAAGGACAACTAATCTATCACTATACTTTTATCAACCCAAGAGTTTAGGAAACCAAGTGAGAAAATTATTGAGTCTGGATTGTAACCTAGGAAAACTCTCTACCAAAGGACTCCAGCCCAGAAGATGGATAATAGCACAACACATTGGTGTCCTAGTCAGGTGTTGGAATTTGTATGGATAGAGAGTACAAAGTACAGTCAGGACTAACAAAGAACTTGCTAACAACTTGATAAATGCAATTTTATATGACAACGAAGAGAAGAATACAACAAAAAGACTAAGAAAACAAGAAGAATACTTTAACTTAAAAGATAGAGTTTGACAAGAGCAAAGGTGGAAAAAATTAAACTTACGATTGGTCCAACCTCACCCAAGATACACAGAAACACGATACCTACACACAACAAAATGGGGAAAAATGTTGGGGCTGCTTCGGGGCTTACCGTAGTCAAACCCCTGTTTCGGTATTCCCACCTCCATAGACAACCAAAATAGCCACAATAGAGAAAATGTGATAAAGAAATTATTGTAATGGAAGAATACCAAGAAATTCTAACAAAAATATGCTACTAAATAAAACAACGATGCTAAGTAAATGGATATCACCTTCCCAAAAAGATGCACTCAAGGAACATGAAGGGAGATGCGAGCTCACAAGCTTGAGGATGCAAACCTTGCTGTGACAACGAGAGGAGTAAAACTAGTAGAGTGCCAACTTGGAGCTTTAAAAATGTTGGAAGTGCTATGAAATGAATTGAGAATGATCAAGAAAATGTGAAGAAGTGTGTAGTGATATTGAAGAAGATGAATTGAATGTGAGAGATAGTGTTTTGAAGATGAAATGGAAGTCAAAAGAGCCATTCCAGGTCGGTCGAAGGGGAAGAGGTGTTATGCTTCGTCACTAATGGAGAAGTGTAACACCTTTGTAGATTCTAGAGGCAGGAATCTTGTCAAGACGAAAGTACATCATGCAGATGTCTGCGCACTGCACTAGCATCCCTGATAGAAATTCCCCCACCGACACTATAGACATTCGCCAAATGGATGGAAAGCATATGGATGAGGTGGAATAGCATCTTCAAGTTTAATTTTTCTTAGGTAAGGGGTGCAAATGGGGAATTTGTGAGGGGTATAAATTCACACCATTACATTTTTCCCTCACTTTAGCGAGCATATGTGCTACCAAATGTAAGGTAAAGTAGATTGAAGTAGTTTAAAGAAAGTATACATGAATCATTGAGGAAGCAGACCAAAATCTGACACACTTGAAAGAATAAGAAGAGGAGATGGCTCCACGGGCACTCGTTTCTAAGAAGAGTTGAACAAAATGCGTCGCTGGTCCACAAAATTAGAAAAGGGTGAACAAAAGGCTCTACAGGTGCTTGGTCCTGCAGAGTTGAACAAAGAGATCCCACAAGATGAAAGCAATTTACAAGTCCTTAGACTTGCAAAGGAGGTACCCCCAGGTGCTTGGTCTTGAGGGAAGCCAGATGTGAGAGGCTCCATAGAGTCTGATGGGACCTTACAAGTGCCCAGTTCTACAAGGTTGATTGAAAAGAAGCTTCATAGGTTCCCTTGTAAAGAAACATAGTTCACAAACAAAACATGTTAGATAACAAAAAGCCACATAGGTAGACAAACAAACAGTCATGTAGATAGTCAACAATTGAAGGAGAAGCTTTCAAAGGGGTCCCTTGGAAACCCTTCAAAAGAAAAGGGGTCCACTCGAGGGACACTCTGTTTGATAGTGATAACATTTTTGAAAAGCGGTAGAATTTTTGCCAATGATTCTAGCATCAAGGAATCCTTCTGAAAGATTCCTTTCATCAAGGAATGCAAAAGAAAGAATGCCCCTTGCAAGGGAAAGTTTTCAGACTTCTTCATCAAAAAAATTACTCCCTCTTCGAAGGAAAGTTTTTAGATTCTATCTTTTGAATCCATGATGAAAGAGAAATTCTACTAGGGATCCATGTTGAAGAATGAAATTTTTGAAAAATAAAGGATTTTTTAGTGAGGGATTTGCTGGCCATCAAATACACCTTCTTAAAATTGAAACAATATGATAAGCCCCCCTTAGGATGGTGCATGCTAAACTCAAAGTCACATGCCATCCTAAGGAGAGAAAAGTAAGAATGAAAGTGATATTGTGGCCCATGGAACATGACAAGATGTAACCATGGTAATGTTGTCACACATGTGAGGGACAAAACATAAGCACCACAACATCATAAAGCAAGAAAAGAAAAGATAATATAAATAAAAACACATACATCAAGAGACATGGGGATATGATATTTTGGGGTAAGAGCTACTCATAAATATAAATAGATATAATATGATAATATATAAATGAACTATCATCAACCCCCTACTATATCAAATCATGTGAAGAAAGTTACGTGAAAATAAAAAATTAGGTCAACATGGAAGGGATGCCTAAATGCCCCAAACAGTTTGCATCATCCCCAATTGTCGAAAATAAAGGAACAACAAAGAGAAGAATGATGTGACAAATAGAATAAGTTTATGACAGAAAAACACTCCTGTATCCAAGCACCTATGAGGGTGACAAGGGTCCTCCAGGAACACATAAAACAACCATAGGGGAAACACAACATCCACACAAATCTAATCTATAGATGAAGAAGTACCCTCCTAGTCCTCATCAACCAAGAGGTTTTCGTTATCCTAATCTAGCTCATTATAAGGGGAAGGAGGAAAATACTACAAGGGTGGGATAGCAAGGAGAGCAACCTCCAACTCTCCTACGATAAGAGCCAAGGAAGAGGGCCCCTCGAGGTCTTCTTCACTTAGTTCATGAGAGGTAAACATCAACGATTTCATAAAAATTGCCGATAGAGCTAGGACATCATCTACCAAGTTGAACATGCACTTGATAGGAGTTACATGTCTCAACTGAGTAGGTGATGAAGGAGGTGCTTGAGATCCATTACCGACCTCACTGAAATACTCAAGGGTAGTGACAAAATCTAGGGATGTCGAGGCTACCTCTATCACTAGGATGATGCAAGCCAATATAGAACCAACTTCCAAAGAAGGTGATCCCTCCTTCCAACCCCCATTTAAAGAAGGGTCATCCTCCAACTTGCGCTTCATCAGAGGATGCGAGATCCCCACATATGAAGTAGAAGGAGAGGAGGAAAAGGAGAAAACCACAATAGACACCACCAAGGTATTTGACATATCCATGGGTTTGGGAAAAGGTGGGATGTCCAAAAGGGACATCAGAAAAGGAAGCTCAACCAAAGGACCAATGAACACTTGCACCCTTTTAGGGTCAGGATCATCTATGCTTGCAGGGGGAGCTAAAAGCAAGATTGAGGCAAAGGGAACTAAAGCAGAAGGGGCAACAGAAGAGGACATAGAAGAAGACAATGAAACAAGAGCTATTGGCTCCCCTTCCTCCTTTTCCAAGGCAACTTGATCAACAACCAAAGCCTTCCTTTGATGCTTATGCTCACGTGTAAGGAAGTTTCTTTGGCTTTGAGAGCTAGAGGCTGCAACTTGAGAAGGAACAAAAGGCTCTTGTTTAGTCATTAGAGTTATTCATTACAACTATTTCCACCAAAGGGAGTAACTCCTAGACAAGACTAGGAGGAAGCAATGTAGGAGCAGGGGAAACCATAGGCAGGGAAGCAAACTCAAGTGCCTCAGTGATGGGCCTCTTCCCATTCACTACCCTAGGGGTAGGAGCAGTAGGAGGCCATAGAGGCCAAGATGTAGAGGAGACTCCATGGGGACCCTTCCCCTTAACATACAGGACAGATTGAGGCACTGTGGGTAATATAGGAAGGTCAAACACTTGAACCTTGTACTTTTTCCAAGAGGACACCATCAGATTCCCCATGAGATGCATAGGGGTGGAAATCAAAGAAACTACAATAGGATGGGAGGTAGAGGCAGGTGGAACTGCAAAGGAAGAAGAAAAGGGTCCTAAGCATGGGAAGGCTTCCCCTTCCCCTTTTGGGAGGAGGAGGCAACCTACTGCTGTGCTACAGGGTGAGTCATTTTTGGTTGCGCCTTGCCCCTTGTCTTATACTTAATGTAATTTCAATAAAGCAGGTCCATTCTTGGAGGAAATGTACTGATCGAGGAGGACCAAAAATGATCCAACGAATATTCCCCATGTGATACCAATGGTTGATATCCAATTTCATGCATGACATGCACTACACCTTCGTGAGAGAATTTTAGGAACTTACAAATAATGGAAGTGACTTCGTTTACAAAAAACTAGCCAAGGGATGCCTAGCTTCACCCTGAACATGTTAGATTCTAGAGTAATGTCAAAGTTGGTATTCATAGCCCTAGGTCCTACTAGAACAAAAAGAGTTATAGAGCCATAAGGAGCAAGAGAGAGGCCATCATGGGTATGTATAGTGGTCTTCATCTTCTCATATTCCTCCCTTTGTAACAAATTTAGCAAAAGAGTCTCCTCCATAATAACTAGCCATAGGTTGAACGGGAGGATCACGAGTGAAGGAAACCACATTTACATATGTTGAGGCCTTGGGGGAAGCACCAAAATGATCAATAACTAAATTTTTAGAGTGCGAAGAAAATAGGTCCATGTAAATATGCAATTCACTATTCACCTTAGACATTGACTTGTTCACATTCTTCTTTTTACCATCAAGGCGAATGGTATTTTCATTGATGCGATCCTATATCTCATGATGCAAGTGCATACAACATTTAGTATCATTCCTATGGAAATTATGGTATTGGAAGAACACATCCCCATCATACCAATTGGGGTAAGGTTCTCTAAGAGGTTGAGGATCTTCCAATGTTATAATCTTATCTTTCAACAACTTCTATAGAATAGAAGAATAAGATTCAAATAATTTAGTGAAATTTATATTGTGCTTGAGGCCTTTATCATTAGACATAATGTATACATTTGCAATAGATTTTCCTTTTCTTGAAATTGATACTATAGATCTTCCTTCGAGACGGGAGCGTGAGGAAGGTCCCCTGAACTGAACAATCATTTGCTGATACTCCCGCAACACTGTTCATAGATGTGTGAAAGAAAAATACTTCATGAAGGAAAAATTCTCTTGCTTGAAGGTCACTACTAGTTGCCAATGAACACCTTTTGTACATTTGAGTCAGGTAGTGGGTAAGAGATCTGTGAAAAGAGTGCTTGATATAGAGCAATGAAATCAGTAATCTTCTCATGCTCTCCTTGGTTACTTCGAATGAGATCCGAGAAATTCATCTTCATCTCAATGTTAGCCTAGAACTATCAGAGAAACTGATTAACAAGCTGATCAAATGAAAATATGGAGTTGTTAGGAAAGGAACAATACCACTCTAGTGTTGTGTCCTTGAGAGATCAAGGAAATAATTTTTCCATCAAGGCATCATGGTGAAAGAAGTCTATGCACATCACATTGAAAGTTGACACATGTGTTTGAGGGTCTCATTTACCACTATATTTCTAAAATTTAGGAATTTCCATCCATTGAGGGATGGGAGTGCTCAAAATCTTCACCGAAAAGGGACTATGTTAGAAGAAAGGTTGAAAGATAGGCTAGGTGGAGGCTTCATATAGAATCGCCAGTTGGTTCTACATTTGACCCATATTTTATAGCTGGGTATTCAAAACAAGGTCAGATGAAAACATAGGACAAGTGGAGCTACCACCAAGACATACTCCACTAGAGCCACCACCAAAGCCACCGCTAAAGCCATTATTGTAGCTTCCACCAGAGCCACCACCGAAGCCACAGCTGAAGCCATCGTTAGATCCACTAGACATACTAGGACCACTAGGCCATTCCGCTGTAAACCCCACTACCATGGATAGAGATGACCCCAAGAGGAAGAACATTGAATTATAGGGGTATTTTCCTTGCTTGGATAGTAGGAGGGAGATTAGGAATGAAGATATTGACGGAAGGGCCTGTTTCAGCTAAGCATGCCAATGTCATTGAGACACCAATTTTTCTTTCATAAGCGTCAAGCACATGACCTTGAGTAATACTTGACCTAAGGTTGTAAGAAGGGATGTATGCCTCCATTAAATTAGTAAGGTTTCAAAGAAACTCTATGCCTATCTAATCCTTTTCTAGCATATATTTGATCTCATTAACAACCCTAGTGGGCCTGGCCATGCTTTTATCTCTCCTTAAGTGATTTTAAAGATCCAAAATAATCCTATCTAGAGCCATGAGGTACTCTGCAAGAATAGGGATGAC
The DNA here is from genome assembly GCA_007258455.2 of Sequoia sempervirens. Taxonomy (NCBI): domain Eukaryota; kingdom Viridiplantae; phylum Streptophyta; class Pinopsida; order Cupressales; family Cupressaceae; genus Sequoia; species Sequoia sempervirens. The sequence continues at coordinate 550,878,185 of VDFB02058242.1, forward strand.
TTCATTCTCATCTAGAGGAAGAGCTGAATGAGGGACAAGAGGAGTGGGGGCATGAGTGGTTTCATCGAAGAAACCCATCTCTATCATCGATACCATCTCTTGGGAGGCAAGATTCAGAGTGACCATCGTAGAGTTCATCTATAAGTGTTGCTATTGTGTGCTCCACCTAACAATGTATCTAAAAGTTGTAGATTGAGTTGTGAAGTTCATAAAGCATCACAATGCACAAGTCCACAACTTACGTAGACATGAGAGAAAGAACCTCAACATAATGAAATGAATATTACAAGTTTAGTGTCAAGTTCACAAAAATGTAGAGGGAGACTGACTCTTAGGACCCCAAGTCACGAGAGGGTCTAGAACAATCAAATGCCCTAATCTAAATCATGCTAAAGGATTGTTTAAGATAGGTTTGACATTTGAGAGGGTAAAAAAGGAAGGACAATTAATTTTTAACTGTTCTTTTGTCAATCCGAGAGTTTAGGAAACCAGGTGAGCAAATTCACGTTTGGACTATAACCTAGGCAACTCTTTGCCAAAGGGCTCCAACACAGAAGATGGAAAATAGTGTGGCACATTGGTGTTTTGGTTGGGCCCTGGCATCCATATGGATAGAGAGTACAAAGTACAATCGTGACTTACAAAGAACTCGCTAACAACTTGATAAATGTAGTTTTATACAATGACAAAGAGAAGAATACAATTAAAAGACTAAGACAACAAGAAGAATACTTTAACTTAAAAGATAGAGTTTGACAAGAGTGAAGGTGGTGAAAATAAAACTTACGATCGATCTAGCCTTCGACAAGCTCCACACAAACACAATACCTACACATAGTAGAATGGGGAAAATTTTTGGGGTTGTTTTGGGGCTTGCCGCAGTCAAACCCCCATTTTGGTGTTCCCACCTCCATAGATGGATAAAATAGCCACAATAGAGAAAATGCGATAAATAAAGTATTAAAATGGAAGAATACCAAGAAATTCTAACAATAATATGCTACTGAATCAAACAACGATGCTAAGTAAATGTATATCACCTCCCCAACAAGATGCAGTCAAGGCACGTGAAGGGAGATGTGAGATCACAAGCTTGAGGATTCCAATGTTTCCATGAAAATGAGAGGAGTAAAACTAGTAGAGTTCCAACTTGGAGCTTCAAAAATGGTGGAAGTCTTGTGAAATAAAGTGAGAATGCTCAAGAAAATGTGAAGAAGTGTGTAGTGAGATTGAAGAAAATGAATTGAATGTGAGAGATAGTGTTTTGAAGATGAAATGGGAGTCAAAAGCATTGTTCTAGATCAGTTGAAGGGGCAGAGGTGTTATGTTTCATTGCAAATGGAGAAGTGTAATGCCTCTACAAATTCGAGAGGCAAGAATCCTATCAGGATGGAAGTGCCCTGCATAGACATTCATGCACCACGCTAGCATCTTCGACAGAAATTCCCCCACTAACACTACAGACAACCGCCTAATGGATGAAAGTGGATGGATGAGGTGGAATAACATCTTTTGGTTTGATTTTCTAAGGTAAGTGGTGTAAATGGGGAACTTGTGAGGGGTGCAAATTCATGCCATTACAATTTTTTTTTGTAATTTTTTTGAATATTTTTTTATTGAATTTTTATTAGCCCTAATTGCTATTTTTAAAAATCAACATGTATAGACGACATAGTTGGACCTAAACTAAACATTTTTTATTTTTTTCATTGTGTAGAGAATTATCTATAGATTGATGTCATATATTTTTTTGTAAAAAAAATAACATATAAAAAGCTATTAAAAAACAAAAAAAGCTTGATATTTCAAGTTTATGGACCAATTTGCTTAGAAATTAATTAAAAAATAGAAAACATAATCAAATCTTAAAAAATTATCTATTTGAAAACTAGATTGTTGGCAATATGAACATGATGGCATATGGTGTTTTCATTGATGGAAACCCATTATAGAAGTGATGGTGCATCTATATGTACATAGTCCGAAGAAGTCCAGAGAAGACCAATTGTTTTGGTGAAAATTGCCTAAGTCCTAGACTGGAATAGTAAGTAACAAAGCAATAGTTTTGTGGTCCATACTGCTCTATTTTGAAGAATCTTATCATGCGGTTCTAAGGTAATATTGGTATGTATTGAAGGTATCTATATCCAAATTTTTGAGGTTGCATGTCTTTCACAACTGAAGATATCGATGATCGAGTATTGGGCTTAGTAGAAGCAGAGTTATAGGTGTTGAGTGCATATAGGAATGCTCTGCATTCCACCATGGATGATTATTATGCTATGAAATTTTGAGGAAGTGTTTGAGGATGTCAAAAGTGTATGCACTCCAAGTGGCAAGTGATTTGGTGGTCTGCATATTGAGTTGTGGATGAACAATTGGTTCATTCAATTGTTGCTTCACTAGTTTTGTTGTGTGGTACTGGCCTAATGGTTTTGGGGTCATGCAGAGTTGAATTATGAAAGTAGTGGAATCATGGGAGTAATTATAAGTCATGCTAACCTATTTTGGTGAAAAACACATTTTGGTTTCTTCCACAATGTAAGTGGGTTGGAGTTTTGAGTTGATAGATTATGGTGTTACACATTTCATCCAATTAGGCCGACCTAATTCATGATATGTTTGTTTGTAGAAAATGTATGTACATATAGAAGATTGATTTAGTGTTTGAAGGTGTGATTTCAATATTTTTTGTGAGATGTGATGTAGAGTGAAGTGTGAAAGATGATAGTGGTGAAGTATGAAGTGTGTAAAGTTAGTTTTCTGAGCTTAATTGGAACTATATCTTCAACATGTTGTAGATTCATTGTTAGAAATTCAAAATCTAGAAGTGAGCCATTCTTCTATTCTCTTTTCTATTCTGGATAGTGAGTCCTTTGGGTAGTCATCCCTCGATAGTGAGCCTTTCTTTTTAGATAGTGTGTCCTCCAATCTATAATCCATTGTAACTAGTTATAATATATTCTGAGCTAATCCTCATCATGGTTTTTCCCTTCCTAGGGTTTTCCATGTAAATCTGGTGTTCTTGTGTTTGTTGTTGTGGTGCATGCTTCAATTGTTCTTTTCATTTCTATAAGTTTGATGAGATGCTTTGAATGCATGCTTAATTTGATGAAAATGATTTTCAGTGATTACTGATTCACCCCCCTTCTTAGTTTTTCAGGTGTTCAACAATTGGTATTAGAGCTTGGATCCTTCAATTGGCTTAATTTTTGAGGTAGATCTTGGAGGTTGAACACATGAAAACTAGGAGGTATCCTAATCCGTTGAAAGAAATTATCATGGAAGGGTTTACTGAAGAAGGCTACGAAGTTGATATGGAAGGAGAACTTAAATCTACTCTTGATGATTTGGATAAAGTAGAATGTGAGAATAAATATCTGAAAAAAATATTAAGGAAGCAGATGAGTGCATCAAGAAGTTGAGGGATCAAATCAAGAAAGTTAAGGAAAGACTCAAGGAAACAAATGAGAATCTCAAACAATCAAATGAGACAATCACCAGTCTGAAAGTGTAGGTTGAAGAAGGAAAAATAGTTAAAGAATGCTTGAATGCCAAATTGAAAGACAAGTCTGCATAATGTTCAATATTTGAAGAAGAAGTTTTGTCTCTGAGGAAAGATCTGGAGAAAGCAAAGAGTCAAGAGGAAAAATTCAAGAAGAGATCCACCTTGCTTGATGATATGCTTGCTAGTGAAAAATATTCAAAGGACAAAGAAGGATTAGGGTTTGAACAAGGAGAAAGCTCAAAGGAAAATCAAACTCTAAACAATGCTGAAAATAAGAATGATGAACAAAGGAAGACTAGAGATAAGAAGAGCAATATCAAACATATTGGAACCATAAGAAAAGTTTCAAGAGACCCTCCTATTAGAAAACCAACTACATATAGGTATTCATCTTTTAATGGTTATTACTATTCTTACAATAAATTTGGACATAGAGCTGTAGATTATAGAAGCAGAATGAATCAAAACTTTCAATAATTTTTCGATCAATGCCATACATGCAATAGATTTGGTCATAAGTCTAGTGAATGTAGAAGTTAGATGATGAATGGTTACAATAATTGTATGATGTTTCATTCATTCAATGGTTATTTCTATACATGCAATGGGTTTGGGCATAAGGATTCTAAATTTAGATCTAAAATAGAAAGAAGTAAGTTTGCTCCACAACAAGGTGTCATATGCTATAAATGTAATAAAACAAGAAACCTAGCTAAGTTTTATGGAGGAAATAATGTGAAGCCCTTTGCTTCACAAAAGAAGATTGATTCGGTAAAGAAGGTTGATTTGGTTGAAGTAAAGAAGGAGACGAACAAGATATGGAATAAAAAGAAAGAGAATGAGGTGAAGAATGAGTCTGTGCCAAATCTTGGTGTAGATCTTTCCTTCGAAAACTAGATAGAGAGCATTGGCTCAGGGGAAGTTTTAGCAAAAAAATTTCCATCCCCCTGCCAAGGATGAGATTTTGATGTCTTCAACATACTGGTACATGTATAGATTGATATGATTGATTTGTTGGTGAAATATCCGATGAGAAATCTCTTATTGTAGAGATTTTTGGAGTGATTGGGAGTGTCTATGATATCACAAAGAGGGTTTGACAACTTTTTGACTTGGAAAATGGTTTATATTTCATTATGCATATTCAAAAGTTATTTGTGTTTGATAATTTGAAGTGGAGAGCAGAGTGAAGGAAATTATGCTGTTGAGCAAAACCCTACCAATGAAGACTCACAAGGTATTTAATATTTCTTGCAAAACCATAGTTTAAGAGAAGCGCAAGATGTTTACTCCAAAAGTTATTGATGTTCTTGAAAGGCCACATGTTGAACACCTGAAATACTAAGAGGGGGTTGAATCAATATTCTCTTAAACCACTTAAATATTTAAATATCTATTTGAAACATCATATTCAATTTATAGTAAGGAAAGAAACCATGAAATTAATCATCAAAGCACATAACACATGGACACCAAATATTTACGTGGAGAACCCAAAAAGGGAAAAACTATGGTGAGGATTAGCTCACAATATTATAATCAGTCATAACATATTACAGAATGGCTCACTGCCTTTTGGACTCACTATCTAGAGAATAAGAGAAAATAGAAAAGAGGGGTGGATCATTACCAAGATTTGAATTGCTAATAATGCAACTAGAATATGCGGGAGATAGACTTCCACTAGAGCTCAAAATACTAAATCAATAAAGTTCATACTACACTGCTTCCACACTATGCTCTTCTTTACATTTGCATCACATTATATTCACATACTTCACATTACATTACTCAACTACTACTTCACAACACTGAAAATAATCCTTTACTTTTATACACATTACATCCACGAAGACTTGCAACATCAATTAGGCCGGCCTAATTAGATGAAATGTGCAATATAATAACTTGTTAGCTCAAGGTTCAAACAAAAACACTTCACGCCATAATTCAAAAATTTTAACACATCAAAATAGGTTGGAGGGGACCTATAATAACTTCCATTAGTCTGATCAACACTTCGTTTAACTCCACATGACCCCAAACTCTTTAGGTTAGCACCGCTGGTGAAGTAACACTAAAATACACCAACTGATTATCCACAAACTAACACTTAGACCTAAAAAAAACTCACCACTTGGATCATACATGATACTAAAACCTATAAGAACTCCCAAAAAACAAAATAACCATATATTTTTTCATGGTGGAATGCAGACCATCCAAACATGTACTTTGTATTAGTAACATTGTCGTTGGTAGACCCGATACTTTGTCAATCATAACTTTTACACTAAAGGACATCAAGACATGAAACTTTGGATTTAAGATCCTCCAAAGTAGACAAAAATTTATTTAGAACCATAGAACAAGATTATTCAATGAGAAGTAATGCGGACCGAAAAACTGATACTTTGTACATTGAAAAATTGTATTATGTGACAACCAAATATCAACACATTGTTTTGTACTGGAGAAAAAATATTACATCTGTATACTGGATTACCATCACCATATTCACTCATGTTTCACCAACCAAATGTACCTCAATGTAGGCCATGATGTTGACATCAATTATGTTAACATCAATGACAACTTTTTATATGATCATGCTCTCGCTCATGTTGCCAACAAACATACCAATGAAAATCTCCTCAAACTTCCAACACCGAGAACTAAGTTCAAGAAGAACCCATAAAAATCAATGAAAATATATCCTAAAGGTGCATTTTCTAGGGTTCCTAGTGGTGTGATGCACACAGAGGATGTGTGTATTTACATTAATTCAAAGATGGATGCATATGATCAGTTGAAGTTGGTGGAATTTAGGGAAAAGGAGTTAACTAGAGATGATTTTGAGTTGGAGCCAAAGTATGCTTGCTTGATGGAGAAGAAATTAGATGTGTGTAATAAGTTTCCTGATTTCTATTATGAATATGAGTGGGTGAAGTATGTCCTTAGCTGAATGCATGAAAATTTCATGTGGTTGGACATGCCGCATATGATCACTAAAGATGCAATTAGGGTTGTCACCGGTTTACACTCCATTGGAATAGTTTTGATATTGAAGGTGGTAAAAAATGAATTTTCGATGAAGCTTACTAGAGTGAAGTTTGACAAGCATGCCCTAACTATGAATGAAATTGAAGATTCGACGGTCAGATATGCTTCAATGCTGATTGGTTACAAGATATTCTATGAAAATAGAGAGAATTATGTGTCTGCCACTGCAATACATACTGTATACCAGATGGTGAAGAAAGGTCTAGAAATTGATGTGTGAGCTCCTGAGATTGCAATTGTTGGAGAATCTACAAAAGACAAAAGAGTCAAGGTACCCTTTTTGATATGGTACCCTAATTATTTGATTGTAGTTTTACTTTCTAAATGAAAATCTTGGAGCAAAGAATGTTGTATGGGATGATAGTATTCTAGTAGCTGTACAAAATAGAGATCACTTCAAAAGATTTGAAAATTTTGAGTCTCAAAAGTCTATGTTGTGGGGATTTTTCAAAATATTTCAAGACAAAATGCAAGAGAGATATAGAATTTTGGCTAGTGTTGTGAATAAGTACAAGAAAAAAACATTTATGGTTAGCAGAGATTACTACTATATGGAAGCAGTTGAACCTAGAATTGCTTGGGTTCTAGAGCTACCTTATGAGTTAGATGAGTTCAAATGCACTAGTCTTGTAGAGATTACATTGAGAAAACCTAAAGATCCTACAATTGAAAGGTTTGGTACTTATAAAGAGAAATAAAGTAAAGAGAACTTGGAAAAGAAGGACATTGAAGAAAAAGTTGAAAAGATGAAGGTTGATTTGGAAAGGGAGTTTGGTGTCCTTGAAGCCCCTACAAAGAAATCAAAAAGCACATATGCTCCTCCTGGGGCTCCATAGAGAAAAATTAGTTCAAGTAGGACCTCAGTCTCCACTCCTAATGTTTCAAAGTCCTCCAAAATAAATCCTACAAGTAGTTCTAAAATGAAACATACATTAAGCACCTTTGTGCAACAAAAGTCTCCAAAGAGAAGAAAGAAGGAAAAGGCAACTAGAGAAAAGTATGTCAATTGTGAAGATGAGAAAGAAAAATAAGGACCCCAATTAGTTTGGAAAATGAAGTAAAGTGTCTCTCAAGAAGAGACTAGTGCTGAGAAGAGAAAGGAGAAAGAAGAAATTCCTTTGGTTCAAATACATAGTCCTATGAATTTAGATGAACTATTTAGTGGCATTTTAGAGTTTGTGATCTTGAAAGATACGACTACAATGTATCCAAATGCAAATGATGAATACAATGCAACAATTGAAGAGGATATAGGCAAATACATGGTGACATTCAATACTGGCCTAGGTGAGATATAGGATCAATTGCCAGATGATCTAAAAGGTGTGTTGAACGCAAGAAGACAAAAGGCTATTGTAGAGGATGCAAAGATGAAGACATTTTCCTTGGAGAAGATTGGTTCCTCATTGTATCATGAGGATAGAATCAAGTTTTCTTAGTTGTATAGTAAGAAATTTAGGACAAAAAAAGAGTTAGTACTCTTATGAGCAGCGACAAGGATGATATATAAAGGCTAAGGAAAGAGACATTGCATGTTAGTGTAATTAATATTTAATTACACTTGCATAACTTTACTTAGGTAATATTTAATTCCTAGGTTATTTAAATATTATCCTTATCTTATTGAGCTATCTTGTTGCTCAAGATAAGATTAGGGTTATGCATCTTTTCTTTTATAAAGCAAATCATATCTTGTAATTATCAATTCCTAAATAATATTATGTTGCACATCTTTTTGCAATATCTCTGCTTTTTCTATTTTTCTCTTATGTGGAAGGATATTCTAGTTTGCAAATCTAATCTTGGTTTCTAACATGGTATCATAGCCTTGATTTGCAGCCCCTTCTCAGATTTTTGGAGAGATTCATTGTAGAGTTCATTCGGGATTCCTCAAGGGTTTCATACCTTGAGTTTGTCTCTCTATTTGGGTGCTCTTGCATGGTTACTTTCGGTGCACATTGGAGGAAATTTGAGTTCATTTTCGAGTCCATGGCTATTGAAAAAGTCAAGATCGACTTTTGTTTCACCTGAATCTGACATTTTATGCAAAAGTTATGAGGGTTTGAAGATTTTCCAGATCTAGGAGTTGCGAAGCTTCTGGTGTGTTTTTAGGCAGATCGAACCTCGCCATTAGATCCTGAGCGTCTGAGAGACGAAAAATGACATATAACTCGCCTATATTAGGCATCAGCTATTCGTGAGTCAATTTTTTTTACCCAGTAGGCCGTACGACCTACCAGGTATAGGGTACGATTGCAAAATAAAAAAATTATTTTAAATTTTTCTATGTTCTGTAATATATTTCTAACGGGCTTTAAAATTTTTTTTGGGCGAAATAAAATTTTATGGGCGTATTAATTTTTTTTGTGTGGGGGGTTTTATTTTTAAAAAATTCTGGCAATTTATTGCCTGGTACCATCATAACAGGCTTTGGCCTGTACTCCCTCTGCACACATCTCCTCTGCCGGTTTTTCCCTATCGGCGTTGTATTCCCAGCCTCTGCTGACTCCTTACCACCGGTGTTCATTTGTTTTTAGGTCACCGTTTGCATTTTTCTTACCATCGGTAGTTTCCACTCCCCTCTAGTTATTCCTGGCTCCTCCTAGCACCTGCTACTCCTCTTGGCGGTCGCCCTTTCCCTGACCTCCAGTCCTATTGCCAACCCCAGGGGGGCTCCCTAGCCGGTGGTGCCAGGAGCGGCACCACCCGGCGGCTCCATCACTGCCCAGCCTGCCTGCTGCCCACTTGGCGGCCGGGTTTTTTTTCAAATTTTTTAGCTCCTGGTCATATGGCGGACCAAGGGCCAGAGCAAAAGGCTCCGAAAATTTCCCCCCATTTAGCCTGTGAAGACCCTAATTTTCCCCCATACAAGCCTTTTTTTGATTTCGTCATAACTTTTGATCCCGAAGGCGAATTTTTTGAAACGAGATATCGTCAGAAAGATGGTGAGCCTAATTTTCTGATGGTACAGTTTTTTCTCAAAAATTTTGCTGTATGATGGGAGTTTTTTCCAGTTGAAGTCAGATGTTCAGATTTCTCTTTGGAGGGCATATCTTTTGACTCCGTGATCCTTTTTTTGTCATTTTCACGGCATTGAAAAGCTGATTCTGTTCTCTACACAGATCTGACATCAATTTATATTTTCTGTTTATGCATATTTATCATGCTCTCCTTTTACAATCGTTTGGTTATTGTAATAAATGAATTGAGATAAAGTTCCATCAGGGGGGTTTCTTGCATAATAAATTTGATTAGAGTGTAGTTTTCACTTTGATCTCCATCTTGTTTTGATGGAAACTCCCATGGGTTATTTGGTTTCTTATTTTCTTTTGGCCACATTTTTTCTCTAGCTTGACACATATCAGATTCACATCGGTTCACACTTCAGTTGAGAGATTATGGTTATTGATCCGCATTGGTTCAGATCCTTCTCAGTTTGAGGGCCATGTTTTTATGGTTAATGTTCTAGAGTCTTCATGGTACTCCTTCCCATGGAAGAGTTTTTAGTCTTAGTTTGGCATCGGCATCGAGATACACAGTTTCAAGATTCTGTCATCATCTCATCTACTATTGCTTCACAGATTCCAGGGTTGTTCCAATTTGTGAGTTTTCCAATGTTCCGTGGCATCGGGTCTGCTGTCACATTACCATGATTCTGTTTTTGGTTTCAGTTGTAGATAGAGGTATCTTTCCTTGCTTGTCAGATTGCGGTTCTAATGTTACTCCACAGTGTTCTTTCAGTGCTTCTTGCAGCAGTCATCTCATTGTAGGAGGGTTTTGTCCCACTGGGTTTTCCTTCTCTACTTCATTATTGCATTTGTACTTGGGTACCTGATCAGGGCTTGTTGCCGGGACCCATTCATGATTTCTTGCATCCATATTAGTTTTAGGTGCATGCTATTTTAGTCTCCCTAAGTTGCACTTATGGGGGGGGTGTTAGTGTAATTAATATTTAATTACACTTGCATAACTTTACTTAGGTAATATTTAATTCCTAGGTTATTTAATTATTATCCTTATCTTATTGAGCTATCTTGTTGCTCAAGATAAGATTAGGGTTCTACATATTTTCTTTTATAAAGAAAATCATATCTTGTAATTATCAATTCCTGAATAATATTATGTTGCACATATTTTTTCAATATCTCTGCTTTTTCTATTTTTCTCTTTTGTGGAAGGATATTCTAGTTTGCAAATCTGATCTTGGTTTCTAACATTGCAAATAGTTGAAACACTTGCTAAAGATTTGGGAGTTCTAGGTGATGAATATTAGATGAAAGAAGACACAACCTCTCAAAAAGCAATGAGCCTGTTAATGAACAACATGAACATGCACATGAGAAACAAGAAGAAATAGTGATAGATAACACCCATTTGGATGTGGAGGCAATTGATGTGGAGAATAAAGAAGATAAGAAAGATGTCTTGGAAAGGAATGAAGCTCAAAAAGAAGAAAATTTGCCTCCTTTAGAAGTTGACAAGAATCCAAAAGAGAGCTTTGATAGTGGTGAGAAGGAGAGGAATAATAAAAATGAAGAAAGCACAAAAATAGGTGGTGAATCCTTGGACCCTCTGGAGATTCATTGAAAGATCTCTTGGATATGAAATTACGATTTCAATCAGTGGTGTCTACATAGCTATTGCAGATTCCTATGCAACAAGGTCACATGGACCTAGATAATATTTCCCCTCTACATAAGTTGCAACTTGGTGATGTTTTTCATGCCTCCACGAGAAAGTATATTCTTCAAACTCACCAGAAGAGTACTGAGTTGGTGGATGAAGTTGTGAAGGTACTACAATCTAAGGATTTCTTGAAATTTCTATTGACAATTCTTTATCTAGTGTTCAACAACTGAAGTTATTATTAGATTCCTTTAAGGAGTATTTTGTTGGTTTGGAAGAATAGATAGAGAAGAAAATAGCAATTAAGAAAGTCAATGATAAAAGGCTAGTTGATGTTTCTAAGAAGTGTAGTACTACACATTTCAAGTTGCAAGGAAAGTTGAAGGAAGTTCAAAGGTGTTTGGAAGAAGCCAGACAATCATTTTAATTATGTTTGAAGTGGCTAGTTTCTACAAGGAGCATTAAGGATCAGATGGACTCAATTGAGTCTCAAATTTCTCAGGCCTTAGGTTTTTATGATCTGGTGAGTGATGTAGATGGAGCTACAAGAGTAGTCATTGAAAATCTACATAGTCAATTCTTTCTACTGTAGGAACAAAAATAGAAGATCATAAAGTAGTAAAATAAGCTCTGTGACATGGCAAGCCTCAAACTTACATCTTTTATTGAATTTTTAGTTGATGTTGAGAAGATTTTGCAAAAGAATCTAGTGCCTAGTTCTCTGAAAGAAGGAGAAGACCTCCATGTTCAGTTTGAAAGTCAGTGACATATGTTTTCCTTTTCCAAGATGGATTGGGAGGTTGCAAAGATGGATTAGTAGGAACACCTTGCAAAATTGAAGGTGTCTTATAAGGGCATTTTATCCTCATCTAGTTAAGGTGTACCTTTTTTGCTTTGTATATGCAATTTTCTGATTTCAATGTACATATATAGAATTGATGGTGCATCTATATGTACATAGTCTGAAGAAGTCCATAGAAGACCAAGTGTTTTGGTGAAAATTTCCTAAGTCCCAAATTGGAATAGTAAGTAATAGAGTAATAGTTTTGTGGTCCATATTGCCCTGCTTTGTAGAATATTATCATGCAATTATAAGGTAATAATGGTATGTGTTGAAGGTATCTATATCCAAATTTTTATGGTTGCATGTATTTCACAACTGAAGATATCGATGTTAGAGTATCAGGCTTAGTAGAAGCAAAGTTACAGGTGCAGAGTGCATATTGGAAAGCTCCACATTCCACCGTGGATGATTATTATGCTGTGTGGTTTTAACTAAGTGTTTGAGGTTCTAAAAAGTGTATGCACTCCAAGTGGCAAGTGATTTGGTGGTCCATGTATCGCTCATTGTGGATGAATAGTTGGTTCATTTAGTTGTTGCTTCACCAATTTTATTGTGCGGTATCGACCTCAGGGTTTTGGGGTCATGTAGAGTTGAATTATGAAAGCAGAAAAATTGAGGGAGTAATTGTGTGAACCCCAACCTTGGTACCTGCAAAACAACATGAATAAATGAGTTAAACAAGGGATTGCAAGCCAAAACAAGGATTCCCCATGAAATTCATTTACAACATTCAAACTAGGAAGAAAATAATGAAGAACTCAATGAAAATGCCAAAACAAAGATTAAATCCTAATTAGAAAAGAAAACACATGATCCCATGGGGGAATTGGTGCCACTTTGATGTGAAAGTTGGCCCTTTCCCAATTCCTAAGATGAAAGCCTGATGTGCTGATGAAGATTTGATCCACTTTGTTGATTTTGAAGAGTGCTCCAAGCTAAAATCTTCAAAACCTAACTATGATTCAAGAATGATTGATGAAATTTGATGGATATTTGAGCATGGTAACTTTGCATAAATTGTGGATCATGAAATGAGGATATGAGCTCTTTATTTATAGAATGCCAAGATAGATGAATGTCCAAATTTGAGCAATGTGGGACTAACATTCATCCAATGGCATGATGCCACTTGTCAATCTATGAATGGATGAAGGATGTGCAAGATTTGGGGTTTGTGCCAATAAATGCATAATTTTGAATTTCAAATTTGTTGAAATGACTTGTGAGAGGGAAGGGAAAATGCAATAAATGCCACTTGGCTCAAGGCAAAGGACATGTAAGATGAATTTATTGCCTTGTTGGATGTACATGTTGACTTGGAATTTTTGAATTCAAATTGAGAGAATATTCCAAAAGATGCCTTGTGAGGAAAATAGAGATTTAATAAATGAATTAAATCTATTTTCATGTGCAACTTCCATTATCTAGAGGATGGGACATGAGATGAGATTAAATTAATTAAGGGTTAATTAATTTAATGAGAGAGGTTAGATGATGTGACCTATTTGACTCAAATTTATGGATTTATTTAAATCAAATAAGAGAGAAATATGATAAGAGGCTAATTAATTAAGGATTTTGATTTATTTAATTAAAAGAGATGATGTTAGACTAAATCAAATAAGGTTTAATTTATTTAATTTAATGGATAAACTTTAGAGATTTAATCAAATAAATTGATTATTTAATTAAATAGGGATAATTAGATCAGATGAATTGATTTAATTAACAAGAGAGAGTGAATTAATTAGACAAAATGATTTATTCAATTAAGAGAGGAATATTGATGAATTTAATCAGGTAAGGAGACTTGGTTAAATAGTTAGATCGAGGGATGATTTAGGAAGAAACGATGTTAGTAAGTCAGGATCAGATGCACAATGTTAATCAGTATATTTTGTGTGTCTACATTTTGCCCCTCTTTGAAGCAATGCACTCGTTGTGTTGGTTCAAAAAATAAATGATCTCGATCAAAGACAAAAAAATTCGTTATTTAAAAACTTTCCCCATGCTTCCTGACGGGAGAGAATATGCCAATATAATGCCCCCTCGAGAGATTGGACGAAAATTCCAATTTTTGGGTGATCTCACGAAAAAAGAGGACAAAGTACCTAACAGGTCTGAAAAGGCTTTGAGAGGTTAAAAATGTGTCTAAACGCAATAAAACGATGAAAAACAAGCCTCAACTGGACAGAAAGTGGTTCAGGGGTCCAAAACCCTAGTAGGACAGCCAAACAGGGTGAAAAAACCCTAATTTTTAGGCTAAAAAGGGTCCCAAGGGGTCACTTTCAAGTCATTTTCACACACCTCCGCTAGCAACCTTGAGATTTGAGCTCTGACTCTCTGACGATATAGTGCAACAAAAGCTTCCCCTACACATCACTGATCAAGTTCGGATGTATCAGCGGCCACCTGGCATCGGGGCACCGGTATGTGACCCTTACCGAAGCTTCATCTTTTCATTTAATCCCTCATTTAATGCGTTAAAGGGTCGATCCGCCTGCAATGCTGCGCAGTGCTATTTTGCGCCGCAGCGGTGTAGTTTGGAATTTAAAAATTGTGACATTGAGCTCGGGGCCATTAGGGTGGTTTGAAAAAGTGCGATGCGGCATTGCCCATTTCACGAAAGCTGCGATGCTGGATGATAAAGTACACCGCGACGGTGCGATTTTTCTTTTTTTAGGGCTCAGCGTTAGAGTTTGATTAAAATCAAACTATGATGCTATCATGAGTTGCACCGCTGGATACGTTTTTGGAGCATTCGATCAGAAATTTTTCAAAATTTTTAACATGGTGACTTTCCTTGATGCAGGACGCGGTGAGGGAGCTCTACTCTCGGGAGCATAGGTCGCGAGATTTGGTTGGCGTCTTGCGAGACCTGAGCGACAGGGACTAGGATCGACTTAGAGTTGTGGGGTTGTGGCACATTGCATATTCGGCGCCTGTGTGCACTTACCTAGGGATGTTGTCAGCGCTAGCCGAGAGGTGGCACAACGAGACGTCCTTGTTTCATCTCCCCATTGGTGAGGCTACCGTCACTTTGGAGGATGTTTGGCGTATTCTACGATTGCCGACTCATGGCCGATGAGCGATTTTCGATATGGACGAAGGACGCGAGGCCTACTACAGAGTCCTTGCCACATGGGACATCATCTTTTGTGAGGGACAGATAGAGCTAGAGCGATACATGGTCATAGCACCTCCCTACCGCTGGGCGTTTGCAGCTATCATTTCAGGTCTTGTTGCCCTAGACAGATGAGGGTGATACTTCAGTCCTGGATGGGGGTATTGCTGGGAGCCGATGGTCTGAGACGGGCCGGTTCGTTTCACATGGGGGCCTGTTCTTCTAGCTTCACTTTACAGGGACCTCCATGAGTACGTCTACATGGACGACAGAGTGCTGGGGGCTGGGGTGACTTTACTTCACGTCTAGCCGTGGGAGCACATTTCTGTGCTACGTCCACGTGTCGTTCTAGTTCTGATGGGAGCAGACAATCCCCTTGTGGTGTGATACAGAGGCAGTGTGTCGTTTATGCACACCGGTGAGCATGAGATCCCCTACTGGAGGCAGGTCTTAGACAAGATGCTGGTTTTCACTTGGCGACCATACCTTGGTCGGCCTAGATGGACCGATGATGCCGATAAGCTATTCTATTGCCACCAAGACCGGTATATGCAGGGGTGGGAGCATACTATGATTGAGAGGTACCTACCCGGGTGCATGCAGCGTCAGTTCAGAGAGCCATAGGATCAACCTGATGATGGCTATGTAGCCGTCTTCACTCACAGCATGACACAGGTGTCATGGGGACAATACATTCCTACCTCAGAGGTTGCCAACAGTTTCCGGCAGTTGGTAGCCTGACCATGGGCTTATGATCAAGGTTTAGCAGATCTAGGCACCACTTAGGCCTACAGGGACTAGTTCTGACCTCCACTTCGGTTGACTATTCTAGGTGTTGACCCAGATCCGCGCAGAGTTAGAGGCATAGGAAGAGGACGAGGACAAGGACATAGGATTGAGATTCAACAAGATCCACCAGTTGTGCCCCCATTCCCGCTAGGTCACGAAGATCTACATATGCAGGACCAGCAGTAGGAGCCACGATGAGATGAGGATCAGCCTCGGGTGCAGCCACAGGGACAGGAAAATGCTCGAGATGTGTTGATTGCGCAGTTATAGGATTAGATCCAGGCCATGACCACCGAGAGAGATTAGGCTAGCGCTGAGAGAGAGCAACTCAGAGTAGAAAGAGATCAGGCTGCATAGTAGAGACAGGCTGCAGAGTTACAGGAAGCCACTGAGCTAGGCCAGAGAAAGCAGATAAAGAGCATGACAGCCTCCTCCCAGGGCACAGTGTCAGTTCAATCCTATAGGGATGCCATCCGAGAGGCAGAGTATTATCGGCGGTCTTATCATGAGGCCATACCCAGAGCAGAGTGGGTCCCAGAATACTCAGAGAGGGCTAGCCACAGACCAGCAGAGGGTCATGGTGACAGAGGCGAGGGCAGTATTCATAGAGATCGGGCCTAATCGAGATGTTATGATACTTTTTGTGCCTCATGGGCTCATTTTTGATAGCCCCGATGGGATTTTTGTATTGATTTTCACATATGTGTAGTGATCCAATTTATTCTTTTTACTATGACAGTTGATGATATCGATGATATATATGAGCTGATTTTGATGTGATGTAATGTGTTCTCTTTATGCATCAATGATTTTACTTCTATATGTTATGGATGCATTTGCATGCATTATGATTATGACTAACAAATCTATATTATGTTAACCTATGATATGCAAATGTGATGTGTAATGATGTTATCTATATGATGATCTATTTATGTTGATGTGAATGGGATAATCTAATATGTGATATGGATTTTAATATGCAAAATGATATGATCTATGGTGTACCTATGAAATGATGTGTGATTTATGTTTATGAATGATTATGGATGCATATTTACCAAATGATATGGATGATGTAATATGAATGTGATGGTCGTGATGTGATTCAAATGAGATGGTGTTAATGTAAATGAGATAGTTCTATGCGATGCTTCGAATAACAAATGTTATTATCCTAAACGTATTAAATGGTGATGTAATGTATGTGATGCAATTAATAGGATGCAATGTTATGTTAATGCAAAGTGATGTGATGATGCGTAATGTAATATGAATTAAATTTCTAAATGCCTATTGTTCATGATTATGCAAAAAATGGTTATGAAATGCTTCTGTAAATGTTTATATGATGATTTATGTGAAAGATGTGATGGGTGAAATATGATGAAATGAATGCATCTATGCTTATGATGACATGTTTATGCAATGCATATATTTTCTCTATGATATGTTTATGCAATATGGTAATGATTTGTGGATGCAGGATTAATGACGATAATGATGTTGATGAACTGTCATAGTACCTTGTTAGTGCAGTTAGCTAGAAAAGAAGAAGTCATTTCAACAAGACACAAGATGATGCAAAATGCCAATAATGATGATGATGATGATGATTTCTTGCCGAGGAAATGGGATTTTCAAAGGGCCAATTTCCTTATGTTTGATAACACACATGGTATGATGCATCAAGGTATAGGAAACCAGGATGACGTTGTACCTAGTGTGATGGACTTTGACTTGATAATTAGATAGGAGTATTCTTGCTCACACCTAACATACAAAAACCTTGCTAGGATGCACTTTAGAAGTTTTGAACATCTCAAACCAAAACAGGGAAAGGTAAACCTAACCATGCAATAGTCAACAAGTTGTCTAAAACATCCTCTATACATATCTAACAAAGCAAGTATTCACCAAGTTATTTTACAAGAAACATCCAACAAGCATAGCAGACAAAAGGATAATGATCGTTGCCCCATTCCTATCTCTCTAAATCCTTCATTCGGATATCATCGAGAGGTCCTTGGACTGAGTGCAATAAGATAAGTCAAAAGACAAAGATAAAGCACACAAAAAATTTGATGTTCTTCAATACCGCTAACCAAAAGGGAATGTGTTTTTAAGGATAAGAACCGAAACTATTGCCAAAAGATAATGCCCATTGTAGGAAGGATACATCCTAGGACATGTTAGTGGATGGCGGCACGTCATTTCGTTTATCCAAAGTGTTCTTTTTGATAAATAATTCCCATTGTAGGAAGGATTCATCCTAGGACATGATGTTATCAGATGATTGATATGGGACTGATTGGATGATGGGCTATCGACACAATGAATTGACCAACTTGCTTATGTACTGACTTAGACTTGAGACTTGACATTTTTGAGTTTTACTTTTAAGCTGCTAGACTTGTTTCTAACTATTTCACCAAAGGTTGAGGATGACAATAAGTTTATTATGGATGGTGTTTATTGCGGGTGCAAGCGAGATGAGAAGGATGGATTTTTTTTTTCAAATATTTAGATGTTTTTGATGTTTTGCAATGTTTTGAGGCTCTTTTTGGTATTTTTTGAGATTTTCAAATGTTTTGATTTTCGATTTTTCCATGTTTTGGGATTTTCTGAGATTTTGACCAAGAGACTAACCTAAAAACCTATCCTAGGGGCCTCGGGGGCTGATCAACAGTTTAGCCTTGCCTACATTATACACGCAGAGACCACGTAGTTCGACTAACGACTTGACCGATTTACAGATGATGATATACATGATGAGATGTCAGTTTATTATGATGGACTCCTAAAGGACTAACCTAAGTGTCTCGAGGGATGATCAAAGATCAACCTTGCCTACGTTCAAGCTTAGAGACGACATAGTTCGTCAAGATGACTCTGTTTTTGACATTTTGACCAACCTTTTGACTTGTTTTTTGGGATTTTGATATGTTTTGAATGTTTTTGGATTTTGTGCTTTTTCGATGTTTTTGGATTTTTTGATATTTTGATGTTTTTGGATTTTCTGAGTTTCTGATGTTTTTGGATTTTCTAATTTTCTAATTTTTTTGAATTTTCTAATTTTTAGGACATTGAGGATATACGTGAATCTGATCCAATGAGAACATGCCGCTAGCATGATGCAATAGACTACTCTGATAAAGGCAGGAAAAACTGACCTTGAGGATGGGCCGAGTAGTACTAAGAGGGTTCATGATATGAAAACAAAACCAAGCTATGGTGCGAATGTGAGTGGATGAGTGATGGATAGAGACCTGAATGCGATGGATGATGGAAGCGAATTGGACGGATGATGCAGAACAAGCCATAAAGTTCCTGATGGATGGAAAGTGCTTATTTACGCAAGGCACTTATTTGCCAGGTTTTCACCAAGGTACTTTACCCAAAGTGCCACCAAAGTGGTTTTCACTAGAGGACGATTTTTTCTCTTTACTATTTTCAATCCTTTTTCTAATTTTTTTGGATTTTTGCTTTTTTGATTCTTTTGTTGTCACTAAGACGCTTGTTTTCCAAATTTTTTCCAAAATAACCATTTTTTCAGGACATTTTCTGATTTTTTGGATTTTTGGTTTTATACCTTGAAAGATTTAGGCATAAAACTTTTTGAGATGAGAGTTGTTCATGGGCTCTTGCAGAGGTTCCCCTTCGGGTGTTGATAACTGATATGCCCCTGATTTGTAACTTACTGTTATGATGAACGGTCCTAACCAATTAGGTTCACACTTGCCATTGCTGCTTGGGTTTGGGACATTCTTCTGATTTTCTTTTAAGACCAGTTCTCTGACTTGGAACGTCCTGCTTCTAATTTTCTTATTGTAGCTCCTCTTGAGTCTATTCTGATAGACTTGCAAATGATTCAAAGCATCTAATGTCTCTCGTCTAGTAACTCTAGCTCGTTTAACCTTGACACTCAGAAGTCTTCATCAGTGATGATGTTTTGTTGTGATATCCTAAGGGATGGGAGCTCAATCTCAATGGGGAGTACGACTTCTGATCCGTAGACCAAGGAGAAGGGGGTGGCACCGGTGGGTGTGTGGATGCTGGTTCGATAAGCCTAGAGGGTGGAATTAACCTGTAGATGCCAGTCACGACCTGCGTCATTGACTGTTTTCTTGAGGATTTTCAGAATGGTTTTATTAGTAGCTTCTACTTGGCCATTGCCTTGGGGATAGTATGGGGTGGAGAAGCGATGTTGGATTTTGAATTTCTCGCATAAGTCATGAACCTCTTGATTCTTGAATGGTGTCCCATTATCTAAGATAATGGCTTGTGGGACACCATAGCGGCATATGAGATAGTTCAGGATGAACTTTGAAATCTACTTCCTAGTTATGTACGTCATGGGTATGGCTTCAACCCACTTAGTAAAGTACTCAGTTGCAGTTATGATGAATTTGTGGCCATTATATGAGGTGGGTGTGATTTTCCTAATGAGATCAAGTCCCCACTGTGAAAAGGGCCATGGTGTGATGATAGGATGAAGCTCTTGAGCTGGAGCATGGATGAGTTCCCCATGCTACTAACATTGTAGACACTTTCTGGCATGATCATATGCTTCTCGTTGCATTGTGGGCCAATAATACCCCATCCTCAACAGTTTCTTAGCTATGGTCATTCCACTCGAGTGTGAACCACAGATACCATTGTGAACTTCGGTTAGAGTAGTTAATGCCTCCTCAACGTGTAAGCAGTGCAGTCAGGTACCTTCTATGCTCCTACTGTATAGGGTATCACCTAGGATAACAAATCTAGATGCCTTTTTGACAAAGGTTCATTTTAGGTTCGATGGTAGGTCAGCGGGTATGACTCCTATTTTAAGGTATGTGTAGATGTCATGATACCAAGGATTGCTAGGACCAACAATTTCGCACACATATTCTGATTCGGGTACCTCGAATGAAGGAACGAGAAGCTGCTCAATCAGGAATTCATATTTTGGAATGTTGTGAGGGATGTCTAATAAGGACCCAATTGTTTCCATGGTGTCTGCTGCTCTGTTGTTGGTTCTAGGAATTTGCTCAAATGTTATTTCGATGAAGGATTCTCTTAGAGTCTCCACCAATTTCTTGTATGGAGTGAGCTTGTCATCCTTGGTCTGATATTCATCATTGACTTGATTTATGATCAACTGAGAGTCTCCGTACACTTTGAGAGCTATGATTTTCCATTGCATTGCTATCCTAAGACCATAGTCAAAGCCTCGTATTCCATGATGTTGTTGGTGCAAGGAAATGCCAATTTGTATGACCTTGGTATGCAATCCCCTTGTGGGGTAATGAAGTAGATACTAGCTCCTGATCCATGCTGTGTGTATGAGCCATTGAAGTATAGTTTCCAGTGGTAAGCTACGTTGAGGTTAAAAATGAATTCATTTGGAAACTCTGAGACAAGAGGATTCTCAGAATAAATGGGTGCTTCTGCTAGTTGATCTGCAATAACTTGGCCCTTAATGGCTTTCCGCTCTACATACTTGATGTCATACTCTGACAATATCATCACCCATTTTTCCATTCTTCCTGTGAGCATTACCTTTGATAGTAAATATTTGAGGGGATCAATTTTTGCGATGAACTTTATCTTGTGTGCCAACATGTAATGTCTGAATTTTTGTGATGCAAACACTACTACAAGGCATGCTTTCTCAATGAATGAGTAGTTTAGCTCATGACTGACCATTGCTCTACTTATCTAGTAGATAGCCCTTTCCATTCCATTTTTGTCATGCTGAGCTAAGAGAGCTCCAAGGGTTGCTACTATTACTAATACATATAAGATCAATGGTTTCTTTGGGATGGGTGGCATTAAGACTGGTGGTGTCAATAGGTATTCCTTGATTTTGTTAAATTCCTCTTCACATTTTGTATCCCATTTGTACGCTACCCCCTTGTGGAGTAGGTGAGAATATGGGTTCTGCTTGTCTGCCAGTTGTGCTATGAATTGTCGGATGGATTGGAGTCTACCTTGGAGGCCTCTCAATTGTTTGAATGTTTTTTGGTGCTTCCATTTCAAGGATTGTTTTCACTTTTGTTGGATCCACCTCGATACCCCTCATGGACACTATATATCCTAGCAGTTTACCTAATTGTACACCAAAGATGCACATCTTGGGATTTAGTCTGACCTTGTACTCCTCCAGTCTATCAAAGATGGAACCTAGGGTTGCTATGTGATCTTTTCTCTTTCTTGATTTAGCTAGAATGTCGTAAACATAGTCTTCGACTGTCTTATGAATCATGTCATGGAATATCAATGTCATGGCCCTTTGGTATGTTGCTCCTGCATTCTTTAGGCCGAATGGCATCATGTTCTAGTAGTAATTCCCCCATGGACAAGTGAAGGTTTTCTTATGTTGATCCTCTTTTGCTACCATGATTTGATTGTATCTCGAGAATCTATCCATTAGTGATAGCATCTCATGTCCTATTGTCATGTGTACTATCATGTCAATGTTGGGAAGTGGGAAGTCATCCTTTGGACATGCCTTGTTCAAATCTCTGAAGTCTGTGCAGATTCTAATGGCTCTGTCAAGCTTTGAAATAGGTACCAAATTTGACACCCATTTTGGATAATCTATTGGTCAGATGAATCCTACGTTTAATAGCTTTTTTAGCTCCATTTTGACTAACATAGCGATTTGAGGATGCTTTTTTCGAAGCTTTTCTTTGACCAGATTTGCTTCTAGATATACTGCTAGGTGATGAACCACAATCGCTGGATCAAGCCCTGGCATGTCAGCATAACTCCATGCAATGTTTATTTGTCTTTCCTTTAGGAATGCTGCTAGGAGTTCTTGCTCTTCTGAAAGTAGTGATTCTGCATAAAATGTGATATGCGGGGTCTCCTCTATT
The DNA here is from genome assembly GCA_007258455.2 of Sequoia sempervirens. Classification (NCBI taxonomy): domain Eukaryota; kingdom Viridiplantae; phylum Streptophyta; class Pinopsida; order Cupressales; family Cupressaceae; genus Sequoia; species Sequoia sempervirens. Next base: position 550,901,002 of record VDFB02058242.1, read on the forward strand.
CCTAGGTTGACCAGATTGTATTTTTCTGCTAAGACTGCTGACTTTTCTTGATGAATGGTTCTTAAAGGAATATTGAATCCTCCATCCTCGGGTGCCTCAGAGAGGTTTTCACCATTGGATACGTCCTTTCTTTTTACTTTTTTCTTGTCAGAGAGTGCCACAGTGTGGTTTTCACTCAAGGACTTGGATATGATTCTTAGTTTCTCACTTTTGCGACTGAAGGATTCAATCGTTTCCCCATAATAGGCATGTGTGTCCAACTCTATTATAAACCCTGCCTTATGATCTCCATCTGGAATGTTATCCCTCAATCCCATGAATTCTGAAAGTGCCTCATCGTTTTCGAATGTATCAAGAATTGGTGGTCCTCGTTGGTCGTAGTTGATGAGTTGGGGATATACTAAATGGATCTCATGATTTTGATGGTTTGGTTCAAAGGATAGGGTACTAATCATGCACAGGGTGGTATCCTCAAATAGCCTAGGTAGATCGGTCATGGTATCCTCGTCATCGCTACTATTATAGATCTCAGTTATAAAGTTATGTATGTCTCCTCCTGTGGGTATTGGTAAGCGTACTTCTATTGCTGTTGGCTAAGGAGAAATATTAACCGTTCTAACTAGAGGACTTCAGCGACGTATGGTTATACTCGGAGGGGTACATCCTAGGCCAAGATTTGTTATCGGTCGCATCTCTGGCATGATAGGTATTATGAGCCCATTGTCATTTTGTCCCAGTCTTTGATTTCTGTCGTAGCCCATTGCGAGCATCATTTGCAGACTCTTACTTCTTTCATCCATTGGTAAATTAGTTGCTGGTCTTTCATCTTGAAATAACATATGTGATAGATCTGCCTCGATAACCTCCTGGCCAAAGTCTCCCCATCTTGTGAATTTAGGATAGTCTTCAGGAGATGTTTGTGATGTGGAAGCTTGGTTTTCTTGTGGACACCCCCTTGATCTAGGAGATTGTGGTGACTCTCCTATCACAAAAGCATTGTTAGGGAGCTTGTAGCTTCCACAACCATCTTCCTGGATGATGAGCTTGATGTCAGAAATGATGGGAATGGCGGGTGTCTCTGTCTCAGAAGTGGATGGGCCCTCATCATTTTTTGGTACTTAGGGGATTTTGTAATACTTTTCTTCAATATTTTTGCAATATGAGAAAGGTTTGGGATCTCCATGGATGGTAATTTCTTGTCCATTATGTGTAAATTTCACACGTTGGTGGAAGGTTGATGCTACTGCTTTCATTGCATGGATCCATGGGCGTCCTAGGAGGATGTTATATGGAAATTAAAGGTCCAAGACCTAACAAGTGGTTTCCATGATGGCAGGCCCTACTTGAATAGGGAGTTTGATTGTGCCCTGAGACACTCTTTCTTGATTGTCATATGCCCTTATGGTGATACCCTTCCCTTTGTCAATAGAATCTTCTGATATTTTCAACTGCTTGATGAGGCTGAGAGAACAAATATTCAAACCTGCACCTCCATCCACCAAGACACTTTTGATTTTGCTCTTGTGTACAATCGCTTCCAAGTGAAGTGCACAGTTGTGAGATGGTTGGGTGGGGAAATCCTGGTTAGAGAATGTAAGAAGATTAGGTGTAATGATATTTTTGACCATAGCTTGGAATTGCTCCGCATCAAGATCTGCGGGGACAGTGGATGAGGCCATCACTTCTTCAAGAATTTTCCTATGGGCGGATGAGATTTTTAGCAACTCCATGATGGAGATTTGCGTTGGCGTTATCTTGAGTTGATCTAGGAAATTGTAGCCATTAGGAACGGATCTAGATGCGGGGACTTTTCTTGGCTAGGATGATCCTGGGATGGTTACTTTACCGCCTCTTATGGTGACTCCACAATCGGCATGGGAACCTTTGATGGTGATGACCATGCAGTTTTCATCAAGGGATGCAACAACTGTTTCATACACATGATTTACATTTGATTGGGTGCCTTTCCATTTATCATTTTTATTCCCTTTGTTACCATGATTTGGCATTGGATTCGTATATATCTTAAGATCCTGATTTCCCGTAGGCTATTCCACATTTATGATTCTTTTATCGATGAGATCTTGAACGATGTTTTTGAGTCTCATGCAGTTTTTTGTGGTATGGCCTTTGATTTTATGGAATTCTCAAAGTTGATTTTGATTGTACCAAGGAGGTTTCACATCCGGTTCTTGGTAATTCTCAAATCTAGGAGCTTGGATGAGTTTTTTGTCTATCAACTTTTTCATTATGTCCTCAAGTGGTTCCCCCAAAGTGGTGTACTTTCTCTTTGGATAACTCTTACGTTGGGGTGGTCCTCTTTGGTCATTGAGATTATTGATTGTTGGATTGTGGTTCAGTTGTTGTGTCATGTGATGATTATTGTGGTGTTGGATTTGGATTTGTGGTGTGGGTGTATGTTGGCGTGGGGCACTAATGACCACCTTGTCATCAACGACACCATCATTAGTAACATTTTTGTTCCTTTCCCACATGCGAGGTTTATCATTGTAATTTGATGGTGGGTGGTTGTTTTGCTATTCATGGTATGATGTTGATTCCATGGGTTGAGTCATGAGGGCTCTTTCGATGCCAAGCACTTTGGGGATCAATTGATCATATTTGGTGATGCCCTGAACCTTGAGATAAAATGCCAAGCGACCTTCAAGGTTGGATATGATGGTGCAAATTTGTTGTTCTTCTAGCATGGTCCACTTGCTCTGATTGGCCTTGGATTGCCATCGTTGTAGAAATGAGGCGAATGACTCACCCTTTCATTGTTTTAGAGCGTAGAGTTCTTCTAGACTAATATCCATTGCAATATTGCATGCGTAGTTCTTAATGAATGCGTCTATTATTTCTTGAAATGTTCTAATGCCTGAAGGTAAGCGAGAGAACCATTCCATAGCGTGGCCTGCCAAACTCCTAGGGAATAATCACATTAGATAAGTATCATCATATGTGACCTCCATGCAATGAACCTAGAATTCCCTGATGTGATCTTCAGGGTTTCCCATCCCTCGATATTTGTCAAATTTAGGGATTTCAAATCCCTTAGGGAACGGTTTCATTACTAGGCTCCTATCAAATGGATAGGGACACAAGTTGCTTGGTGTCTTCATTGTTCGCCCTGATTGAAGGTCGAGCACCTGTTGCAAGAGCAACCTGATTTTTGTCATCACATCACTTTGCGGATCAGGGGGTGGGATGAAAGTGTTTTGGGGTGTTTCAATCGTGGGTTGGATGGGTAGATTGGTTGGTGTGTTGCTTGATAGTATATCTATGTTCTGTTGAGTGAGGTAGGCTTCCACCTACTTTTGTATGAACAACGCTTGTTGTTGATCTTGTTGTTGCTATGCTAAGATTTGTGCTTTTTGCTGTTCTTGTTGTTGTTCTAACAACGCTTGTTGTTGGGCTGCCAATTCGGCTGCTTCTTTCTGCTCTTGATATTGCTTGATTGCTTGTTGATATGCTTGCAATTGCGCTGCTTTTCTTTGTGCAAGAAGTTGTGCTTGATAGTGGGCCTGTTGTGACTGATATTGGGCATTTTCCTGAGCTTGAGCTTGGGCTTGTACTGCTTGTTGTTGTAATAGGGTTTGCACTTGAGCAGCCTTTTGTGCTTGTAATTCTTGAGCAGCTTGGGCAGCTTTTTGCTGTTGTTGTTGTAATAACGCTTGGGCTTGTTGCGCTTGTAATGTGGCTTGTGCTATTTGGGCGGCTTGCGTAGCTTGAGTAGCTAGTTGTTTGGCTTTTTGTTTCTGAACTTGTTGGTATCCTCTTTGGAAAGCAGCTTGCAATGCTGTGTCGTATTGGCTTGATGTTGTGGAAGTTGGTGGTGGTGGGGGTGGAGGTGGATTTAGAATGGTATTCGTGAGGATGGTATTGGTGTTTTGCATAATGGATGGTGCTGTTGATGTGGTTGGTCCTTGAGAGACCATGCTTTCTGATGTTAAGGGAGTGTTTGATGATGTTGCAATTGCTTGTGCATTTGTCGTTTGTTGTTGCGATATCAACGACAAAATTTGAGCATTTAGTATAATGTTTTGATTGATATTTGGGATGGTGGTTTGATTGATATTTGGTAGAGGGGGAAGCCCTAAACCAAGGAGTGATGTGAATGATGATGGTAACGGTGGAAGAGGTGGAAATGTGAGGGGTGCAAGTTCTTGTGAAAATGTTGTGGTGTCAAATATGCCCCTTGGTTTGAACATGTCTCCTTCCTCTTGCGAATTTGAAAGGAGAGGATTTTGAGGCGTTGCGCGAAAGTATGATGATGATGGATCATGATGGAAGGTGAGGGGAACATTCTTATGTAATGGGTTTTCGAGTATGTTTTTTTCCAAGGTGGTGTTTGCATCCAAATTTTGATTGTTAATAAGGGGGTGTGCTTGAAGAGCATTGAGAAATGCATTTCCCTTGTTAATATTGGGTTGGGTTGGAGCAAAAGATGTCATGATTTGCGGAATGTTTTGCGTGATGTTTTGGGATGGGGGTGTAGATGAAATGGGAATGGTGGATGAGATTGGAGGAAATGATGTCTCCACTATGGTACTCATGTCAAAATCTGAAGGTAGTTTGGCCCCTTGTTTTGCTAGTTCAAGCATGTATAATGAAGGGTTAAGTCTCATCATGATGTTGATGATTCTATGGTTGTCTGGAATTTGGAGCATTTCAGTTATTTCTTTGTGAGACATTCCAAGGGTAAGATTCTCTCCTTGGTTTTCCTCTTGCGGATTTTGGGATGATGAGATGGTCAAAGGATTGCTTGATTCGGTGGGATTTATTTCAACATTTGTTTGGCTAAGATCACTTGAAGCGGGTGTTTCTTTGTTGGATTCCATGCTCTTCTTGTATTGAGATCTAGTTTGAACCATAAAACGAGGATCAATTTTCAGAAATAGGAGAGATGAACCTCTTGATTCTTTGGATTGATCCTTACTTTATGTCCAAAGTAGAAAATTTTAGAATATCTTAAGGATCAAGAGATGATATGATGATGATGGAAAAGATGAATGATGTGGATGTTATGATCTTTTGGTAAATCTTGAAGGAGATACTAGGATTTTGGGACTTTCAGATATGTTGCGGATTTTGATTTTGATTTTCCCTTGGGATTTGTCCTTGATTGATTTTGATTTTGATTTTGATTTTGAACAAAATAGACCCTAAGATGTTTGGATGATTATCTAAGGGATAGATTTGATCAAAGGATGATAATTTGAATATGTGTGGGGAGAAGGATGCATCTACCCACACCTATTCAAACAAGATGATAATTCCACTAAGCATATGAAGAAGGATTCATCTACATATACTAAGCTAAACAAGATGATTTTGATAACTTTGTCTAAGCATATGCAAAAGGATGCATCTTCACATACCTAGCTAAAGGTGATTTTGATAATGTTTTCAAGGATTTAGTCTCAAGTATTTGATGATGTTTGATTTTTCCCAAAAGGCCTAGCATTTAAGGGATGATTTCAAGATTTTCCAAAAGGTGATGGTGAGATGATGTTTTGATGTTTTGAAGGATGGATGAAAGGATTTTGACTTACTTTTGATCCTAAGATGAACCTAAAAAGACACTTTGTTTGCATAGACCTAGGTATTGAAGAACATGCAAATGCTTCCTATAGACCTTTGTGACCAAAGAATGATTTAATTTGCACACACATTTTTGGATTTTGAACCAATGATCTTTGCTTTGGATTTTGAAATCATGAATCTTCAACACACATGAAAGTTCATTTTGCTTAGCTTTGCTTAATGGCTTTATTTTTACCAAAAACACTTTCTTTGATTTAAGTTTCCAAACTAAGATGTCCAATGTGTTAATTTCTTCAAACCCCACAAGATGTGGAAATTTGGTGTACTTAAGGTAAGGATTTCCCTATTGTTTACTTAAGGAGACAAATCAATATATAATCCAATGTTTAGAAACCTCTAAGGATGTGAATCCTAAGGGGAAGCAATAACATATAGATTGAGTCAAGTATATTTGTCTCCAAAAGGGTTTAAAATTTGGATGATGTTCATTGTTTGTTTTTGAGATGTTTTTGATCAAGCAATGCATTTTGGAACCCAAGAATAAATACAATCCTATGGATGTGTAAGACAATATTTGTTGGATTCCCACTTGGACAAGTCCAGCTACACTTATCTCTAGCGAATGGTTAGATGCTTGACCCCACTGGCTCCCCTCCACGACACTCACTTATACAGGGCAGCCAAGCATCAACACCCATGAAACTCCCATGGCATGTTTTCCATTTATACTAAAAGACCGTAAAAGTGTGGGGTGGCTTCAGAACGACCATTCTTGCACCAACAAATAGATTAAAGGATTTTGGCAAATTCTAGCACATGGGTTTTAGTAAGGACTTTCTGTTCATGGAGATTGACCCATACGGCAAGAGTCCCCTTTCGAATCCATCTCTTCAGAATCAACTGCGTGATATTGACATTTCTTCCAATATCCACATTTATAGCCTGGTTGGAAATAATCTTGGCTTTAGAGTGTTACCGGTTGAGTCATTCCCTTGGGTGAGTACTTTTTCCCCAAGGTAGGCCCTCTAGGATAAACAAAAGCGAATGAAGAACAATATTCATAACTTGATCAATCCTTATTGGCAACAAAGAGAGAGAATATACGCAATAATGCCCCCACTCACACTCGCACAAGATGTTGTTCAATTTTAAACCCAAATCGAAGTGTGGAGGTGATTGCTTTGTCTCAACCCAAAGTCATGAAAAAGGCCTTTTGTTTCTCAAGATCGCTATAAAGTGCGAGAGAAGCGCATACATCCTTTTTCAATGCCTTTAGTTCAAGTAAGCCTTCACAAAAAAAAAAGTTACACTTGTTCTTTTTAAATTCATAAAGAAAAATGTGAGTTATTTTTAAGCACCAAATGACAAGTGGGAGACATTTTGTTCAATTTGTTAACCAAAAACAAACTTTAGTATGTTGTTGATCCTATTGTTCGTTTTAGCCCTTTGCAAGAAATAAACAAAAATATTCTTTTTAAACCCAAAAGAAGTTAGTATCCTAAGAAAGAAGTGCTAATAATTCCTTGAAGAAGTGTTAAACAAACACTAAAGTGTTTAAAAACACTTTGATTGGATGGAATATCATCATCATGCTTCTCCTTCCTTTGTTTTTGATTTCCAACCCACAAGTGAGAAAAACCAGTCAGATTCTAAAAAATATAGAAGTTAAAAACCAAAAAATAGAATATAAATTGATCATCAATCAAAAGACACATGCTAAAATTAAATTTTCCCTTTTTACTGTCTTCCAGCATCATAACTTGTAACTGCGTCGCAATTTGATTTCTGAGCGGTGCCCTCACAACGTTGCTCATCAGTTAGCATCACTTTGTGTCGGGACAAAGAGCTCAACCACATCACACTTTTTTTCTAGCGTCGCAGTTTACTTCCAACATTGGAGTTTGATAAATTTTTGAAAATTCCTGCAAGTCAACGAGTCCAGCGGCGGAGTTAGAAATTCAAATATTTTTGCAGGATGAGTCCAGCATCACAGTTTTAATTTTAAGTGGTGCCATATAGCGACGCTAAGAAGTCAGCGGTGCCAAAATAGCGACGTTGAGCTCCCAGTGTTGGAATTTTCTGTGTGTGAGTAAAAATGCAGAAATTTTGAGAAAAGATGAGAAAGAATGATATCCAACCCTCCTTCTATCACCAAATGTACGAACCCCAACCTTGGTACCTACAAAACAACGTGAATAAATGAGTTAAACAAGAGATTGCAAGCAAAAACAAGGATTCCCCCATGAAATCCATTTACAACATTCAAACTAGGAAGAAAATAATGAAGAACTCAATGAAAATTCCAAAACAAAGATTAAATCCTAATTAGAAAAGCAAACACATGATCCCATGGGGGGATTGGTGCCAATTTGATGTGAAAATTGGCCCTTTCCCAATTCCTAAGATGCAAGCTTGATGTGTTGATGAAGATTTGATCCACTTTGTTGATGTTGAAGAGTGCTCCAAGCTAAAATCTGCAAAACCTAACTATGATTCAAGAATGATTGATGAAATTTGATGGATATTTGAGCATGGTAACTTTGCATAAATTGTAGATGATGAAATGAGAATATGAGCTCTTTATTTATAGAATGTCAAGATGGATGAATGTCCAAATTTGAGCAATGTGGGACTAACATTCATCCAATGGCATGATGCCACTTGTCAATCTATGAATGGATGAAGGATGTGCAAGATTTGGGGTTTGTGCTAATAAATGCATAATTTTGAATTTCAAATTTGTTGAAATGACTTGTGAGAGGGAAGGGAAAATGCAATAAATGCCACTTGGCTCAAGGCAAAGGACATGTAAGATGAATTTATTGCCTTGTTGGATGTACATTTTGACTTAGAATTTTTTGAATTCAAATTGAGAGAATATTCCAAAAAGATGCCTTGTGAGGAAAATAGAGATTTAATAAATGAATTAAATCTATTTTCATGTGCAACTTGTATTATCTAGAGGATGGGACATGAGATGAGATTAAATTAATTAAGGGTTACTTAATTTAATGAGAGAGGTTAGATGATGTGAGCTATTTGACTCAAATTTATGAATTTATTTAAATCAAATAAGAGAGGAATATGATAAGAGGCTAATTAAATAAGGATTTTGATTTATTTAATTAAAAGAGATGGTGTTAGACTAAATCAAATAAGGTTTTAATTTATTTAATTTAATGGATATACTTTAGAGATTTAATCAAATAAATTGATTATTTAATTAAATAGGGATAATTAGATTAGATGAATTGATTTAATTAACAAGAGAGTGACTTAATTAGACAAAATGATTTATTCAATTAAGAGAGGAATATTGATGAATTTAATCAGGTAATGAGACTTGGTTAAATAGTTAGATCGAGGGATGATTTAGGAAGAAACAATGTTAGTAAGTCAGGATCAGATGCACAATATCAATCAGTATATTTTGCGTGTCTACAGTAATTATAGGTCATGCTGACCTATTTTGTTGAAGAACACATTTTGGTTTCTTCTATGTAGGTTGGATTTTTGAGCCGATAGGTTATGGTATTACACATTTCATCCAATTAGGTCGACCTAATTGATGATATGTTTGTTTGCGAAATATGAATGTAAATATAGAAGGTTGATTTAGTGTGTGAAGGTGTGATGTAAAGATTTTGTGTGAGATGTGATGTAGAGTGAAGTGTGAAAGGTGATAGTGGTGAAGTATGAAGTGTGTATAGTTAGTTTTTTGAGCTTAATTGGAATTGTATCTTCAACATGTTGTAGAGGCATTGTTAGTAGTTCAAAATCTGGCAGTGAGCCATTCTCTTATTCTATTTTCTATTCTAGACAATGAGTTCTTTAGGTCATAAGCCCTTAGTGGTGAGCCTTTCTTTCTATACAAGGAGTTCTTGGAGAGTGATTCATCCAATCTATAATCTATTGCAACCGGTTATAATATATTGTGAGCTAATCCTTGTTATGGTTTTCCCTTCCATGAGTTTTCCACATAAATCTAGTGTTCTTGTGTTTTTTGTTGTGGTGCATGCTTCAATTGTTCTTTTCATTTCTACAAGTTTGATGGGATGCTTTGAATGCATGTTTAAGTTGATGAAGTTAATGAAATTTAGTGAATACTGATTCACCCCCTCTCTATATTTCAGGTGTTCAACATAGACATCATAATATATAATGGGTTTTAATTTCATAGATTAATTCTGAAACATAATTCCATTAGCTATATTTCCAAAGTTAGACATTTCTCATGAATCTACCTTAGTTTTTTAGTTTTAGGTCAAGGGCTAAGGGTTAGGTTTCCAAGCCTTTCTCGAGCCTAAACCCAAGAAAAAAGTGTCTTGGAATTTCAATTTTTTAGAACAGGTACCCGCTCTGAAAATAGAATAGGTACCTGTTCTATTTTTAGAACGGGTACTCGTTTTAAAATGGGTACCTAATCTAAGGATCATGTACTCGTTCCTGAATGGGTACCCATTTTTAAAAAATAGGTACCCATTTCTTTTGATATTTTTTTTGCGAAAACTTAACCTCTTCATGAGACCCAATTTCTTGCACTTACCCCAACAATTCATTAACAATTTATGCATAAATATTAGGAAAAAAGGGATTTAGGAAAGGAAAGGAGGGTACATTTGCAAAATTGGATTAGTCCTATTTGAATCTCATCATTCCCCTCAGCTTGAGGGATTCTAGGTCCTCCTAGATTATTTTAGAGCCTCTATTTATTCATTTGGTATAATAGTATTGTGCAATTATATTCGGCTTGAGATGTGGCCTAATTATTTCTTGTGATATCGATCCACTTGTTTTAACCATGCTTGAAAATGTTGGAGTTGATTGTTGAACCCCATAGCTCCTATAAATTACTTGTAGGTAAAATGCCTATCACATAGGGGCGTGTGCACCAATCTATGACACAAAAATGGCTCTTAAGATGCCACTTTTTTTTTTTTGAAATCAACAAAGTCTGATATTCATGAGAAAATGAAAATAGTTACGCTCAAAATTTGAAGATGCACCAAGAACAAGAGTTTAAGTGCTCCAAGTTTACTTTCTAAGCTACTATTTGTTTTTTGAAAATAATGAAGATTAAGGGTTTCAAAAAGGGGGGGGAAACATGTCCTATTTTTATCAAAAAAATAGCATAGAGTCTAAGGCCCCCCCCTTTTTCATTAATTTTTTCTTGGAATTTTAAAAATCTAAATGGTGAGAAATTAGGTAACACCATGTAGTTTATCCCCATTCTTTCAGCTAAATTTTTAATGAATATATAATATTTTATGAATTTTCGAAGTGGACACATCTTGAAAAGCTAAAATTTGAGCATGCGCCCCCCAATTTTTTTGAAAACTAATCAAAAATTAATTTTCATTTTTTTGAAAACTAATCAAAAATTAATTTTCTTTTCATTGTGTAGAATGGAGTCTAGTTTATAAAAATGTAATTTGTTTCAAAATTTGATGAATGAGTAAAAATCTATCCTAAAACTAGCACATGTTGGTTTTTGACAAAAAATAGAGGCACTAACAAGAGAATTTATGGATGAAAACCTTAACATAATCAATATATTAAAAAAAAATGGTTATATAGGTAAGAGAGAACCTAACGCCATCACATATTTTTTATAAAAATGCATTGAAATATGTGTAAACCGTACGGGTAGCACGACCAAAAATATGGGAAATTTTGTTACCATTTTAGAAAATCATGTCCTTGGCATCAAATGGTTGTCCAAACCTTTGGGTTGGATGCCCAAGGAAAAATTCAATCCTTTGGGTTGGTATTTCCCAATGTAGGAAATTTGGTGAGTGCCAAATTTGGTGCTCACCAAATGAATTGCATCATTTGGTTTTTTATCTTTCCCTTTCTCTTTCTCTGTCAAGGAAACTATATACATGAAATAAACATTAAAGTATAAGTTGACATTATCATATGGAAATTTACTTTTTTATGTTTTAAGTTATATTTCATGTATATAGTTTCAGGATGTTTGAGAGTGGTTTCAGATCTCTTGGAGTTATAATGCAAATTCTAGTTTTTGGAAGATCTTATAATTTTCTAGACTTAGTCAAATTTCAGTAATCAACATGTCAAATTTCAATAATCAAGAGGTCAAATTTTAGAAATCAACAAGTTGTATCATATTTCTCTCTCACACTCATTTTCATCTCTTATGCTCTATACCTCTATCTCTCACTATCTCCATCCCTTTATCCGACTCTCTCTCCCTTGAGCTGAAGGATTACCTCTCTCTCTCTCTCTCTCTCCCTCCTTCCCTCTCTAATATCTATCTCCATCCCCCCTTACCTCTCTACATCTCTCTATCTCCCATCCCTCTCCTTCTATGTCTACTCTCTATCTCACCTCTCTCTATCCCTACCTCTCCCTCCGTCCCTCTTCCCCCCTCTTTCTCTCTCACTCTCTCCTTCCCTCTTGACTCTCTATCTTGTCATTCTCTCTCTCTCCATCCCTTTCTAGTTCTTTATCTCACATCTCTCTCCCTCCCTCCCTCCTTCCCTCTCTAATTTTATCTATATCCACCCTCTCTCTATCTCACCTCTCTCCTCCCTCTAATTTTATATACCTCTTCTCTCTCTGCCTTCCACCCACCTTCTCTCTCTACTTCTCGATATCTAACCTATCCCTCTATACCTCTTTCTCTCTTCCTCCCTTCCTCCTTCCATCTCAATCTCTCCACCTTCCTCCTTACCTCTCTATTTCTCTCTATCACCTATCTCTCTCTTTCCCCTTCCCTCTCTAATCTCTTTCTCTCTATCTCACCTAATACTTAACCTCTTCACTCTCAATATCTCCACCTTGCTCCTTACCTCTCTACTTCTCTCTATCACATATCTCTATCACCTATCTCTCTCTCTTTCCCCTTCCCTCTCAAATCTCTTTCTCTCTAAAAATAGAATGGGTGCCTATTATATTTTAGAACGGGTACCTATTCTATTTTTAGAATAGGTACTTGTTTTCAAATGGGTACCTGATCTAAGGCTCGAGTACTCATTCCTGAACGGGTACCCATTTTAAAAAAATAGGTACCCATTTCTTTCGGTTATTTTTTTTCGAAACATCCCTTCTTTGTGGGACCCAACTTCTTGCACTCACCCCAATGATTCATTAACAATTTATGCATAAATATTAGGAAAAGTGGGATTTAGGAAAGGAAAGGAGGGTAAATTTTTAAAATTGGATTATTCCTATCTAAAGCTCATCATTCCCCTCAGTTTGAGGGTTTCTAGGTCCTCCTACATTATTTTAGAGCCTCTATTTATTCGTTTGGTATAATAGTATTGTACAATTATACTCAGCCAAAGATGTGGCCTAATTATTTCTTGTGATATCGATCCACTTGTTTTAACCATGCTTGAAAATGTTGGAGTTGATTGTTGAACCACATAGCTCCTAGAAATTACTTGCAGGTAAAATGCTTATCACATAGGGGTGTGTGCACCAATCTATGACACAAAAATGACTCTTAAGATGCAACTTTTTTTTGAAATCAACAAAGTTTGATGTTCATGAGAAAATAAAGATAGTTACGCTCAAAATTTGAAGATGCACCAAGAACAAGAGTTGAAGTCCTCTGCGTTTACTTTCTAAGCTACTATTTTTTTTTGAAAATAATGAAGATTAAGGGTGTCAAAAGGGGGGGGGGAAGCCATGTCCTATTTTTATCAAAAAAATAGCATATTGTCCGAGGGCCCCCCTTTTTCAATTTTTTTTTTTAGAATTTCAAAAATCTAAATGGTGAGAAATTAGGTAACACCATGTAGTTTATCCCCATTCTTTTGACTAATTTTTTAATAAATATATATAATATTTTATGAATTTTCGAAGTGGACACATCTTGAAAAGTTGAAATTTGAGCATTCCCCCCCTAATTTTTTTGAAAACTAATCAAAAATTAATTTTCTTTTCATTGTGTGTAGAATGGAGTCTAGTTTATAAAAATGTAATTTATTTCAAAATTTGATCAATGAGTAAAAATCTATCCTAAAACTAGCACATGTTTTTTGACAAAAAATAGAGGCACTAACAAGAGAATTTATGGATGAAAACCTTAACATAATCAAAATATTAAAAAAATATATTGTTATATAGGTAAGAGAGAGCTTAACGCCATCACATATTTTTTATAAAATTGCATTGAAAGATGTGTAAACCGTATGGGTAGCATGGCCAAAAATATGTGAAATCTTGTTACCCTTTTATAAAATCATGTCCTTGGCATCAAATGGTCATCCAACCGACACCCAAGGAAAAATCCAATCCTTTGGGTTGGTATTTCCCAATGCAGGCAATTTGTCGAGCACCAAATTTGGTGCTCACCAAATGAATTGCATCATTTTGTTTTTTTATCTTTCCCTTTCTCTTTCTCTACCAAGGAAACTATATACATAAAATAAACATTAAAGTATAAGTTGGAATTTACATACGAACATATACTTTCTTATATTTTAAGATATATTTCATGTATATAGTTTCAGGATGTTTGAGAGTGGTTTTAGATCTCTAGAAGTTATAATGCAAATTCTAGTTTTTGGAAGATCTTATAATTTTTCAGACTTACTTAAATTTCACTAATCAGGAGGTCAAATTCTAGAAATCAGCAAGTTGTATCATATTTCTCTCTCACACTCTTTTTCAACTCTTATTCTCTATACCTCTATCTCTCACTATCTCCATCCCTTTATCTAACCCGCTCTCCCTTGAGCTCAAGAACTACCTCTCTACATATCTCTCTCTCTCTCTCTCTCTCTCTCTCTCTCTCTCTCTCTCTCTCCCTCCCTCCCTCCTTCCCTCTCTAATCTCTATCTCCCTCCCCCCTTCCCTCTCTACATCTCTCTATCTCCCCTCCCTCTCCTTCTATCTATATATATATCTATCTCTACTCTCTATCTCACCTCTCTCTATCCCTACCTCTCCCTCCCTCCCTCTCTCCCCCTCTTTCTCTCTCACTCTCTCCTTCCCTCTCAAATCTTTATCTTGTAATTCTCTCTCTCCATCCCTTTCTAGTTCTCTATCTCACCTCTCTCTCCCTCCCTCCCTCCTTCCCTCTCTAATTTTCTCTATCTCCACCCTCTCTCTATCTCGCCTCTCTCTCTTGCTCCTCTCTCTAATTTTATATATCTCTTCTCTCTCTCTTCCTTCCATCCACCTTTTCCCTTTACTTATCACTATCTAACATGTCCCTCTATACCTATTTCTCTCTCCCCCCTCCCTCCACCTTGCTCCTTAACTCTCTACTTCTCTCTAAAACATCTCTATCACCTATCTCTCTCTCTCTTCCCCCTTCACTCTCTAATCGATTTCTCTCTTCCTCACCTCTCTCCCTACCTATCCCTCCCTATCTCTGTAATTCCCCACCATGTGAACCCCAAAGGACAACAAACACCGTACAATTTTTTTTTTTTTTGAAGTGAAAGATTGCGGAACATTGCATATGATGAATGTGTGCACACATTACATGAAAAGCAATTATGCATTTACTAAATCTTTCACGTCCTCTGGGGTACACGAAACGGTCATTACAAATCATAAACTTTTATCAAATGGAAGAGAATAAACAACCAAGAACACATAGTGATGACACACTACTATTAATGATCACAAGCATGGAAAACGATACATCATTGCATTGCAATTCAAATCACAGTTCCATAATACAACTGCAGAGCATATTTCCACATATACAACATATCAAAGATACAATAGTTCATCACATAATTTTTCCCTAATATCAATGGGAAAAGTACATTGAGTACAAGAATGAGAAATTAATGAAAAATAAGGTACAAAGTGACCAATCTCATGCCCACATTTTACACACTAAACAACCAGGCAAAACTGTAACATCTTTCCTAATTTTGCAATAATTTTTATTTTATTTTATTTTATTTTATTTATTTTTACTTATAAGACAACAACAACACAATTCACTACTTATAGCTATATTCAATGATCACACAAGTTACAAGAAAATATAGAAGTGATTTACTAACTTTGGCAATAGAGTCTACTTACTTAGGTCAGCTTAACATACCTCTTACATTCTATTTTATCGATAATTCCTTGCTCCCAGTGCCTATACCTGCAAGGTCTACATGACTTGGCACACACATAAGATCAAAGATAGTTAGCACATGATTACTAAGACAAGCTATATAAATCAATGGTAGTTTTTACATTATCGGGAATAAATGACAAGTCTCAAACAAGACTCAGAAGAACAGTCCTAGGGGCCCGACCTAATGCCTTGGGGGCTCATCACTTGATGGCCTTGCCTACGTATATAATTTGTAGAGGCACCGTAATTCAACAACTTGAGTTGCTCCAACTCACCCACATGGGATATAACCATTAGTTTCCAATGAACGACTCAACTTTCTTCATATGCATAACAGTATAACACTGACATAAAACAACATGCAACGAGTACAACATTGCTTGATTAGGAGACTCTTTCGAACAATTTCGAAACAAAACTCACAACAACAAGGGTGTACCAATGCATAAAAGCGACCAAACAAATACATGTGCGAGGCATGAACCATCTTGCTCATAGGCACAACTAGGGAAAAACAAATCATGGAATAGAGTACACCCATGAGAACTTAAAATATGAATACGATCAAGGGAAACACAAAGGTTTAAACATGGGAAAACTCAACACCAAAATGGATTTCCCATCACATAGGCTACAATCCCATGATCTAGACTACAATTCATACTTTACAAATGAACAATGAGGCAGAACGAGGGTTAGTCATCAAAGCAAGACCTTCAAACTCAACAAAATTGACATAGTCCCCTCAATGCAAAACAAAACTCAAGATCAAATCCCCTTAATGACCATTAGTCACAAATGGGCTCCCTCTTACAAGCACACCCAACAATCAGTCATATTTCCAAAATTTATACCATTCCCTTATTCTTTCCCAATTACTCACATGAATAAAAGAGTTATTTTAATAAGTAACCTCCTAGTCTTTTTAAAAGCATTATCGCTTAAATCTTTAACCCTAAAACTACTTTCTAATAAATAATAATTCCACTAAATGAATATCTTTATCTCGAATTAGATTATTTGAAGAATACTAATCTTCATGATACAATACTATATTTACAAAATACCACACATCATAATTAAAATACTCTATAGAAAGAACACTATTAGCTGTACAAAATTTAGTAAATAATGAGATTTCCAAAATTCCCATTAACATCATATATACATAAAATTCTATATCTTCTTTTAAACTTAACTTAATTAACTAATTCCCATAAAGGATAATTACTTAAATATTTAATGTTATATAAAGGACTAAATTTACTCATATTTTCTAAAAATATAACTCTTTAATTTAATCTACGAAATTCCTTTCTTTCATAATAATATAATTCAGGATCACTTATAAATTTTAAAATTCTATTCTATAACATTTGATTCACTCAACTTAATTAAATCTTTTAATCATCAATATTTACTCATTCGATCCCTTAATTCACTAAGAGGGTAAAATGAAACCCTATTAAAATTATAATATTCGATTCCTTAATTCACTAACAAGGTAAAATGAAACCCTATTAAAATTATAATATTCGATTCCTTAACTTATACCTTTATTTACTTCAAAATAATTAAAGTGAATCATTTGGTGACCAATTAATAATCTTTATTTTAATTTCCTTTAAGACATTATTTACTAAAACTTGTTTCAAATGCAATCGTAATAATAAATAATTATCTAATCTAAGACATAAACATTAATATGTTAAGTAATCCTATTTTGTATATTTATACCTCTTTATGAACTTTCTAAAACTATAACAAACTAAGCTTTCAAGAGATGAATCTTTTAAGTTAACTCTAGTAATGAGAAGAGACTCAACACATGATCCATGGTAACCATCTTTCTTATTTACATTACCAATGACAACAAAATACTTTCCTTTATTTAACTAAACTTTCCTATAGTTATCTAAATGCTTCACTTATTTACAAGATTTATCCCTAGAATAATTATCATATTTGAAGAAATTCATAATCTATATGTTCTTGACAACACTCTTAGTAATAAGATGGAAAATCATTACATTTAAATGTGTATACTCTCCCAAGAAAACCCAACTACACATAAGTAGATAAATTGTTGTATCAACATTCAACTAAAATAGTTAAATGACTTATTTGAGATGAACATTATTACTTGAATTAGCCAATTGACATTATATTGTAAAAATAATGTACTCTTGATGATTTTATTGCTAAGACTTATATAATGTACTCTTGATAATCCAAATATCTAAATTCAAGTATGTAAATTAATGGCAAAGTCATGATGATTTTATTGCTAAGACTTATAAGTCATGACACTATAGGGGTTTGATGCACACTAGCTATTATGAAAGTTTCATTGAAAATCCATGTAACTCAATAATATTGAAAGTCATTTCCAACTCCAATGCACACCATATATGCCATATTCAATTATAACCATGTAACACACTAGAATTGATGTCACTCACCCATGAATGAACAAGCTTTCTAGGCATGACCCAGTAGTTTGATGTACATTAGCCTTATAAATAAAAACCGTATTCCTAATGCATAAGTGGAGTACACCACACCATGAGACTAAATGAGGTATTTACTATTGGACTCTTGGCATAAAATCCTTATAACACATTATTAAACATATGAAAATATTAAATAAATAATACATAAACTCACCGTGGTAAAAAGTAAAATAAATGCATTTCTATGTTGTCTTTTCTGAGTTTGCCTCCATAGAAAAGGCTTTAGAAACTTTCAAGACAATGCAATTGGCAGATGATGCCAATGAAACCAGGGAGATTATTTTATTATATTTTATTTTATTTTTTTAAATCTATGCGCCCTATCCTGTTCAAGCGCTGCCGCTGCAACAGGTTGACAATGAAATCTGGGAGATTATTTAAACCTCTACAACATTCTATTTTCAGTACTACAGATGTGACAGGTTGCCAACAGAATCAGGAAGATTATTTAAACCTCTGCAACATTCTAATTTAGAGTGTTGCATATGTGACAGGCTCCCATTGAAACAGAAGGGTTATTTATACCTCTACAATCTTCTATGTTCAAGTATTGCTACTGCGACAGGTTGCAAATGGCGTCAGGGACATCATTTAAATTTACACACCCTCCAAAGTCTCAACACTGTAGCGGGGATAGGTTTCTGATGGTGTCAGGAAGATTATTTAAATTTATACACTCTCCATAATCTAAACACTATGGCAAGGCACGTGAGCTGTTCTCAGAATGCCTTTAAGAAATGTGATCTCAAGGAATGCAATGAATGTGAGATATGCACAAAATGGATTTAATGTATCACTTGGGTTTCAGAATTTGTAGTTGCAGACTGGTAACTCCAAAACACAGAATTATTCATCGCTCTTTTTGGACACTGTGGTTGCTAAGGATAAAGGGCCTGAAAATGCAACTGGGGGTTAGCTCCATGGTATACTCAGATGTTGCATACTCATTTAACGATGATGATGAAGGTGAGGCAGTTAAAGAAAGACCCAAAGCTGAGGTAAATGGAGGAGAATCCGATGTCTCAAGGAGGACATGGACTTATTAAACAGGCTTTAGAAACTTTCAAGCAAATGCAATTGGCAGGTGACGCCAAAGAACCAGGGAGGTTATTTAATCCTTTAAACTTCCTATTATTTTTCCAGAGCTGCGGCTGAGACAGGTTCAAATGAAGGTAGGAGATCTTAAGAGTTCTCCCTCAAATTTGAAAAGGTTCTGGAGGTCCACCCTGAGAACTGTGAAAGCTTAAAAACTATAGGCTATATACATGCTAACAAGTGCAGGCAGAGAAGGCTTTTGGAAATTTTAAGAAAGGCAACTCGTGAAAGAGTTGACTGAGATGTTCTAGTTTCAACTAACCGCCTTCTCATGAGATCTCATTCATATTAAAATCTTGCACGACCTTAGCAAAGTATAAATGATTATGACACCGCGGCTGCTACTACATGGCATCTGTTAAGAAAAGCCAGAGGCCACAGGATTTTGTGTTACCATTCTCGGGCTGGGATAGGTTACGAGTGGAACCAGAGAGATTATTAAATCTCTACAACATTCTAATTTTAAATGCTGCAGATGTGACAGGTTGCCAACGAAATTAGGAAGATTATTTAAATTTATACATCATCCAAAGTCTAAATTCTACAGCTGTGATTGGTTTTTTTTCAAATAAGTCTGAGAAAGGAATTGTTTGGCCAAATACAGTGGGCAAAGGCAACATAGAACAGAGCTAAAAGATGTTTCAAATGTAGCATGGTACAAGGCAAATGGCAGATTTGTATGCAAAATGTGGAACACAGGCAAGAAACATGCACTATTTGATAGAATGCCTTCCATTAACAGATAATAATAGAATTGCCTTAGAATGAAATAAAACATAGCGGAAGTGGTCCATCCGTATGCATAGACCTCCTTTCTTTAGAAGTGAAAGCTTGGCAAGAGACTTACCTCAATTTTCTGCACGAAGTACTCTTCGTAGGTGACACAGCAGAATCCTCAACTTTCGCTAACATGCACTCTACCTCAGGTCTTTGCACGTTCCTCCTCCACAAGCCCCAGAAGCCTCCCTAAGAACTCCCCACCCTAAGCCTTTCAGACCTTCCAGTTGCCAGTCTGTCTTGCCTAGACAAGGTACGTGCACTGCTCACAGAATGCCTCTAAGGAATGTCAGTACTATTTGACCGAATGCCACCCCAGAAGAGTAAACTCAGGAACTGTTGTAATGCACTGGTAGACAGGTATGCCCAAAAAGAACAAAGAAAAGTTGTGACAAAATAGAATGAATTTCACACCCTCCAAAGTTGTCGTGCACCCAAAAGAAGATGACGCCCTTCGAAAAGCATGCAGCATAAGGATGCCAAGACTAGGCACGTGGTACGTTGGAGGAAAAGCCTTGAATGAAGGTGGTGGGTACATGCAAGAAGAGGAAACCAAGGCCAGGCACGTGGAAAGAAGGAGAGAAAACATGAAGCTG
>VDFB02058242.1:550921692-550934144 GCA_007258455.2 Sequoia sempervirens
TTTTCATGCTTGTATGTTGTTGTGTTGTCTCCAAAGTGGTTCTCTTAAGTTATTCATATTCATATAGTTTTTCAAGACACATTTGTTGTTGTTGTGTGGTTGCTTTGATTGGTTTTTGGATGGAGTGAATTAAAAACCCTTTCAAATAATTTACTTTAGTTGATTCCTTCTAAGGATTAAAACCATTTTAAATTGGTTTTTCTAATTTGTTTCCCTCAAACTAAGAATTAAAAATCCTTTCATGCTTTCATAGTAATTTAGGGGGATAACACTGGGATTTATAAAGAAGAGTACATTAGTTGTTTAACCTGCATGTTTTTACAAGGTGTAAACATTTAAAAGTTCCCAATAGTTAGAGTTAAGCTGAGGAGTACATCCACCTACCCCATAAATCTGTCTCCATCATCATAATCCATCCATAGACTCCATTCACCCAATAGATTAAGCACTGGTCCTTTAGAACAACTTTATACAAACTTTACTCACACTCTTGGTTATTGAAAACACCTTCAGTGGGAATTAGTCATTAAGCTTTGCATATACTTCACACCTGCATGCCATAGTGAGTAGATTTACCAAAATAGAGATCATATTCAAGATTTCAAATCTTCCTTATCACTCAGGTACACCCGCCTAGGTCTAGCAGAGCCTAAAGAGTACAGGTGATCAACCATATTCACCCCATTCATTAGCCAAAAATGTATTAAGAGACTGGCACCCTCTTATGGTCTAAAAACCTGCATTTTTGAGACCTAACACATTGAACCTTGCTTTTGGAGTGTGGAATTTTTCTCTCAAAAGGGTTTTCACCTTATAAAACTAATGTTATGGTATCTTTTTTATTCCATGTTTGTTTATGTTATCTATATGTGCATATTCTCACAATAGCTATAAAGGGTTTTAAAAAATTTACACTATATCCTCCTAGTTTATCATTGTAGGAAATTATTTATACTTACCTACTTCCTTGCAATTGGTAGTTAAGCTTGGCCAATTCTAGTTCGATTATTGGGTAGTATTTTTGTATTGATATTCATTTGAGTGTGAGATTTTGGTAGAGCATTTAGTGACCTTGATATAGGAAGGATATGGAAATTACCTTCATAAGGACTGAGATAGATAAGTTTAATCATGGTGGTTTTGAGTTGTGGAATATTAAAATGGAGCATATCCTCGTAGACCAAGATCTATGGACTACAATATCTAGTACTAAACTTTCTAGTATGACTCAAGAAATTTGGGAGGTAATGGATAAAAAATACAAGGGTCTAATAAGGCTTTATTTGGTAGACTCTATTTTGTTGAATGTTCATGAAGAGACTACCACTAAAAAATATAAAGAATTTAGGTAAAATTTATCAAAATAAATCGTTGATAAATAAGTTATTCTTGATAAATAAGTTGTATTCTTCAAGTATGGAATAAGGAGGATTTGTGGCTAATCAATTGAATTCCTTCAATTTGATTTTTGCCTAATTGAGTTCTTTTGATGGTAAAATAGAGGATTGTTATATGATATTTATTTGTTTATTATTGGACTACTGGGACCACCTTGTCATAACCATTGTGAGTACCACAACCAAGTTCACTATGGATGAGGTTAATGAATCATTGTTGTCTAAAGAGATGCAAAGAAAAGCTTCTAAAACAACTAAGGAAGCTCTTCCCTTTTTTGGTAGATTCAAGGATAAAGGTAAGAAGAATGACAAGAAGCAAGAAAATTCTTATTCCAAATACCATGGGAGATCTAAGTCTCCTATAAAGTCTAAGGCATTTTTTTGGAATTGCAAAAAATATATTCATTTTCACAAATAGTGCAAGGAAGAATAGAAGAATAAAAAGAACTCTTATTCTGACTTTGATAAATCCTTTCAAGATGATGCATACTTTTGTAACAACCCTAACAATACATTCACCTTAAGGTGTGGGGTTTGTTGATTCTAGTGCATATTTTCACATAACCTCACATTGGGGTTGGTTTTCAAAGTATGGAGAATTTGATGGTGGGAAGGTGTACATGGGTGATCACTGTCATTTGAGTATTGTTGGTCATGAAAGAGTCAAGACATGATTGTCATAGGGTATAGTGAAGGTGATCAATAGTATGTTGAATATCATTATTTTAGCATGAAACCTAGTTTTAGTAAGCAAGTTGAATCATGTGGGTGTGTAGGTTGTTTCTCGAATTGAGGATGCAAGATGAAGATAAGGGCTATGGTTCCTACTAAGAGTGTTCATATACGCACTCTATTTAAGTTCAATTCATTCAATGTTCAATATAATATTTATTATAGAAATTTAAATAAAAGAGACTCAGAGTCTTCATCCTCACCATTCAAACAAGCAACAAAGAAGAGTGTTGCATCTACTTTTGATGGTCATAATTTTTGGGTACCTAAGGGTGCTCATGGTTTGGAGATGAAACTTCTAGTGGAGAAGACAATGTTTTTTATTAAGGAAAAAGCAGGTTTTGAAGGGACCAGAAACCCTTTACAAACAAATTTTGAATGGATCCGGAACCCTCAACCAAAAATTTGTCCTAACATAAAGACCATGAAAGAAAAAACAGCCAAGGGTAAAAAAGGAAACCAAATCCAAAGAACCACAACCAAAAACAAAGCTACAAGAAAAACAACCTGCAGCCAGCCAAAAACCAATCCCCAAACAAGAACCATCAAGATTTACATTTAGAGCTACTCTTGTGGGAGCAGAGAGTCATGTCAAAAGAAGGCTTAGAAGACTTAGCTTTCTCTCCCTTTACAGAAATCCAATCCTCTTCCACTTGTGTTGCCTTAACATGCTAAGCCAACACACCATTATCCTGAAAAAGAATGCCTACAACCACTGTCTTAGAGATTTCATCAGTATTCCTCCCTATAGGCATGGCCTTATCAGAAAAGCAACCAGAAATGATAGCCAAAGCGCTATCACTAGAAGTGACAACCTTAGGCCCATTCTCTCTCTCTTTAGGGGTTTCAACATGGTAATCTTGCACAACATCAACAACCCCACCATTTGAGACATCTGGAGAGGATGCCTCTAGACCCTGTGATTCTGAAGCAACCACCTCAGAAAAACTCCTTTGTTGCTCAGATTTCTTCGCAACTGTTTAATGTTGTTGAGAAGCACCTTTCCACCATGTAGCCATCATTGTTTTTTTCTCAAATCCACATTGTGCAACAACATGACCTATTTTAAAACATCTTCTACATCAAAAGGGAATCCATTCATAGTCTAAAGATTGGACCCAAGAACCCTTAGAAGATTTAAGTAAAATCTCAGTAGGAAGCCCTTTTGAAACATCCATTTCAACCAATATGCGAGCAAAGGTGGAGTGAAAAATATCAGAGGATTCATCATCCACCAACAAAAAATATCCAAGAGCATCACCCACTTCCTCTAAAAGAGGATCAGCCCATAAATGGAGGGGAAGATTAGGAAGCGAAACCCAAATCGGGATTTTATTGAAAGTTTCAAAAGAAGGATTGAAATCAGCATGCCAAGGCTTAATCATCAGCAAAAATTTGTCCTCCTAGCTAAAAAAATGATCACATAAAAATTTTCTTCTATCTTGAGCATTGTCAAACTTAGCAAAAAAAAACCCATTAGCCATGGGGAAAATATGAACTTTACCAGTAATTAAAGACTCCCATTCTTTTGAGATCTAGGAGTGCAGTTGAGGGAGGCTTGGCCAAAAACCCCTAAACCGAAAAATCACCCAGTGTAAAGAGAGAACATAAGCATTATGATCAATTTCCTCTACCATCTCAACTTTCAGATCAATGAAGATAGCATTTGCAATAGGAATGAGCCCACCATTCGATAGTCTCCCATGTCGTAACCTTAGTTTTTTCGTCATCGCCTTAGCAGCAGGGCCACTATGCTTAAAGCGTCTATCGCCAGACCCCGCCACAATGGAATCACCATTCTCCATTGCAACAACCTCTTTTTGCTTCATCGGTAAATTTCCGCCACCATGGGAAACACCGCCATCATCGCCCTTGTATCCTGCTTGGGCTGCCAGGGAAGGGTTACCTCCTCCTACTTGGGTCGCCAGGGTAGGGTTATCACCTCTAGCTCAGGCCATCATTCACCTTTTGTTAGAGATTATGTGTTTGTGCATGGGTGTGTATATGGAGAAGGAAATGTTATGGAACTAGAGACTTGGTCATATTAGTGAGAAGGATCTTGGATACCTAAAAACTAAAAGCATTGTATAGGGACTAGATAATTTTAATCCCAAGTTTGATTTTGTGAAAAAAAAATTATGGAAAGAGAAATTGTGTTTTTTAATAACCCTTTCTAAATTATTACTTAATTATAATTATTGTAAATGACACATGAGTATATTCCAAATTAAAAAAGACATAACTAGTGGCCAAATTCAATCATAGCTACACACATCCATTTAAAATGAGTCAACGATTCATATATTCACTTCAAAATTCAAATTACAATATCAAGTTTGACTTGGCTCTCAAGGCCACAAGGTAATTTCATTTTAAACTTTACATCAAATTCAATAATATATTACATCAAGTTACATCCTATACTTTAACAGTCTTATGAATAGCTAAGGTTCTTCCTTGATGCTCACCTCCACTAGTGGATGATAAAATGGTTGAAGCACTTTACCACCCAACCATGAAGCTTACGCTTCCTCAGAATTCTTCCAACTTGAAGAATTCTCGACCCTACATAGAAAACTTAGCAAGAGAACAATCTTCAAGGTGGAATCTGGTGCATGCCCATACATCAACATGCAATTTTCTATCTACAAATTAGAAAATAAAATGAAAGATCTATGTTAGGAATGGCAGAGAAAGATACCATAGAGTTCATACATACAAAAAGAACTAAATTGCTTGCCCAACCATAATAAATGTGTTGCAAAATTAGCAAACAATAGGTTCTGGTAAAGAAAACCTATACTCTTTGAACTCCATTTCGGAACTCATCCTGAAAGGTAACTTTTTACAATATAACATCTCATAACAACTATCTACCCTCTAGCATCATCTACCCTGAGTTGCTCTAGTCTACTAAGGTATCATTGTTCTATTCTAGAATGAGATTATTCTTCTCACATATATCTTTGAAAAAGAAGAGTCAAATTACTATGTACTCTCTAAATAGAAATCAAATACATGATTCAAGTAGAGCAATTGAAGAATCAATCATTTCCATCTTATGACTAAAATATTACTTTTCAACATAAGCATTATCCATTTTAAAATGAATCAAGTAAAAGAATAAAACAATGTATGTCACAAGTATGTGTATGTACATAGACGAAGTCTATGTGCATACACATATATGTGGCTACTTAAGTTTTGATTTGTGCATACATTCTAAAATAAATCATTAAATCATATTACAATCATTAGATAATAGCATTCCATTTGACATTTCTTTTGTCAAAATAAATAATCCAAAAAAAATCTATATTAACAACTTCACATATACTATTGTTTCTTTTGTTTTCTCACAAACTGTGATACTCTAACATTGTTGTTTATGTAAGAGTGTTCATCGTTTAAATAGAATAAGTATTGCTTCTTACTAACAATTATAGGACAAGTTTTTTTCAAAATGGATGTGAACACTATTTACAAAAATTCAATGATGTTCTAGTTAACATTTTAATAAACAAGACTATTTCCAGCTACTAGATAACCTTACAACAAAACAATGTCATTTGCAATAGAATATTCACTATTTACATCAATAAAATATTGTTCCAGATTAAACAGTTACATTTTATGATAGACAATATCATGAACATACACTGTTTGCATTTACTCAGTTGTTTCAAGTTGTTTTGATGCTAAATGATAACATTTCAAATTAATATTTACTGTTTTAAACATAACAGGGTTTTATCTCAATGAATAGAGAATGGATAATGTTGTTTGTCAGTAAAAATATTGTCTACAGCTATTTCATTTGTCATTTTCAAATAAAGTCATTAAATTTTCTCTAACAAATTAGGCTTACAGAATTTCCATTATCTAACATTTAAAAAACATAAATCATGATACTAAAAATTCATGAGCATCTATGTAAGAATTATAATGAAACTGATTCAACATACTCATCGAATTAAACTAGGAAACCATGCGGTCAAGGGACTTAACTCTGAAATTTATCATGGTTCCTAACTTAACCCATGCCTTTCAAGTCCATTAATAGAGCATAAATTGGTCGCTCCAAGAGAGACTACCCCCTTACATGATTGGTTCATTCTTTTTTTAACCGATCAAGGGTCATATTAAAGCTAACTCATAAAGACTTGTTGGGTTTATACTATATGCATATTTCAACATGCAGACTCATATATGTATCTTATTCAAAGAAAATAACCTATCAATCATGAAGATCGATCCTTATATGGTTTAAATGAAACCCAAACTTATACATTCCATTGTTTCTTCTGATCGAGGGAGACCTCATTATGCAAATATTGTTTCACATTCTCAACAATGAACTTAATTCTAAGAGTTGTTGATGAACTCGAGCACCTAGGATCACCTGCAAAACCAAGATAAGCCTTCCACATGAGAGCAGCAAGAGATAAAATGCTAGAATATAGTGCAATAACAAAATGATGTTATTATCACACACTAAATGATACAATATGCCTCAACTCTCCCTTGAATTGATTGAGTTAATATGAACTCATCTGGACTAGACTGAACTAGATAGGAGGGAGAGGTGAGTGCAAAATATATAGTAGAATATGGGAAAATAATTCCAAGAGGGGCAATAACTCCCAAATAACCAAATTAGGTGGGAGTTATGCCTACTTGGAAAATGCCAAACATGTGGCATAACCTACTCAGAAAGAGACAGATGAGTGGTTTTGTGAGGTGGCATATAAGGCCAAAAGAGGGTGTGAAACTCAACCACCCAAGTGTGAGTGGGAGCAACACATGTAATCAATGGATTATGCCATGTCCTCACATGAACCACATCTCCTATAGCCTAAGGTATGCTTAATAATGTGTAGGAAAAATAATATTAAAATCACACTAACAATTCCTCTTACCATTATCGACCTAGTAGATAATGGAAGACAATTCATTTGAATTAAACATAGTTGATACACTTAAATGAAAACACAGAGGATTATACCTCTTCCCATAGGTTCGACATTCAAACCACTACAAAATCAGACACAATAAAATACATATTTGGTCAGAATGAGATTTCAATAGCGTTGATATGGCTAGAATTATCATGAGAACTTATATGATAGTCACATCTTAAAGGCTTCCATGCCTCGGTCTAGCTTTATAGGCTAGCTGGTAAGGCTCCAATCTAGATACTATTGTTCTATCGGATTTTCAACAAAATGTAGTGACTACCACTAGCTTAATATGAAAAAAAATGATAATGAAATCGATCTTGTTTCTAAGGAAACCGATTTACCTCAATAATAAATATTTTGGATGAAGCTTGCCTCTGATTTTTCTACCACTACAAACTCTTCTCTTCTTTTTCCTTGCTACTGATTGATTCTTTCCCCCAATTCACTATTTTTTTTCCTCCCCACTAGCCATTCTAAAATGGAAACAATGTTTTCATTACATGCGGCTAGGCATTACCATTATGGCTTTTGTGTCATAGTCGTTGGTCTTTATTTTTTAATGTTTCCATAATGTTTCAGAAGGCCACATCCTTTGTGGGTTTCCTTCAAGATTTTTGCTTGATTTCCACACACTCCGACATGATGTTATTAGTTATCGAATTAAATTCAAATAGTATAAACATGCATATGTATATATATACTTAATATATATATATATATATATATATTCTTATATGTATTTTCAACATCCATTCACATTTGCTATATATGTGTTCCCAAATTTACATTACTTATAATATATATATGTATTTCTCTCTTATGGAAGTTATTATTGTTTTGCAGGTGATCCTGGGGTGTTGAGATGTTCACCATAAACTCCTACATGGTATCAGAGCTTCAGTGTTGAAAAATTCTTCCTAGATTTGAGGGACCAATCTAGGCAAGAAAATTTTCTAGGTGTGAGTAGAGGTTTCAAGAACCTTACCATAGAATCTAGGGTTTCAGATAAAGTCAAATTTATCTTTTTTTTCGTCAAATTTCATCATATTTTGTCTAATTTACAAGAATTTCAAGTTGGGCAAGGGTTACTAGATCTAGGAGGTAGCTAACTAGCACTTTTCACCAAAATTATCCCTACCATCACATTTAGAAGGCCCAAAAACCCCAAGATTGACTATCAATTCACCAAAATCGAAGCACTTGCCTTGGTCGTACCATCAACCGTAGAGTTGTACGACTCTATCACAAAAAAAAATCATACGAGTACGAAATACGTAGAGGAAAACATATATGTAGGTTTGGAATTTTTGGTTTTAAAAAAATATTTTTAGAATTCAAAATTTTGAAAATTATTAAAAAAAAAAGTAGGCCATACTTGTGGCTTGCACAGTCTGCAAACTGCAGGTACCCTCCTACGACAGTTGTCACATGACTAAATTTAACTCACCTATCATAAATGCCAACTAATGTACCTTCCAAAGATATGCCAATCAAAGGATAGAGAATATTCCATCCACTATCCTCTAAATATTCTAGCACAGGTCATCTCGCAAAGAATATTCCACATAGATTTTGCAGAGCATATTTCATCTAGCCATGGGAATATTATGGTGACAAGCTAATGAACATCAAATTTAATTGAGTGGATTGCTGACATCAATGTCATGTTAGTGTGACGTTAACACTCAAATATTTTTTCCCCCCTCACCATTTATATTTTGGTTTTGAAGGGAAAATTTCAAACAACCATAGCTTGGTCATATAGACTCATTTTCTCGAGAAATTTTTTATATGGGGTAGAATTTTATGCTCTTTATATTAGTGCAATTGGTTTTTAATTTTGGTGCTTGGTTTTTCTAGAAATTGCAGATTCTTATAGGTGTTGCTAAGTCATTCTCATTTTGGAAACTTTCAAGGCTCCATTCTTTCTCCTATAATAACATTTTTTGGGTAGATTATTTTTGGAAGTGCATTTTTTTGTGTACTTTCCATTGGTGTGATCAAATTGATATTATTCTTTGTAAAACATTTAATTTGAGCTTGTGGAAAAATTTGGAATTTTTACGCACTAAGGTCAAGTACAATTCTCTATTTTTTGGCAAGTGACACCTACAGTCGCACTAAGTATAAAGTTCCAACCTCATATATTGCTTGGGGATTTTCTTGATTAAGTAATTAGGGGGGTAATTGTGTGTTGTTATTTGTTGTAATCATGTCTTATATTGCATGGAAAGTAAAATGTGATTACTATGGGAAGAAAAAGCATATAATAGATTTTTTTTGTGGAAAAAATTGGATGATTTGAAACTTCTTTATGAAATTCATCAATTGCAATAGCTTTCCATTGCCAATGGCATCAATTTTCCGAATTCCCTTGAACTAGTATCAACTAAATCATCTATTTTTCTTACTTCATCATATGTTGAGGACACAATGGGGACGATAAGTGTAGTCAAATTACATGCACTGAGATATCATTTCCTTCATCTACTATTATATCTAATGATGCTTGTGATTCAGTGCAGTAGGATATACACCATCTTCCATAGATGGCTACTTGGGCTGAGTACTTAACAAACATTATTGGTTTGTTTTCTGAGTCACATATGTCCAATTTTCGAGAAATAATTGATTTATTGCATCTTCTCTTTGATGGAGATGATCCTTCTTCAGTTGTTGTGAGGGAGCACTTTGACCATCTTGTTCATTCTCTACATGATCATCTTTTCCAATTTGACATGAGTTTCGATTATTGTGGACATCATTTGGAGGAGGCTTCTTTGTCTTCAGAGGAGGCATCTTTCTCTTTGGATTGTGTTCTATATTTTTTTCTAAGAGATTCTAGATTTTCTTCTTCAATAGTGTGGCCTAGTTTTCCTATTTGGAGGGGGACACCTTTCAACATCAACATATAAGCACTTGAGCATTCTTTAGAGACATCACACATTGTCTTTCTTCCTACATCTTCCTTTCAAGAATGGTAAGACATCCTGCATACCATCTTGGTATTGTTTCTTCCCAAGGGGAGGAACATTGTTCGGCACTCTTGGATCATCTTCAACATTCATTGTCGAACATCTACCATATTTGCAGGAGACTCAATAGTTTTGGATAGCCACACGGTCTCTCTTATTCTCTCTTATGGGGGGTATTTTTCCTTGTATGGTGTTTTTTCCTTCTCTTGCATCATTGAGAGCATTTTGTATGTCATCTCTTTTTTTTAGAGGAGTTTTGTCCCACTGGGTTTTCTCCTTTTCTCTATTTATGAGAGATTGCATTTGCATTTGTAGATGGGCACCTAACATGGCCTTGTAGTTGGAACCCATCTTTTTTTCTTTGAATAATAGTACTTCCTAAATTGTACTTAAGGGGGGGTGTTGGTGTAAATAAATGTCTTACAGATCTATGTCCTATTTACATGTTAAATTCACTTAGGTCCTAGGAGAGAATCTTTCTAGTTAGCGTTATTTGTCACTAGATCTTATCTTATCTTTTAGAATTTAATGCTTGTATCCTAAGTAATCTAATATTTGTTGAGGTAGTTGTCTCATTATGCAAGATTAAGACACGTGTCAAGATCTTGTCTAATCCTATCTCAAAACTTTCCTTTATAAGCAAGGCATCATATGTACATTGTCATATTCAATCTGGCAATGTTGCATCCATAATCATAGCATGATATTTTTATCATTTCTCTCTTGTGGAAGTTATTGTTTTCTTGTAGGTGATCCTAGGGTGTTAATGAGTTCACCATAAACTCCTACAATTACCATGTCAAGAAAAAATACTAAAACTTATTTAAAATTTTGAAAAAAAATATTATGCACTAGAAAAAAGAATCTATATCAAGATGGTATCATTTTTTTCTATTTTAGATAAATAGTTAATATGAAAGTTGATTTCAAATAGAAATGGTTGTGTTTTAATACACACACATTTTAATATTTATTTAAAAATACATATTTATCAAAATTAGAAAAACTATATCCATGCACTAAAGTTTCAAGTAATAAATACACACAAAAAAATTGAAGGAAAAAAATAAAATTACTATATAAAGATTGGTGTCTCTTGTATCTTCATTTTCAACATTTTATCAGAAAATAAATTATAGTGTCAATTTATAAAAAATATATTCAAATTATTTTTAATTTTTCAAAAAATATAAAAATAAAATATACTAAAAAAAAAAACATTTTATTTGTTGCCACTTTTTAGCGATTCAAGTTTAAAAGTTGAATCAGTGTTGGTTGTTTCTTTTATAAAAGTTTGACATAGCTTTGTACTTTTACCCTTTTTTATGCCATGTGTTTTTTTGTCTCATAGCATAGGATGAGGACAATTGTCATGATCTGAATTATTCCTCACCTAGGGTTTCATCTAGGGTTTCTTTTTTCTTTTTCCTTTTATAAGGATTCAGTATTCATTATTTCTATCATCCAAAATTCATTAACAAATTAATGAGAAGCATAATTAGTTGTTTATTGGATCAATTCAATTATCAAGGTTGCATAGCACAATCAATTATTTTTATCTCTCTATGGGTGTGTGCACCAATCTATGACACAAAAAAGGTGGCACTTTTATTTTTTACCCTAAATGACCATTTGGCGAGCATCAAATGGCTCAAATGACCAAGCCTAAGGCTCAATATTTCAAAATTCAAATCATTTTGGCTCTCTTCATTTGGCAAGTGCCAAATTTTGTGCTCGCCAAATGGAGCACTTCATTTGGTGAGTGCAAAATTTGGCACTCGCCAAATGGAGCACTTCATTTGGCGAGTGCCAAATTTGCACTGTCCAAATGAAGTGCTCCATTTGGTGAGCTCCAAATTTGGCGATCTCCAAATGTGAAGCATGAATTTTGTAATGCATTTTTGTGAACTCTTTCCTTTTCTCATTCTCTACCAAGGAGACCATTACATTCTATACATGAAAGAAACATTTAATTATAAGCTGAAATTTACATATGGACATTTTCTTTCTTATACTTTAAGTTATATTTCATGTATATAGTTTCAAGATGTTTGAGGGTGGTTTTGGATCTCTTGGAGCTATAATGAAAATTCTAGTTTTTAGAAGATCTTATAATTTTTTAGACTAAGTCAAATTTCAATAATCAACAAATCAAATTTTAGTAATCAGGAGGTCAAATTTTAGTACTCAGCAAGTTGTATCATCTTTCTCCCTCACTCTCTCCTTCCCTCTCTACTCTCTATCTCTTTTCTCCCTCCCTCTCTCTCTCTCCCTTCCTCCCTCTCTCCCCTCTCTTTCTGACACCCCTCTATCTCCTCCTTACCTCTCCCTCCCTCCCCTCTCTACTTCTCTCTATCTCCTCTCTCTCTATTTCTCCTTCCCTCTCT